>VRLP01000158.1:0-322888 GCA_009660295.1 Lophius piscatorius
TATATATATATATATATATATATATATAAAGGATGCATTAATACAAATGACATGAGCCAGTGTCTTGAAATATGCATAATAAAGAACCAAGGTAATACCCTCTTTCAGTACAAAACCCTATGTTGCATTGTATCCATTTCAATTTCCCGCTGGGCCCGGATTTGTTGGAGTTTTGCCGGTGGCACTAATATCATCCTACATATTAAAGCGGACTGAATTGCAAATTAAATCAGTCCTTTTGCTGGTATGTTTTATTAAGGCTAACATTTTAAGACCTGATAATGGGATGCAGTATTCTTGGCTGACTTTCAAATCAAAGGCATCTGCATTATTGGGGGTAAAAGGTCCATAATTTATGATGCCAGATATCAAATATAAAAGGAGGTATCTAAATATTTTGCATACATAAAGCTACAAACTTTTGGCATTGGCAATACTGCTAGTAGGGCTCTACTGTTACAATATTGGGACTTGTGAGGATTTTAATAGCTGAAGAAAAATGCTGTAAATACCTCTCACATCTTATTTATGAATATCTAAAAGTCTAACATAGAAACAACATAAATGCTCATAATTATAGTCAATAAATTTAAGTCTATACGATGTCTGCTGAGCAGAAGTAATGCAAACAGTTTGTTACCTGTTATTTTGTCTCGCACTAATTTACAGGACTCAATTTCTCCGATGCTCCCAAACAAACTCTTCAGCTCCTCCTGGGTCATGTTCTGAGGCAGATAGTTGACTATCAAGTTAGTTTTACTGTCCTCTATGCTGCCTGACTCCACAGGAGAGGAGCAGTTGTTTGAGATAGTAGAAGGGCCGTTGCTTGTGTTGTTGCAAGTGGGCCCATTGGACAGCTGTGTTTCCATGGCAGCAATTACCTGCTAAAGAAACAAAAAAGAAAAGAAAAATCAAGTCAAAGTAGAAAAATTAGATGAAAATAACATACAATGAGACGGTTAAAAAGGACACATTTTAACAGTATTTCTTTGAATAATGTCAAATTTATCTGAAATTAGGTATTTTACAAGAACCCACATATCATAAGAAACATCAATGAAGCATTTAAGGTCTTACATTTATTGCAGATTTTAATTGTTGCATTGCCATTCATTTGATTGCCATAGCAGATCATAACTTAAGTCTAGTGAGAACAGTGTAGAAGTTGTGATGCTTTAAATGTAGAGGTTGGGACAGGCTTTATAAATGTGATGTCTTCAGCATAACTCTGTTCGAAGGCAAGAACTCAGAAACATCGTAAAAAAATAAAAATTGAACGGAAAGAAGGCCAGAGTAAGGCCAAATAAATTAATCTCTGCCGTTTTTGATTGCAATGTGACTGCTTAATAATCTGTCAAATGCTCAAGTATTCATTAAGAGATATTCAAGGTGTATGTGGTATTCATTTAATGTGGAAACCAAAGAGAAGAATTAATTTAATTCTGCAAAATAAACTAGATATGCTCAGCCTGCAGCAGCAGCACATCTGCAGCCATGAGTGACAACAGGCGTTAAATTATAGTTATCAGTTAAGGCAATCAACAGCAAGTTAATGTATGAAGAGTAATCCTTTAACAACACATTCGCCATGTTGCAAATCAGTATAATCTCAACCCTTTGCATATTAAACACACTGACTAAATTGTGCATCAAGGTCATGGAGATTTGAATTTGGAAGTTAATACTATGAGAAACGTCAAAGTAGATAGTAGCAGACAGGTTTAGACCATACCAATACACTCAAACTTGCACGAACCAAAGAGTGAATAAATTACAAATTGAGCATGTATGAATTCTGATTTGAGCCTCAAAATGACTGAGGGCTAATGGCATTGTTATGGCCTGAGCACTCAGACAAAAAAAAAAAAACAGGCCTGTTCTGGCCTAATAATTTCAAAAGTAAAGTGCTACAGACCCCAGTCCAAGGCTCAGGCGCCCACGAACCACTTCTAAGAAGAGAAGCCACATCACACAGTCTGACTGCCATGATAGTTTGGAGTTGCCGTCTGAAAATGTGGAAACAAAAAGTACTTCATGTTAGATCAACAACACAGCAACATTCAGAGGTGATCACATGTCATTGTTGGGGGAGAAGAGAAAAACAAGCTGTCCATGCAGATTTTCTTAACCAGGGAGAAGCAAAAGGCAATGTTTCTCTTCATCACAATACATCTTCAGTAAGTATCATAAGGCTGGATCGAAAAGTGCATAGTGTTCAGTCGAGAGAGAAACCACAGCAAGTCACAACACCACTTAAAATAAGCATGAAAAATGGCAATTACTTATATGGATGAGAGTGCTGCAAAGAGGCGATCACTAAATTTGGAACGCCTAAATCACAGTCTGCTTAGATTTCTCACACTCCGTTAAAGAGCTGATGCTTCAGTTACGCCGACACATCCTGCATTTTTCATCCAGTCTTTAGCAGACAAAGCATTATACCGGCAAACATTCACCTAGAAATATTCTACATGTTTCTCATAAGCATTTCCTCATTCATACTTGAAAAACAATCCTGACAACCAGTTCAAAACATGACAGCGAGAGAAGAAGCCAGAGTTCATCGACTCAAGAATCACGACAACAAGAAGGCTCACAACTATCAACACCATCCTTGAGAGAAGGACGATAAAGAATACAGTATGGATATAAATGCTCTCTCCAGTAACATTTAACTCTAAATTTAAGATGTTATACTTACCAAATTAGAAAAATGTAAAATGTATTTAATTTTTTTTAATCCCTTGCAAAATCAAGGTGCTGCCATTTAGACAAATAACTGACTTGATAATCACTACACTAGTTTCCTGCAGTATTTTGGTGGAGGAGATTATGAAAATGGAAGAGCATTTTTACGAACTCATCACCCCTGCTGATTCATCCGTGTGCGCTTTTGGTGTGCATGTTTAACATGGTCAAATACAGCGGGTACAGCAGTGCCACCTTCTTTATGTGATTTAACGCAGCCTACACTACCTACACAGATATTATGTCAAAGCTAATGTTCAATCTGCAGACATCTACAAACCACAGAAGATTTTAAGGTAAAAAACATCCAAAAATACAGCTCAGATAACAGAACATTTACTTTCTTATTCAATTTGTTTCACCTCGTCGGCTAGTGAAAATAGTAATCAATATCACTCAACTGGTGAAAATAACATTGCAGCCGTACGATGACAATTTTCTGTTTTCACAGTATTGTGTATGAAAAAGTCCAAATGTTAACATTTTCAGAGCCTGTTAAAAGATTTATTTAAATCCACCATCTTTATTGCACTGCTTTCTATCTATAGTTCACTGCAAAGACATTGTTCCATATCCTAATTATAGGTACATCTGATAACATTTTCTGTATCTTGGACAACCTCCCTCTTCGTCATTTTACCACATACGATAGTCCTACTCATAGTCATTTTATTTTTGTCTTAACAGTAATTTAAACCTTGAATTGATAAAGTCAGCACAGCTGTCATGAACAAAGATTTGCCGTTTAATTATTAAACAAGCTAATCTTTCATATGCTGCTTTTGCCGTTCCATTAAATCGTGTTACAACGCTGCCACATCTCAGCTGTCACGTTCAGATCCAGTGATCGGCTGTGCATCTTTATACATACGAAGGCATTTGTAGTGACAAACTGCAGCAGACAGCGTGGTGTCAGTCAGATCAAACAGCTGGAATTCTACCATGATTTCTGATACCGCGTCGTAACACAGGTATTTAATCCATTAATCCCAAGCAAAACTCAAGGACTGAAATAATAAAAGTGCACAAACCCATCACCACCACCAGTATATTACTGGTTATTCTGTAAATGTGATTGTTGCCAAAATAAACGTACTTCTTGGATGGTTAAAGCAACAGCACAATTCAATTTGCTGTACTTCATTGTCTGGCGGATGTAATATCTCAAATCATAATTCTGCTTATCATATCAATAACTTAATTTGTCTAACTGATGGTCAGAACATTTTCAACAATTAAAAATGAAAATGAAAAATAATACCACGGTAGTACTTATGACAGACATGTATTGTAAAAATACTCTAATATAAAATGCAGGCAGCTGTCAGGATGACTTAAATATACTGTGTAAATGTATGTGCTGTGAAAGTTAACCATTCAGACCAACATTGCCTACAGGGTGTAAAGAGATTTGTGTGTTCATATCTGTTAAAGTAAGGATGTATCCATCCTTACTTTAACTGCTTGCTGGATTTTCTATGTACTGCAGACAACCTGCACTGCCATTGTTGCAGAGCTCATGTCTAAATGCATGACTCATTTGAGTCACTGGCATGTCCCTAAATCCGGGTCAGAACCCAGTGACTATATAACAAGGGCAAAAATAGAAACTGTGATAAAACAAACAGCTTCAACCCACTTGACCCATTACCACAACTACATCTCATTCACTGCAAGGAACAGTAACCCGTGATGAGTGTACATGATTGCAACATAGAAAATGAGGAAAAAAGATTCTATGGTAACAATCATTCCCTCCAGAAGAACAGTTTTTCCTCCAAAGCTTTCTAGCAAGCATTACGCAGATGCACTTTACCAAATGTGGTTTGACTGCAGCTGCATCAGTCTGTAGATTGTGTTGTTTTTTTTAACCATCATACCGTTGTCATTTCAACTCCTGTAAAGCACTGTTTTGTTTCTGTGGCGAAAAGCTTCAGTTATTTTTAGAGGTAAGAAAAGAAAGTCAAAACCTACATGTCTATATACTGTATTTTCTTTTCATTCAGATACTGCTGCTGTTCAAGGCGTCACAATACCACAATTTTATACCTCAACACTAACAGGTACTTGATGGCCACTGATGACATCATTATTATTTTTATCACTAATAGTATTATTCCATGAGTTATACACTGCTATCATCAGTTTCAAATATACTGAAATCGAAGCCGTACCAATGACAAACTGCTTTGAACACTCTACATCCACATCTAACTCAAAATTCCAGCGAAACGTCAGTTCCCTGCATGGGTTCTGGTAGTTTGAAATTTTCCAGCAGATAGCTTTAACCATTGAGGATGTCAAGCATAACCTAAGGTACTACATGAGAATTAACGCTTGAAATACAACAAATACTTACAAAAGTGCTAACTAAGCTTGCCTGAAGTTGAAGCTAAATTAGCACTTAGCTTAGGCTTAGAGCTTGCCTAACAGGTTAGCGTAATATATTGGAGTGACCAGACCAAATCCTTAGCAGAGACGGGCACTTTATTTACAAGTGACAAAAATGGCTACGCACATGGTAAAATAATCCCTCATGTCAAAATACACAATATCATTGAAGCCACTCTCTTAAAAAGGGCCACACCTGGCTCATCATATCGTAAGCCGGAGCTAGTCTAGTGACTTTTGAAGCCAATTAAAATACTGCAGAATGTTCATGCTTCAGAAATGAGATCGCAAATATGTCAGAATCGAGATTGCTATCTTTTTACGATTTATCGCCCGTCCAAGTCTCTGTAGATTAATGTGTGCAGCCTAGACCTGCTCTTTTTAGGAAGTGCTTTGAAATAACATTCGCTGTGAACTGGGGCTATATAAATAAAATTGACTTGCCTCTATGTCCAAGGACCCAAATGCCCACATACTATTAGAATAACTCAACCTGTGGAGATGTGAATCGACCATGACCTCAACTAAAGAAGTGATAAGAATCACTTAAGTTCGCTTGGACCAAAAAATGAGAAAATCGAAGAAACCAATTATGAGAGGCTCAATTTTCGGCTCCCCTAAAAATAACTTTCGATTCCAGGGATGACCAACTAAATCACTGAAATATCTGAATCTTTACGTGGAGTAAACATTGCTTGAATGGAAGAGGAGATTGGGGTCAACTAGACTAAATTCCAGCCTATATTTGATATGGGTTGATCAAAGTTGTTAAATCTGGGAAGCCCATCCACAGAACAGCTTCAGCTAAAGCGACACAAACAAGATCACAAGATGAATAAAACTATTCAAACAGGTTTTTTATAAAAAATTTCTTTCATTCTCAGATATTTACATAATATTTCACAAGATATTTACTTGTATGTTAAAAGATTTTAAGTACATTTTCTGTAGTGTATACTTGCTTTAACCAAGTACTTAAAGATTCAATAAGACCCAATTAAGTATTTATTTTCTTCCAATTAATCTGAAAATATTGCTGACAATATAAAACAATGAACAGGTTTATGAATTTGTTTGTAATGGTGTTCTGCCCTCGTTTTGTATTACTTTGGAACTTTGATCAAGACCACCCATGGCCAAATTTGTGGCTGAAGTGAAATTTGGTTGTGATGCTATGTGATGAAAATAAATAACTATTAAAGCCACATTTTAATACTTAACTCAAAAACTTTCAGAATTAGCTACAATTACTACTCCTTCTAAAAACTATATTCATAACAATACTGTTTTCATAAACAATTTAAAAACAATCTTATTATCCTTTGAATTATTCATTTAATATGTTAATATCAATATTAATGATATCTATAATAATAATAAAGATCATTATTTTATTGTTATTATTGTATTTTTTTGTCAATTTTTCTCTGAACATGTGTCCTTACAAACTCTGGCTATTACGAATTACATTTATCAACTGATGGCATAATTAAGCTAAATAAAATAACTAATAAGCAAATGGTAAATACCAAATTGATATTTAACTGTTAAATCCAACTTATACCGGCACCAAGTTATGTTTAATTCCTGTTAATCAGAGGTTATGCATACCAATACATCTATGAATGAACGAAAAGGCTGTCGCTGGAAAATTAGCTTCACTCCACGTTGAGGTAGACCTTGTCCTCTCTCCAACTAGCACCATGTCATAACTTATTGAAATACGCAAGTAATTAAGTTTCAGACTTTTATTTCAACATACCTGCAAGTGAAGCTTAACCTTCAACTTGTTTACGCAAAGGTGTATACCTTAAGGTCATAACCAATGAAACGGTCTGAATCATCCGACAAAATACAATATGTTCTGGAATTGTTTGCATGCATTAAGAAAAGTAATATTTTTCAAATTAATCGAAATGAGTTAGATTACATCAATTGTATGTTATAAATATTCATTTTAGAATACCTGAAAAGCCCCAAATTTAAGTATTCAAGTTACTTCTTTTCTTTCCATCTGTTCTGTTTTTTTTATCTCAAGGTATAGTATATAACTAGTTGTGAGAAACAATTAAGCATTCCTGTCACTTGTTAACCTTTTTTCAGAATTGTGTATATGGCAAAAACAACACAAAAAGAAACTAAAAAATCCTAAGGGATATTCTACATTGAAATTTAAAAAAGCGTAAGGGATATTCAGCTAGTGGTTCTTGAAAAAGTTAAAAGTAGCAATCTAATGCAGTTATCAGTTTGAAAGGAAGCCTCCCTAACGTGTACAGTAACAGAAAAATCAGGACGACGGGAGAACATATTGTTTTTGAGAAAAACGACTTACTTCAGCCTTCATTTCATATGTTTCACCTTTTATTCTAACTGCAAAGTACAAACATTGGCTATTGTCCCGCTGGAAATGGTGCCACAAAGCACAAATATTTCATTAGATAAACACTTGGAAGAGAGCGCTTGGCAAGAAGCCTCTTCCCAAAAAATTTCACTCAAGGCTTTTAGTGTGTGCAGCCAGCAGACTCTCCTCTTAGTGCAAGGATTTGAGTTCAGCTCGTTTCCCCTTGAGGCTTCGCCTCAGTCTTCATCAGAAATCAGACCATGAGGTTCTTTTTTTGTTTTTTCTAATAATTGCAAAGATAAAACCATCCACCTCCACAATTTTAACCCACTGAGCACGCCGGCTTTTACAACTCATTAAATCCCAGAATGTTTAGTTATGGAACTCTCAGATCCACAGCAGTCTCATGAGGGAGGGGGGTGGGGGGTGGGGGGATGGCACTCTTCTGTATGCAGTGTTACTATTTAAAAAGAACGCAGAGAATCCCAGATAAAATACTGTGGAGCCTTCTGACCTCAAACATAAATTCAAATTTTCTACATCGTCACAATATCAGTATGCAAAAAGACTGAGGGGCTTCTTTCTTTCCTTACTAAAGGCTCAGCGACAGCGTCACAGCATACATACCCCTCAAAAAATTGTGCCTGACCCAGCAGCTCAGTTGAATGCGTCAATTAGCGACATAGAAAAATGACGGAGTTGTTGTTTGGAATAAAGATTTCAAAGCCAATCAAACTCTTGACTGAAGCACATACTGCTGTTAACCCACGGATGAAAACTATTACATTACATACCTGTACCTTCTTAAGAGCCAAGAACTGTTTCAGTTCATAGATTGAGAGCAACAATATTTTTCTGGCTCCAGCTTTGGTACTGTGAGGAGTTTTTGCATCTCATAACATTGTAAAATAATTGTTCTCGCTGTTTGAACTGTTAATTGTACAATTACAGCAATATCAGGGTTTCACAAAACATTCCTAGAACCTGTGATAATGGTAATTAACTATTAATCAGATTGGAGCAGCAGGATAGATTATTTCAACACCGACATCACAGTGTGCCTATGTATAACAATCAGGCCAGGACCTGCGATATCATATCATGTAAAAGTGAAAAAAGACATTTTCTGGGATTTTGTTGTTAATGAATGGATGGTCACACTACCAGGCTGACATTAGAAATCGTATTTTTCTTGAGATGCATTAACATGTAGTCCTAGAGTAGTCCTAGAGTCCTGGAGATATACATATATATATATATATATATATATTTATATATGTGTGTGTGTTAGATTGGTGGCATTGTAACACAGCTTTTCGCATAGAAATTAAGGCTGTTTGATTCTGGATACATTTTGAGCCAAGATTTTTTTTGATCACCATTATATCATCAATTGGTTTTGTCGATTTTATTGCTCTTGGCTACATAATCAAGGTTCAGCAAAAACAATACATGAATGTGCTACGTAACTAGCACAACAAACGTCATTGAGTTTCATCTTATTGCACTTCGTAGTGATAATTAAGGCAATATTATAATGTTGTGTACAGACTTGTGTTCTCCTCTGGGTGGGGGCGGGGGCTGACGCCTCACCTGCATCAGCACGGTTTTCTCCTGGATTCATTTTGTTTTTTATTTGGAGATCTCTCACACTCAGTCAGCTTTTCCCCTCATAAAATCTGGTCTCTCTCTCTCTCTCTCTCTCTCTCTCTCCATTGCTCCGCCTGTTTTAATTCTTTGCTGTTCAAATACCGCATTCTAATTAGTTGGAGGACAATGTGGAAGCTCTTATAGTGATGCAGCAGATGTCCCGTTTGAAAACGCTACAGAATCTTTTCTTCAGAAATGAGATTGCAAACAACGTATGAATTAAGGTCCTGATTTTATTCCGATTAATTGCCCAGTACTAATATATGCATGCGCTGAGCAGCCATTACTGGTAGTGCAGTGAAACAAAATGAAAGGGAAGAGAGGACAACAAGAGATCTGCTGCTGTTCACATCTGGTTGTGAAAAACTGACTGTCATCCTCCAGAACATGTCTTACATACATTCACTACTAGCAAGTCCATTTTTATTGAACTATCACAAATATGAAATTTCATTGTTGTTAAAGCCAATATGTAAAGGTTTGCCATACTGCAGTGCTAATACCTTCACATCAGAGCCCCGTAATTATGAACGTGTTGCGTCAAGATAACTGATCTAATCTGAGCAGAAAAACTGGAAATGTTTCATTAATATAAACTTAATATCACATTTTCTTTTGTATATTTCAATATGTTTTTCTAAAATTCTTACTGTTGACTTGCCCAAAGTTGAATATAGGACACTCATTGTTGCCTACTACTTACGGATGTTAATGAGAATATATATGTTTTTTTAAATCTGACTCATTCAAGTAAGAGCCAAGTTCTTTCCATCTGTTGCTTTTTTGGGAATAAGTCTTTTTGCAGAATGCATTTTATATGCAGTAACCCTAGCTTTAATACTTCTGTCAGGTCACTTCGGCTCCAAAGGAGTTACATATTCTGGGATATTCTTGATGGTCGCTCATGGAGCTGTCTTTGAAGGTAACCAATCTTTTGAGCAACATTTTCCCTTTTTGAGCCCAAAGTACCAACATGCAAGCAAAGTCAATCTGCCCCTTCTTGCAAGTCTAATGACGTAGGTGGTCGCTCCATTTTATTTCTTGACGCCAGCCTATATTGCTATAACTATTTAGACACATTGTAGATTATAAATGTCACTCAAAATAAACCAAGTTGTGAAAAAATTTAGACTTTAAACCACAAGTTTACTGCTTCTTGACATGAAAGTCAACAGTAATGGTTCTAATTTCTCACTAATCATAAGTAGAAGCTTGATAAGCCATTCACAAATTTTCAAGCCAAGCTGGCTCTCCACAGCAAGTCAGTCTCAGAATCACCAAAGAGAAAAACAAGCATTAGCTTTGGGCTCAGATTGCTTTTTTTACAATCCATGTTGCCGAGATCGTTTGTGGTAAAACATAAGCCTCATCTTAGGTTTCTGTTAGAAAAAGGACTATGTTGATGAGTGTCTGCATTTCCAAGTCAGAGTTTCTCCATATTCGCTTAGTGGCATTGTGGGAGGGAACCTGCATTAAATCCTGGTACAAACCTTGTATTACCATTGTCACTGTGAACTACACTGCAACTGAACTTTGTGGGATCTTGTATACAAAATTCTAAGCTTGCTTGATTTAATACAGCAATTGAAATGTAATGAATGTGTGTTTAATTTTTGCAGGGCTAGTATTTGATGAATATTTTCTATTGTTCTTTGCTTACTGGTCTTTTTTGGCTTGACTGAGCCACTTAATGTTTAGAATTTATCAGATGAATCGACAGACATCGACAATCGACAGTCATTAAGAAGTGTAAAAGTTTCAATGATTAATTCTTTAGAGATAGTTATTTTTGAGCTTTTCTATGGCAATTAATGTTGTTATGTAAATATGTTATTTTTCAACCGATAAAGATTAACTGATAAACACTATTGTTATTTTGCAGCCCTGATTCTGTAAATGTCGTTAATCCACTACTAGCTGAGATAAAACCCATTTATAACGAATGTAGCCTCCAAACAAGATTAACAAAGCTCCCCAAGTATCAAATTAAATTTGCCCAAATTATGTGATTTAATTCTTAACTGCCACTGGAGGATACCTAAGTGCCATTTTAGTTTCAATTAACAGCGGCCTCAACTAAGTGCAATCGACTTAAGAAACATAGCTGGGTACCGATTCTGAGGCCACATAATGCCAAGGCTGCATTAGATGGTCCAATGCATCACAAAGGGATAACAAGGCCTGACCTACCGCAAGGACTCCTCTAAAAGTATCCCTCTTCGTCCTGGCCATGCTCACCGGTAAGGATTCTATTTTTAATCGTAAAACAAGCTGCGCTGGCATAATGGACACCCCTTAGCAGCAGAGGAGTTAAGGTGGAGTAATTTCATTTCTTATCATAGGATACACACACACACCCCCATTAGAATTTTAATTAAAGTTTATGTATCTTTCTGGGACTACTTCTACTATCCAATTTTATTAAGACTTTAACTAAAACTAATCATCAGCTGATCAACTCAGCTGTCACGACAGCACAGTGAGGCAAAATAAAAAGAGCTGGTGAACTTCTCCAGGAAATCCTTGGTCCTTGAGGTAAGACTCAGCTAACTGCCACACGTCAAGGTACTTTTTTCAGGTTTGATTCCCTTTGAAAGCTTTAAGCCTAGGAAAACAGGAATCTATGACATTGAAATAATTATCCTCCCCTCAGGAAGCGCACATTCCAAATATACATTGAGAGCATTGCTTGTAATTTCGCTAAAAATCGTAATATTTTATCAGTATGTCCTACTTAAGCCATTCCCTCAATAACATTATCCTCTATCCGACCTTCTACGGGATTCAAGAGAAAGAAAATGGTAATATGTTACGTGTAACTATTACTCGCGCAAAGAAATGGATAAAGATTCATATACAAGTTTCATATAGCAAACTTATTGCAAAACTTCTTGAAGTTGAAGCTAACGTGAGATCAGGATGTACTGATGCGACATTGAGCACTAAAAAGTATGGAGGTGGAATAAATCTCTACAACTTGGTGCTGAAAGGAGGAATTGACCAGCATGTGCGACAAGCTGCAGATTGAAGAACTCCAGAGCTCACACTGACACCACCATGGCCTGTCCTCGACTACTCAAAACCCACAGATCCAAAATAGTCCTGAAAAACACTTATGACAGGTCTACTCAAATGCACGAACATCCAATGTGGTATAACAATAGTACTTGTACCTTGATAAGGATTTATGTGCAGTTTCCCCCAATAAACCTCATATTAAAATTGGAACTCATATGACAGAAAGTCATTCAAATACATCAGCCTGGGAAGGGTTACAAAGTAATTTCTAAGACTTACCAGAACCGCAGTGAGCCACATTATCTACAATGGCAATTCATAAAGCATCCCAGTAGTCCTTTCAAAATTCCTTGAACTGTACAGCCAAGTTTAATTCAAGAAGACACAAGAGAAAAAAAACATCTATTGAACTATTAGCCTCCCTCACCTAATTAAAAGGTCAGTTGAGAGAAGCAAAGCGAGAGCTACTGCTAACCCAACACAAAAGATGACATGAAAACACCTTCATGACCCCCAGAGCTCATCGGAGAAGATTTTATGGAGGGATGAGTTGGACTGTTTGGAAGAGATGGGTTCTGTTAAATGTGACAAATCCAATATGACACCTACGGTCAAGTAGGGCTGCAACTTACGACTAACTTGTGTGTCATCGTGATTTGATCATAGTTATTTGGTACTCTCGACCTCATTAACAATTCACCACATTTCAAAATAGTAACGTCAAACCTAACATAATCATGAAGTACATGCCTTTTAACACTGAGCTAGCTGGCTAACTGACTAGCTTTATGAGACGAGATGTCTACTGAGCCAGCGTGCCTCCACTTCAAATGCTCCAGCAGGTCAGCTTTGCAAATGGTGCAGTTGACAACTTTTTTTGGTTGTGTTGAGGGTGACACACCTCGGATGTTTTCTGTCATGATGGTGTTGCCATGGCGCTACTGTTTACTTCCTTCTTATTACCCGATTTCAGAAGCGGTGTCCTAACAGGTAACCGACTAAACAACTATAAGGTTCGCGGACAACAAATTCTTAATAGATCTTTGTCGATTGCGACGATTATTCATTGTAGCCCCACGGTAAAGCGTAAAGGAGGCATTTTAATGATGTGGGGATACTATGTTGTGTCACAACCCGGATTACTTGCCATGAATTCTGCTCTCTGCTGGGATTTTTAAAGGAGATTATTAGGGGTAAAACGGGAGGCCTAGTTCGATTAAATGGGCAATCGGCTAAGCAGAATGACTTGACGCTGATTGGCTGCCCGTTACACGCATGTGCAGTACACACACACCAAGTATGAGCTACCTTGGCTTCAAACATCTCAAAAGTAAACCAGATGAACAAGACAACACAATGCTCACAATTTGTAACACATGTAAGCACAAAATAATCTGTGGAAGAATAACCCCCCGAAAACGTTGGGCGCAACAAACTAAGTGACACATTTCAAATGTAATCACCTCGAGGAACAAAATACTTTTAAATGAGCTTACATTAGCAGAGTAGCTATAGTTTGCCGGAGCTCAGAGCCAGCCATGAGTCCGCTGTATGTTATGCATCTATGCTCTCATTTATGGTTTTAAAAGGTAAGGACAAAAGAAGTTGAGGCGGAACAACCCCGAAAGCGTTCAGCACAATGTACTTTAATCACAGCCTTCAAATTTAATCACCCCGAGGATCATACTAATTTTAAATAAACTAACATTAGCAGAGCGGCTAAAGCCAGTGGGAGCATAGAGCCAGTCACAAGCCCTGGAGTCCCTGAACAAAGCATTAGCAGAGCAGCTAAAGCTAGCGGGAGCATAGAGCCAGTCACAAGCCCTGACATCCCGGAACAAAGCCAACATATAACAAATAATGGACTGACGGAGGCATAAAAAGTCCTTTCACTTCAAAATGTCATACAATTGGTTCAAGAAACCAATGGCAGGGAGAATGGATGGTAAATTTATTTCAAAAGGTCAGATTACATCCACATTACAGAATGCCGACCAGCCTTGTTGCTTCCACTGAAATCCTTCAAAATAAGAGCACATATAATACATTACTCATGATTTTTAAACTTCGGTATCGTGGTCAAACTTTATAAAAATCGGTGATCGGCCTAAAGAACTGCAATCGGTTCACCTCTAGAGATTATCAGCTGTTACCAACTGATGCACCGCAGAAGTTCTTGGACAAGGACTGTATCTCGTTTTTTATGCCATGCACTCTTCAAACGCCACAGTGTCATTATTTTGCAAGTAATTAAAACACTCTGTTGGTGTTACATTTGGGTTCTGAGACTGTACTGCTGCAATGATTACATTTAATTTTTTGTTTCTGCGTCATCTTCACTGAAGCCAAAATGTGTCCAAACGGCAGAAACTATTAATTTTAGGTAGAAGCTTCTCCTCTGGTTGACAAGCTGGCTTTGTGTCATCCTTGAGCTCTGCATGCAACCAACGTTGTTGGAAAGAGGAATCACTTGACTCAACATGATGCGTTCAGGTACAGTATGGGAGCAGAGACATTGGGAAATTAGACATTAACTAATCAAATCAATTGATATGATTAAAATGTTATAGGTTATACATTTCAAAATTTCAAATTATATTAAATTAATTGACCAACCCCGACAACTCTGCAATCTGGCTGCACTTAAGTTATTGTGGCCAAAATCCCACCACAGCAATGTCAGAAATGATTTCAAACTATCCAACGCATTTGGTTTCATATGTTACTGAAGGTTATATGACTAGCTGTTATGTTCAGGATATAATACTTTTTCACACTCATTATTTATGAGATAACCTTCTTTTGCCTTATATCTTATTAAATAAAACATTTAAAACGTATTGTGTTTACTCAGGTTGCCGTAGGTTTATGTTTGGTTTAAAAATCTAACAGTTTAGTTTTCATGGAGAAAATAAATCAGGGTCCACTAGATTATCAGAGGATTGAATGTTTAATATTATGATCAGCTTTGCCTTGATGAGGCAATGCTGCAGTGGGTACGGGGTTGAGAGGAACGGGTAGGGGGTAGCAGGATCTCTCTCATTCCAGAGCTAGTCAGAATAATACTGGCAATGCTGAAAAGTGATGCAATACAGACTTATTATTGGCAGCTAGTTTTTATAATAAAGTTTACAATTTCTCACCAAAACTTATTGAGGAAGGAATTTTCCAGCTAAAGCACGAGGTTATGAAGTTAGTAAAGAGTATGCCTGACATAAATTTTTGTTGCATAGTTTAGATTACTCAGAAGACCACAACACAGGATTCAATATTGATCCGTTATGACAACTGTACATTGACCAGTGCCGTTTTTATTCTTTCAAGCTTGACAATGTGAGACAACCAATGTAAAAATAAAGACATGAGTTTTTATGAAAAAGAAAATATATTCTATTTTGTGATCTCAGTTATCTCATACTTGTAATTTTTTGCTTTTATCAAAGGTTCAGCCAGCACTATTAGTTATGAATAAATGTTCAATAGGAAATACTTTTACTTAGTATTGTATACCAATTTATGCCTAATGGCTAAAATCTGACAATTTACAAAGATTGAAACTTTCAAAGTGACAAAGTAGATACTGAACATGAAAATCCCAACATAATTCTCAGATACTGGCCAGCTTTCTAATATTATAATAATATTGTGTGTTGGCAATTTATAACAAGGAGATTATATTGCAAGAAATCACAAATATTTACATCAGTTTTTAAAAACTAAGACTTTAGTACGTTGGCTATTTAGATGATTGGGATATAACCCTACCCTTGGACCAACCCGTGTGTCACCTTCATGAGCCTAACACCGATACTGCCAAGAAATACAACAAAAACACCCACAAGGCAACACCAATGCAGTCCAAGATAAGTGATGATCTATAAAAGCCACTATGATGCTGAGGCAGTTTCAAGAACACTGCATTGCTTGCCTCCAGTGATAACCTACACATGCTGAGGGAGGGCCACCGTGTGGCTAACAGGCAATCGGGACCAATGCTTACAGACATGTGCTCCATCCACAGAGCCAGGACTAGAGCAACTGCAGAGGGGGGAGTTGAGAAGGACACAAAGAAGAAAAGGGGGATGGGAAGGACATTTGGGAAGGACAAAGGGGACAAAATTGCTTTTGCTAAAGCCATCCACTGTATAGTAACAGTTCCGATAGAGTTCACTCACTGTCCTGCATTTTAGTCCGTCAGCAGCCTTTATTTAAAAAATGCAAACGTGGCGGCTCAATAATACATAAAGAAACACGCTTTTATCTGTTGTCCCTCCCACGAGCAAAGAGACGGCTGAAATTGTGGAAACCACATGAACACTTGAGAAAAGAACTGCCTAAAATCCAATTTTTGCATCGATGATCCAGGCATAGTTTTAATACATCATGGTCCAACAACATGGCATGAAATTCCACACAGGAAGAAGCTTATATGACACTTGTAAATGTCCAGTATTGACCCCTCCCTTTTCTTTTTGCTTGGCTATCTCCCTACACCCACAGGACTACATATGTCCTATGCTGGCAACCTCCTGATAAATCAACTGGTCACGCTCTTCGCTGCTGGCTCAACGATATGTAATCTTTTCATGACCGACCAACTCAAGATTAGTCACTGCAGAATGCCAACCATAACTCAAGATGCCTGTGGCTACAAAATATTCACGCTTAATATTCAAGGGAGCAGGGAACCACCATAAGCACAAAATAGGCAAACAGAAAATGTTACTATGTTGTCACTACATACTGCATCTCTAAAATGCTCCTTAATGTCTCCAAGCACAAAAAGCACAATGATAAAGTCCTTTTACCCGAGTTAGATTTATCCAAAACAAATAAATGCGATTAGTGGGTGTATGAGTAACAGCATCACTCACTATGATATAATTTACTTAATTAAGACTGTCATGTCAAAGACTACCTTAAGGAAACTAGGTTTTAATGTACTTGGTTAAAAAAAAAATACAACCTTTGTTAGATTGACCATTTTTTCCCAAACATATATGATGTCAATATAGGATATCTACGTAGGAACCAATAATGCGATTACTTTACAACTAATAAGGGTGCATTTGCAAACAAACCTGTAATTGTTTTCTTTACAGTCTGATCATATCATATACACCCATTTATATACTTCCCATTTGTATTACTTTCATTGCTGTGTCTTAGCTAGATAGTCATCAGTGTGTTCATAACATGTTGCTAATCTTTCTATGGCAGGTGTGTAATTAAGTAGCTGATTGCATACTTTTCTCTAATAATTTAGTTTATCATCAATTAGCCTTGGGTGTTAATGCTCTCGTCACAGCCCGATCAGTTGTCCCTTATTAGACCGCTTTGTTAGATACTAACCACTGCAGACTATAATCGAGAGTCATCCAGCCATCATAATTTGGCCCTTGTCAAAGTCACACAGGTTCCTTTGCCCACATGTGTGACCAAACATATCCCACCCACTGAAAAGTGCAATTGTTATAACATTGTGGTCAATATTTATAATATGACCAATTGGTGTATCTGTTCAATTTCACATTCACAGGATTATCTTCAAATAGATCAAACAGTGTCACTACATGTTTAAATAAATGGAAGCAACCTAAACAAAATAGCAGAAAATGGGAAAAAAAAACAGTGTTATAATGTAAAATGAGGCGGTTTACACCTTATCTGTTCAAAGGTAGCATCTTTAAATGATGAGTTTCTAAGCATGTGAAGTAGACGGAAGGAGAACGGAGAGCTGCTTTGGTTGATTAAGTAATTTGAGACACCTGTGCTACCACCACAGCTAACAAGCATGACATCCCGATTTATGCTAAGGACTCAAGTCTGCAGACTACTACGTTTAACCAAAGCTAAAAAGACTTAAAATTTTTTTGTACTTGGAATTTAATTTTATAAACTGACACACTGGCAAAATCATTGACTTCGCCGGTTTTGACATTTCCGCCAAAACGAGCTTTCATTGAACACAGCCGACAGGCATCACTTAAAGACGGTCTCCATTCCATAAAATAAGTATTGAAGGTTAATTCTTGTTTTTTTGCATAGTCGTGTGTTAACAAACACCAAAATGTTTTTATACGATGCTGACACAATAACAGCTCCTTTATTTGACACAATACTGCATCACTACCAAACAATATGTCGCAGTTGGGCGCGTGCTCAAGCTTAGGTTTGACCTTTCAAGCTAACCCGGGTCACTACACGCCCGCTTTCTTCATGAACACAATTAATGTTTAAAGTTCTTTTTTTTTCCTTAAATTATACCTCTGGAGTCTTACCTTGAGGTGTGGATTCGGCGTTGCGGTATTTATTGATGTAAAGTCTGCAGGCATCAAACTTTTGGTCGCAGTCTTTGCGCAGTTGAAATGGGGCGGTGGCGGGAACGTGGCCATCCTAAGTAAACTAATCAGAGCCTCAGCCAATCAGGGAAGAGCAGCTCTCTACCCCGGAAATGCAATATTAACGGATTGATTTGATACAGGTGTTCTTATGCAGTGTTTCCCAACTTCCAGTAAATTAAAAGAAGTCGCGCTTTCGCTTCTAGCTACATTGCTTGCCTTTAAAAGCACACAGCAATGAAGCAGTTGGTGCTGTAGCTCCACAGCTGCGTCAGGCTGCTACGTGGGTCCCTGGGGTATTCAAGGGAACCCATTAAAAATCGGAAATTTGAGTAGAATTGAACCCATGACAAATATGAAAGGATTTCTTAGTATTAGGTTTCTATTTTAGCTATAAGTTAATAATCCTACTTCTGTGCCTGAAGAATTGACATGTATTTCATACACATCCGATCCGAAACACTCAACCAAATCTGACCTCTAATAAGTGGCATGAAAATTGTTTTAGTATAGGAAGATTTATGTTTACATTCAGCACCAGTCAGTATTTATTAAATTCCATACAAACACACAAATGCCGAACTTAGAAAATATCTTGCACTACAGTTACTCACCCCTTTGGCATTGCTCCTTTTATAGTTACAATGAATCGTGAAGCTATTTAGCATTTAAATCAAAGATGTCATTAAAATTAAAACAGCCAAATTACTTCAATCACATCTATATTTAGGTCTACGTTGTTTTTCCAAGATTAAATCTATATTTTCATACTGACGAAAAATTCAGATTAAATATCAATTAAACTAGCTTGAATTTGATTACAGTATTTTCTGCAGTTATTTGATGCGTAAAATAAGTGACCAATTATGCAGAGTCCAGACAAAGGGACATTCATTCTACACACAGGAGCAATACATGCCTTTGGTAATGTCTGAAACCTTGGGAGGATTGAATAGCAGCCGTCTATGGTAGCATGAATGCATCACGGTGACTTTCATACTGTACAAAAATATAGCATGATACTACAGTGACTGCATAGTTTGCTTTAAACACTGTCGTCAAAGAACTGACACACAATAAAATACCGACTTTAAAATGATGCAGATAAATGTGTAAAAATCTTACCGTCTCTATAAATGAAAGTTATGGCCGTCCTTATGGCAAACAATCTCTGAATGAAACACCTTGCTCGTAAAATAGCTCGTAAAACGGTGAATTCCGCTCTCTTTGCTCAAACTTGGAAACAAAAAGCAAACACAAACAAGAGAAAATGAGGAAATGAAATATTTATTAAATCAAAACACAGAAATGGGATCCTTTCAGCAAATGCATGAATCAAAAAAAAGAACAAAAAGAACGAACAGAAGAAATAAAAGGAATCAAATAATTAAAAAAGCCGGCTTCTGCCTGTCTCGCTCTTTACAGGTGCGCCACACAAACACGCGACATCACTGAGTGGAAACCAACGTGAGGAGGAGGCTGTCTTTAAAAGGAAGATAGTCCTGCTGGCGAATATATACTGCCGTATCACAGCGTGCCTATACCTCTCCGCTCCCTCCGTTTCATCCATTCAACCTACACACGAACACGCACTGGACGCGGAAGTATACCCACAGTCGCGCCATCCACCGCGTCTACACTACGAGCTCTCCACCGCCATTGGCTCTAACGCGCTCCTCGTCGGGATGGAGCGTCTTTCCAGATCAGAAGATGCCATTCGTCCTCGCGGCAGTCACTCAACGCCAACGAGCCCTTTTTCATCCTAAATATGGCATTTAAAGTCAAACATCGCCTCGCAGAGACAAGCAGCAGGAGAGAGGAACACCACGCCTTGAAAGAACTTGTGTGTTTTTACACCACATCAACGCCAGCCAAGAAAAAAAAAAATACAGCCCCTATTGGAGTCATTCTAGCTTTGTGAGATCTCAGGAACCACTCTCTTATTCCATTTCAGCCCATCACATAAAAATACTCCAATATTCAGCAAAGATTTGCCTGAATTTGCTGCGACTGTGTCTGCGTTCAGGTTTCAGCACCACGGACAGCGCAGTCAGCACAGCTGCTGTGGAGCACTGCAAGACAGCAACTAAGTACATTAACTGAAGTACTCAGTACTGCAATTTACTTGATTGTTTCCATTTTTATGCTACTTTATACTATTACTCAACCAGAACTCAGATTCCATGCCATATTACATTTGTCAGACTGCTGTAGGCCTGGTTACTTTTCAGATGATATATTTTCTCCTTCCACTCCTATTGAGTGAAATCCAAGTATTTCCAGTTGTGTTGATTTTGAATACGCTAAAGTATTACGTTTTTCTTTGTGGGTTGTGAATATGCCCGCTATTTCTCAAGCCAAATAAACAATTTGAAAATTGAATAACATTTCTGGTGAGCTAAAACGTAATAAATACAGCTTTCAAAAAGTGGAAAACAGGCTGATGTTATGGAAAGTCCAGTAATTAGAGATAAGTGGTTCTAACAACAACAATGCCATAAACAAGCTATGGGGACCTTCTAGATTAAACTGCTCAACCGCTTATAAAGTAACTAAAATGACCTCCGCCTTTAACATCTACAGCAGTAAAGTTTTACAGACCTTCACATTAATGCAGCAGTTATATTAACCCTGAAACGTCTTATGTAGGCCTATTTACTATGAAATTTTATATTATATATATTACATATATAAGTATTTAATCTTTGATTCTTTATGCACATTTTGCAGTTATACTTAACATATTTTTACGTAAGCAAGCTTTGAATGCAGGATTACTTGTAGTGCAGAATACGCAGTATGGCGTTAACACTTTTACTAAAGTAAAGGGTCTAAATACTTCCATCCATTGCTGTTGAACAGCCTACATGCTTCCCACTGTCTGCCTCAGAGTCATTCAGTCAATGATCAACCCTCTATGCTCAATCCCTTGGCTGGAAAACAAAGGTGGGCGTTAATCTGGGCTGCTATGGCACATTTTAAACAATAGAAAATGCTCCACTATTATCAGAGCATTTTGGACATGAGTCAGGATTTCAAGCAAGAGCAATGATTTGACATTTATAAGGTGGGGTAACGTTGGGTTTAGTTTTGAAAATACAGATTCAAACAAATACAATAGGAGTGGCAAAAGGTTGCCAGTTCAGAAGCTTAAGAAGACTAAGTGCTCTAGAAAAGATGCTCAGAGGTTGTTTCTCAACACATTGAACAAGTGTGCAGGATTATTGAATCTTATTTTTACCCATCCACATGCAAACAACAACCCGTGGAGTCTTTCAAACAAACTTTACTTTCAATGAGTGTTAAAAAGCAAAGCACTGTCAGCATCCAATAGTTCAATTAATGCTATAGAATGTCATGCATGCAAACCACAATTTAAACCATTCAGCCATAACATTATAACCACAGCTGGCCTCATATTCCACAGGTTTCTTTTTTGCCACCAATAGAACTCTGAGATGTACTGTGTTCTGTCATCTCAGTCAGAACGGCCATTAGCATTTTTAAGTCATTTATACTAACTTAGATCTTTTGGGGAGTCGGACAATACAGGCTAGCCTTTGTGGTCCATGTGGATTAATGAGCCATGTTCTCCAGTTATACCTCCTTAAATAATTAAGGTAGGCACTAACCACTGCCGATCTACAACACCCAAAAAGAGCCGCGGTTTTTTCGAGGTGCTACGAACCAGTAATCAAGTCATCACATTTTATTCATTGTCAAAGTCCTTCAGATCTTTAAGCTTGTCCATTTTTCCGGCTTTCAATGCATCAACTTCGAATACAAAATGTTTACTTCTTGAAAAACATATCCCAAAAAGTTTCATATTCTATGGTAATGAGATTATCAATGTTATTCTGACTATACCTGGCAGTGGTTATAATGTTATGACAGATCAGTAAATAAATACATTCAAACATTTCAGTCATATTTCAAATGATGCAGAAATAAGAGAAAATTAAGTAATTTATTCTACTCAATTATCAAAATTACCAGCTTAATAACTGATTAGAGTAAAGTTGTTGTTGTTTACTTTACTTAAGCCGTAAAGTAAACAACAATTACCTCAACTGCCCCCGTCGTAACATTTCCAGTTCATAAATGTTCATTTTCTTTGGACAAATCAACACAAGATGCCAAATCTGTGCAAATTTGAATGAAAATGTGAGAATTTATTTGAATATTAAACAAAGGTTTTTTTAAATATACCACAAACAATGAAAAAAGTTGTTGCTATGACTGGCAAACAACTTTCAAACAGCATCATAAAAGGCATTATGGGATTACAAAAAGGAAAAAAAAGTTAAACCTCAAACAAACCAAAAAAAATGCAATAATTCAATAAATTTATATATATACACATACATATATATATATATACATACACACATACACATACATACATATACACACACACACATACCTATATATATATATATAAAAATAGATTTTATATGTGTATATAAATATGTATAAAAATATAAATATGTGTATATAAATATATATAAGAATATATTTATATATACTTATATATATTTGTGTATATATTCGAAGTCTTTGGATCTTTATTCCAAACACAAAATAGATTTGCCTTTGACTTAGCGCCTCACTTAAATGCTTCATAAAGCTGGAACATAAAGTTTAAAAATAACCGCGTAAGTGAAAAAAACAACAACTTGAGTAACAGCTGCAAAATTTAAAATAAAAAACAATGAACTCATGAATGGTGATATTTATTATCTAAAGTCAAAGCATATATAATGTCTGGCCGCCACACATACATTTTGCTGGGCTTGTATCGTATTAACATGAGCCTATAAAGATACAAGGCACATTGTACATTATTTAAAACGTAGTACAATACTCGCTTTGTCTATTCTTATGTAATCTAATCTCTGATGTGATGCTGAGGTTCAGCTCCACTGAAAATCAGTGCAGTCGCTCTGATGCAGGTCCAATTTTCCCCTCAGACAACTTCAAATATTCACAACAAAACTCAAACATTTCAATTACTGAAAAATTTAAGTGAAAAAAAAAACAAAAAAAACATTCAGGACTGAACACTTTGATGACAGCATATGTTTTAGTCTCGCCGCTCCGGTTGCTGCCTTCAAGTCCACAAATATCAATTAGATCATTAGCATTTAGACAGAAGAGAAGATTTCTCAGAATGGAAGAGAACAAGGACCTTTTGCCTTTTTTGCAATTTTTTTATGCTGATTTGTGAAAAGTGTGTCGCAAAAGAATGTCAGGAAGATTTACTGGGCTGGTACATTATATTTAAAAGATCAGAGACGAGGAAGGGTCAATATATCATGATGAATGTGTAGGGGCAGCTATATGACTTATTTCCAGGAAAAAACTGAAAGAGGAGATTATGGGTGTTTGCGAATTACTACCTAAGAAGAAGCTTCAGATCTTAAAGAAGAAGAAGAAAAAAAAAAAAGGAGAAATCATCTACTCCTACTTCTTCACATGAAATCCTCATGGACATTTTCACAGCCTGGCAGTCAGTAATTTTGGCTTGTGGTCTAGCCAATACAAAAAAAAAAAAAAAAAAACACTGGCTGGATTTAATATTATCCTGGTCAGAAGATTCTCCTGCATGGCAGACAAGGAAACATTCATTACAAAATCTTACCAGGCTCATGTAGCTTTGGTGCAGCACCATCTTCCTGTCAGGCCCTCACAGCATGCTCTGGGCCAGCTAAGCCACACCCAGGTTGCAGTAAGGAAACAATCGTCTTGATTCCAACTAAACAAAGAAGCACAGTACAGTTCGTGGGATAATGGAGAAAGCGTCTGAGTGGTCAAATCCAATATTACTTGTGTCACGTTTTTTGCACCCATTTATTACACACAGTCTGACCAACAGCAGCCGAGGACTTCATTAGTGCGGCGGCAGCGGAAGCCTTTGTTTTGTGGGAGTAACACCATCTTCGTTGCTCACGTCAAACGAACTTTCTGTTCAAACACTGGCAATGAAAGCTGTTGGTGTGGAAAACTCTTTCCTGGCCACGCCCATAAAGGGCGTGTCCGACGGCCTTAAAGGAACACCTTTGAAAAATAGGATCACTACAAAAAACATGCAAACAATACAAAAAACACTTCTATTAAATCTACGCCCCACGGGCCACACGTGGCCCCTGATACAATTATAGTCAATCTTTGAGAAATAAATAATTTCTATAATAATACACTAAGATGATAAACACATTTTCCTTTAATCGCAACACATCATGTCAATATCTTTGGAGGAACGTGTGTCTGATCACATTTGAACGATTTTTTTTTGTTGGTGTAAGTGGTTTCAGATTTCACATGTGGTAAAAGATATTTGCGGGAACATTTTAGGGAACAACAAAACAGGCCGAAAAACAAACGCTTTTCTGGCTGATAGTCTGCGATTAAAAGATTGTGACGATGCTGACCTGTCTTATTTTCTGTAGCGTTGTTGTATTCTGAATTCTATTCAATTTACTGGGAGCAGTACAGTCCACAATACTGTATACAGCAGGTTCAAATTTGCCCAAATTAAGTGTTTTTTTCCAAAGATATTGACTCTGGCTCTGGATGTGGACTCAAAATTGTATTTTTCTCCGATCGAGTTGGACATCCCTGGTCTTAGACAAGAGTAAAAGACTAATTTGGGCGTCACATCATGTTGCAGCTGTTTCTGGTTGAAACGTGGCTTCGGGCTTCATCAGGGGACTGTTTACTGTAAAGTAATCCAACTCTAATGGAGAGAAAGCAACGAAATCTTAGACTGACTACAGATCAGATATTCATCTATATTTCAGGGCCACAGATACAAAAGGAATATGTAATATGTACAACCCCTCAAAGGGAACACAGGTCAATGCAGGGGTCATTAACCCAATCCATCTCTGTAATGTAGAACGCCATGCTCTCATTTGGACTGTATGGATTTGATATTTTTTTACTTGCTACTGGTAAATTATTAGGCAGTGACTCCTTACACTACGATGTGATCCTTTTGGATAAGCAGCTCTTACGCCAACATTTAAAGCACCACTTTGGAGCTGATCTTATTGCCTCGACTGTTAACATTCCCCTTTTGTGTGTGACCCATATATGAGTTCAGCGACCCCACATTCAGTTCAGTTCAGTCGTTTATTATCCCAGATGGAGAATTTGGCTTGCAGTCTGGAGCACAAAATAAAGCTAAATCAACAACAGCACAGTACAGGAAGTAACCAGCTACATCTAATAAAAACCAACAACACAACCACAAGCAATCTCTAAGAGGATTAGTATGGAGTATATATGGAGGATTTCTCCATGTATCTATTAATTAGCAACATATATCCCAGTGGTCGACTTATGCGATCATGGCGTGATCGCGCCTTCACAGTTTGTAGTGCATCAACCCAAAACATAGAATCACAATATTAGTATCCAAAAAGGGGGCACATACAAAATTCCAGTGCAAGTTGACTATTCTCAGTTAGCCCAATGTATATTGGCCTTGTCATAACAACATGCGTGCTGACGGAGCAGGTCTTCATCAGAACACAAAGGGAAACTGGAGATCAAGCAGTTTATAGGGTGGTATCTTCTGAAGGTCACAAAAGACTTCCGTGAGTCTCCCAGGGGTCATAGTTCAATCCTCCAGACTCAAATGTGTTCAGCATTGCTGAAAAACCTCTCCTACTCTGAGTGTTTACACAGCCGTCACACCGGCTTGAAACAGATTCATATCCGATTTAGAATCCGATGTGAAAGTGGTCGAAACCACAATTGATAATATGAGATTTGATGGGATTTTGGCTAACGAGGCCATACCATGCAAGAACGTATAGGGTGGGTTTAACAAGCTGAGACAGGATCAAAAAGAAACCTGTGCTCTACTCGTGGATTTCCTTCATATATATTTATATATATATATATATATATGTGTGTGTAATGTAAGGTAGTCAACCCTCTAATGTCATGCTCAACTGTTTGGTTGAACACATTTTGAGTCAATATTTCTCGTTGAAAAATGTGTGCAACTCGAATGAACCTGTTTATTATATGACTCAGTGGCAGCGGGTATATGCGAACGAGTAAGGGCCCAATGATGGAGCCCTGGGGGACACCGTAGGTCAAAACGGCCACGAAGGAGGAGGAGCTTTAACCATATCTACTTAGAAAGTCCTATTTATTGAGTAAAATGTTTTTTTCTTTTGCATATTAAAGCATGTGAGGACTTACTTACCAGAATTATGTAAATTATGCAACCAAAAAAAAGTCTAATATGGGTCAAATGGTCATGGTTTTGTAAAAACATGCTTTACCAAAAGGCTGATCTAATCTAATTGAAACTGATTATTTTCCACAAACTTGATCATGAAATGATTTTATAAGGCTTAGGTTTAAATTTGTAATTGACCAAAAAGGTCATTTTATAGTACATTTAGAATGTCTAGATAGATCTAGAAGATATTAAGATACTTTTCAAAAATAAAATATGCAAATAAATATTTTTTCCACTGTTTTTGTTCTTGGTGAGGAGATAATAAGGTTGAAAATGAAATATGTTTTCTAAAAAAAGAGGATTTTCCTTTAGAGGTGGAAAACCGTTTAAAGGATTTAAAGGAGCTGGCATGGTACGATGTCTTTCCATGAAATATTCCCAACCCAACCCTCTCTCCATCTGGATCTTCCCATCTCTCTGCTCATTGGTAATCCGTATGACTGATCCACTCCCGCCCACCTCCTGCCATTTGATGTCAAGGGTGAGTACTCTTGACCTCCGCACCCTCCTTGCACACTTACTGGTCACCTCCAAGGCTTACAGGTCAGCATTTTATCGGACCTGGATGTTCTTTCGCCAATACGTCCTAGCAAAGGGACTAAGATGTCAATAGTGGTTCCTTTGAGACATTAACGTCTCCTGTGCCGGAGCCTCGTGTGTGACAATGGTCTCAGTGTTCATGGAGGTGATTATTAATGCTCCCTGCTGGGCCTCTGCAAAAATATGTCGACAAGAGCTTTCTGAAAGGCTGCAAAAGAGGGTAATAAGCAGCCCTGCTGTAAAATAACTCTTTGAATGTGCCTTTTTCCTCTTTTAGCCGAAAGATTGCCCTGATCAGAGAGAAGTGCAGAGACAGGGGTTCTCTTCATTCTTCAATTATTTCTCAGTCTAACAACCTTTATGTGGGTACAGCTCTGTCAGTTTGGCATTAAAACTAAAGTAGCCCATTTGAAGAACTCACATGGTGCACTCGTGGCTTCAGTACATGCTATTTGATACGATAAGATCCTTATTTTGCAAAATCACAGGGAGGTAAATTCGGAGTGCCTGAACCCAAGGGAGCTTACGATTCTGCTACGTTCAGTAACTGATAAAATGCAAGCTCTATTCTGGTGTTGCAACTTAATTTGTCTCTAACATGAAGGCAGCAGCTTTAGATTTCACCAAAACGTGACAGATCCAATCTATGTGAGAGCAGGAATTGCTGCAAATATAATTAAAGCCACAAATAAGGCAGAGTTTAGTGGTAACTAAGTACCAATAAATAATAAATAAATAAATAGAATTTTCAGGTATATGTAATTTTCTTCAGTGTTTATTTTTCGGACATTTCTTTTTTTACTTTTACTTTTTACTTGAATGTGAGCTTACTGACATCAAAAATCAAATTTGATTTTAAGCAAATTGGACAATAGCACAAAGAAAGAAAACGATCCCTTGGTGAATCATTCTGTGAATATCAAAAAGAGACAAAAAATATACATAGAAGAAACTTGACTGTGAAGTAAAGGAGTTATGCATGTTTTTTATCTCTACTTTATTTGTCACTACTTATGAGCGGTCTGTTCTACATTGACTACCGTCTTAAAATGTATTTGTTTAAAATATATGTGGCAAAGAAGTCCCTTATCCCTCAGATTAACATTATAGTACATATCCTGTAATTTGTCAACACTTCTATTATTATTAGATTCATTTCTACACAAGTAACTTTACTTTTACTTGAGGAAAGAATGCGTAAAAATAAATATATATATATATATTTACATAAAAATACTATCACACGCAAACATACAAATGAAAAAAGATCCAATAGGACAGCTTGCCAGTCTTTAAATAATTAGTGGCTGAGATTTCTTATAAATTACACTGCAGTCGTTTTGGAGTTTTATTTATTTATTTATTATTTTGCACTGAATGACAGTTGTGATTATGTTTAGAGTCTGAGTTTCTAGAATTCTCCATTCGCCAGGTCAGTCTTGGAAAACAGATTTCATATGAATGAGGATTTTACCTGGTAAAATAAAGGATGTAGTAAAAATAGTAAAAAAAAAAAAAAAAAAAAAATCAGTCAGCCACAACAATATAACCGGAAACTTTTATCAAATGGCTCATCGGTGTAAAACATGTGTTTTATATACTATGTGGAAATAATTCTGTGAAACATCCTGAATCAGTCATTAATAACACTTTTAGAGAAAGAAAAAAACAAATAAACCCAAAAGCCCCCCTCAACAACAACATCAAACCCTCCAATTGTAATCTTGTCATTGGTGACAGTGCTACATATGACCGCAAAAGACACACACACACAAACGCACACAGTGCTACATATGGCCGCACAAGACACACACACAAACGCACACACACAGACTCACACCATAGAGCTCTGATGGAATATGGTTGAAAGTTTCCTCTCGACCTTATCTATTCAGATTTAACTTTAAAAGTCGCAAATAAGTTGTATTACAGTGGTATTAGTATCAGTGCATTAGTATTGATTATTTAGGAAATTTATAAAAATCTTTTAGCTTTGATTTGATTATGAAAAAAAAAAAACAAAACAAAACAAAATTCTTATCAACACCAGCTCTGTTGTGTCGTGTTAATAATAAAGTACACAAAGTATACTTAACTTTGGTAGTAACACGCAGTTTTGTATTCTAATGTGACTGTTCTGGATCCATGATCTCTGCTCTTTGAAACATCCTTACTTTATTGTTCTACAGCTGAAAACACGTCTTGGATAAGAAAACATTCCATTCAAATACCATCGCACAGGATTTAATATTAATTTTCTGTTGGATTGGCATGATTTATATATGAAGAACATCAGTAAAGTGTTTTTTGCTCTTCTGATGCTAATCTCTTGCTTTCATGTCACCTCCTTTAAAGCAGGGTTGGAAAAAAACAAAAAAAACAGTATGGGCTGAGATCACAACCATTATTTGTATATTTCCCTGTGGTATTAAAGGTTGATGATGGTGCATGATGTCATTGATTGTAGACCATCCAATATGGGTCCTGCTGGGAAGCTGGAGCTCCCACTGGGGCTGTTAGAGCTATGTAATGGAAGACTGGGTGATGTCATTGCAAGAGCATCGGGACCATCAAGACAAAAAAAGACTGCATGACATACAACCAAATGAAATGAATACCACTGGTGGCCTAATAGGCTTTATTTCAATTTGCTTATTTTTTGGGTACTTATTATTTTACATGGCCCTGTGAGGCATCAAAGTTAATTTTTACATTTCAATTAATAGGGGGTATTTGCAGCAGGAACACCAGCCCGGTGAAAAGATGTCCTCAGATCACATAATCAAGGTTGAGAAGACTGAAAGAAGCACTTTTTAAGTACTTTGTCAAACATTGGGATGGAAGAGAGGAGCAGCTGAGGTTAATCTGAGGCGGTCGAATGAATACAAATCAATGGGGATAAGAGCAGCTGTGCTGCCTCCCCCCCCCTCTTAATGAGGAATCATGACAAATCTATACACCCAGACAAAATGACTGATCCCGACTGAAGGACCAGAAATTTTAGTAGAATTTATTTGCTTGCCGTTCAGGCAAACCAAATCAATCGTAGGTAGTTTCTTTACCCAACAAAAAAAGGCATTTTTTATTGAAAAGCTTCTCCAGCGTAATAAAAAAAATAAAACCCTTAGAGCAACAAGAAACAAATAAAACATATCTTTTCTTCTCCATCCTTGGGGAAATACTGCTGGTGAAAAAGACTGGAGGTTTTCGATTCTCTGAGAAAACAGGGGCATAAAATCTCAATTAGATGTGTCCAGATCCCGGGAAATTTAAATGCTTTTTTACACACTCGTGTCTGGGAGACATTGAGGAGCACTCGGCTTTCCAGTGCCCGGTTCTCCACTTGAAATGGCCTGGTCTAAACGGTCTGATTGGACGGCAGGACGGACAGTGTGGGCCTATCTTTTCAGGGCTGCGAGAGAGGGGAGGGGGAGAGCAGGTGCAGGGGAGGGAAGGATTGATTTGCTTGTCCAGAGATAAAATAAGAAATCAGGGTTGTTGTTTTTTTGTGGCATCGCTCCCTGGCAGGCTTTCGCAGACTCCAGGAGATTAGAAATTGAAGTTCCAGGAAAACAAACAAAGGTTGTCATTAAACAACTATTCAAGACCGCTCGCACTTTAAGTGCAATTTGATCTTTAACTCTCTTTTAAACCCAAAAAACTCTGAGAAGAGGAGTTAGTGTGATTGAAAGCCAATCGTCTCCGCCTTCAGCGGCACAAGTACTGACTGGTGAAACGGGTTCTTAGATTATCTTCTGTGGCTCAAGTAATCGTATCTACTTGACTTTCTGTTTCTCTCACTAATCATGAAGCCAGTAGAAAATAAACACCTTTGCATATAGTAGCTTAATTAATGACACAGACATTGAAGAAAAAAAAACTGAGACATATGGAACAAACTACGACCAACAGGATGTTCATCATCGGTTTATTTGTCATTATTTATTTATCAATCAATTTTGTATCCCAGTGTATCTAACAAGTTACAGGTTACAGGGGAGGAGCCTATCCACCAAGTTACACCTCGCTGAAAACAACCCAGGGTCACGACACGCGTTCACAAACACATTAAATATGTTTTATGACATGATATTTCACACGCAGAGAAAAAACTCCAAAAGGTTTAATTAATCAAAATTAAAACTATGTACATGGTGATAATCTGGCAATATTATAAAATTATGAAAAAAAGTTTTCATCCAGTGTGACTGACTCAATAAAATCAAAATGTACTTAAAAAAGAGTCAAGATTGAATGAGATATGGATTTTTTTTTTAAAAATCTTTTTTACATGACAAGGAGTTCCCGACCCTGGATTTCAAAGGAGCCACATCATTCAATTTATCATACAGGAGTCAAATCCGAGCCGTCCAGAACTTTACAGGACAAATCACGGCGAGCCAACAGTTTTCACAAATTAAAAAAAAAAAGGGATTTCATTAGAGGATGAAGAGTGAGGGATGGTTGTTATACATCAGGGTCAAAGAAACAAGTGATGGAATGATTAATTATTCAGCCGTAGCAGTTTGCTTAGATAATGGCTTCCCCACCCCGAGGAATTAGACGAGAGAAATACTCGGGTTCCTATTCTAGTCCGCCGTCTGACGCATGATTCCGCTCTGCAAAGTCACATTACTGCATCACCGCAGTTAATTGCTTTCTCCCAAATAAATATTTGTAAAAATTATCAGCTTTACCGGGGAGATGAATTGAATATGCATCTCATTCATTATTGCAAATAGATTTATTGTGATGGGATTGGGATTAAATCCACGGAGGACAAAGAGGACTCACTCACTCATTCAGAATCCTCTGGTCAAAGGAGCTTAGAGGCAGAAAGATCTTTTTTATTTTATTTCCGAGAAGGTAAACTTGAAGCAAAACTCCTTTTTCTTTACTCTCAGTTTAGTTTTATTCTTTTTGTGGTTTAAAAAAAAGTTTGATATGGAGATTCATTGCAGTTGTGTCCTCAACTGCAATGAAATTGATTGAAGGATACTTCTTTGCATGTTTAATATCTTTGGGCTGGATGTTAATATATTATCTTAGACATTCTAGATTTAGCATAAAATGACTAATAGTTTGGTCAAACTTACTTTCTTACTTTTATACAGTCAAAAAATAACACTCATGAAATAATTTCATCATGAAATTTTGTATTTCATTGAAAACCCGTGGTGTCCCCCAGGGCTCCATCCTTGGCCCCTTACTCTTTTGCGTATACATGCTTCCATCTGGTCGTATTATAAGCAGGTTCAGTCACATTTTTTAACATGAAATAGTGGCTCCAAATGTTCTCAACCAAACAGTTGAGAAGGACGTTAAAGGCTTAACTTTTACTTTTTTTTATCTAGAAGAGGAGAAGACTTGGAACGACACCGAACCTTCACAGAAGTTACTAACCTTCAAAAGTTCTTCCAGAAGCACACTCACGATAGATCCAAATATGAGGATCCAACAAACGGCAGGTCGCCATCAACAAAAGTGAAGGTCAGGGGTCATGGTTCCATCAAAGACACTGACAAAGAATGCCTTCCATAAACGAGTGACGAGGAGATAGTCACTGCTTATAGAAGAATATTAGCCTGTCTAAACATTCCCTGATGACGCTCAGAGCATTGGGGAGAATATTGTCACATGGTTGAAAGTTCTGTGACATCTGGAATAAACCAAACACAGCGTTCCACAAAAAGAACATTGTACTTATTGTTGAGCGTGGAGGTGGCAGTGAAATGTTTTGAGCGTGCTTTACTGCCTGAGGGTCAGGACGACTCGCCATAATTGAGAGAAACATGAATTCTGCTCTCTGCTGTCCAACACAACTGGGTCACACAGCGAGAAGATGATCCAAGCAGGGGAGGAAGTCCATCGCCGAATGGCTCAAAAGGAATGAAATAAAAGATTTAGAGCGTCGCAGTCTGAACCCGAAGCGAGACGCCTTGATGGGACCTCAAAAGAACAATTCGTGCTCAGACATTGTATTTATGCGGCTCTGCAGCGAAGAGTGTGTACAAATTCCATCATGGCCAAGTCAGAACCTGATCTCCAGGTATCAGTATAGTGTTAGGTTGTCGATGTTGCTGCTGAAAGTTGGACCAATAAATTCAGTCAATAGTTTTACACACAGGTGATATAGGCATTTGATAACCTTTTTGCCTCATTGAATATAATTATGATTGAAAACCTACTCTTGTTGCCTTTGTTTTATGTCAAAATCGGATTTCCAATATAGTTTAGGATGAGATAAACACAAAAATAGAAGAAAACAAAGTCCAATCCTTTTTCAAAGCACTGAGGCTTTGGAAAAATATCATTTCTACCAGTGTTTGTATCAGGATTCACCTGATTATCTGAAGTAATTAAGCCTATGCTGTCATCTCCCACAGCAAGGGTGTATCCCCGAAAAGCCCCCAATCTCCTGTGTCGTACAAGCAATTCCCCCGATTAGCTCTTCCAATTAAAGTTTTCTTCTAAACATGCCCCCCCTAGTGGGTAAAATATGAATGATTACAGTAAAATATGATATATACAAGATAGATCTCCTTGAGTTATTTTTAGTACAAAAGTGCTGAGCAAGGCAGTATAGAAATAGTTTTATTCCAGCAGCCATGATTGAGTGGAACAAGTCAGAACATTGCTGAGATTCTTACTATCTGATGCACATCTTTTTTCTTTTTTTTTGTGAGTTCAACTTTTTATTTATTTATTTTATCCATTTTTAGCTATTTATCTATTTACCGAACTATTGGATAAGTGGAATAATTGAGCAATTTTCTAGCCTGTTGGGATTTTTATGTCTTTATATATTATTTGGTGACTCTCCCTGCAAACAAATATACCTACTGGTACAAATAAATACCAGATTTCCCCCAAATCCACTGTTTTGTACAAGCAATCCCTCGATTGAACTCCTCAAATTGAAGTTGTATCTTAAGGACAGTGTTTTTTATTAAAAAAAAATACCCCTAGTGAAAAAAATCTGAACTATTAACGTAATATATCGATGTACATGACAGATCCCACACCAAAGGTTGAGAAACTATGTCCAGACAACGTTCGGAGAAAACTGACCTATCCCAAAATCAATACACTTCCTCCTCGCGATAAGGTTTATGTGGGTATAATATTTGAAAGTGATCCATGAAATCCTTTTTGAGTTATTGCGTTAAGACGAAGAAGAGGTATGAAGGATTACGTACTATCCCCGACTTTACGTGGATATAATATGAATTTGAATGAATCCACGATATCAGGAAGACGGAAGTTTGACAATCCATCCAGCTTTTCTTGAGATACGTCATTAAAAACAGATATATGAACCTCATTTTCCTGTCGGAAAAGTTTTCTTCTCCTCTCTGTACTATCACTGCCATTCTGCCGAGAACATTCATATTTGCCAACGAAACGCCTTCACTGAACACGCAGTCAGAGATCTTCAGGACTCTCCAGAATGTGAAAGTACAAAACAAAAATCCATTTCGATTACAGTCTCCAAATGGAACATCCAGGGGGGAGGATAATCTCAACCACCTTTTCCAGGGCTGCAAACATTGATCATACGGGCCTGCGTGTTATTACAGGGAGCTCAATTAACGCAAACCCAGGGGACAGTTCAATTACGGAGACAAACATTCCCCCAACATAGCTTACGTGACCTGCAGCCAATGGTCCATCTTAGCTCCATTGATTGAGTTCAACAGGTTGGGGACGGAGGGGGGGTCTTGAAGACATTCACTTGAAACTTACACTTAAGTCAGGGGCTGGACAGAAAAAAAAGGGCAAAACAACAGAAACATTTAAGCTTCCAGTCATTATGAGCCCAGTGCCAAGACCTCCAAATTCTAGCTTTTGCTCGGATTTTACACTCGGAGTAGCAGCGCATTTGCAATTTTCCTTTGATACGGTTTCATGCATATTCGCACATCTACCCTCTGCTCTCATCCAAAGTCAGAAATACCTGTGCCGGCACTGAAAAATGGAGGAATATTGTGTAGAGACTGGCATCACAAATCCATTTGTTCCAAGTCTTTTCTGCAGATCACACACAGGTCTCGTGAATCAGTCCCTCTCCATTTCAAAGCGGCTCAATCTGGGATTTTTACAACAGAGATGTCTCATTCAAAATGGGACCATAATTGAATCTAACATCACGTTTTCCCCGATGTGTCGTCTGTTCCCTTGACATCAGCATATCAGAGGCATCCTACGTTTCAAAGTGGCTTTCATGCGATTTCATGAGGATATGGCTAATACGGTGCGCTAAGGCAGATCACAATGGGCATAATCCCCTGTTTGGAGGTCTACCTCCCAGTGGCACACGAATGATAAAGAACTTTCTATCTCCTGAGATTGAACAGTAAAAAAAAAAAGACATTTAGATGATTGTCTTCGTCTTTGTCTCTGCTGTGTACTGAGCAATATTTGCAGGTAGCAGTAACTGACTTAATATGTTGAAAGAGAAAGAAAAGACAGAAAGGGAGATATCCTTCACTGTTTCCTGACATCAAAAAAGGTAAAAAAAAAAAAAAAACCTCTGCAGTTGGGTTTTCTGTGTCTTACCCTTCCAAATAAAAATTTTGGTAGAGCACATTTTTAAAAAGTCTTTGATGGAAATAATATAAGATTTTTTTGGATGTATCAATTTACATGATTGTGTTTAGTGAGTCCACACAGGACATATGCCACAAAGAAAAAAAATCCAATTTATCTAATAGGACTTTCTCAATAACCAAGGGTATTGCCTCCTCCTCGGTGACGCTTGGACCTGTGGTAGACCCCAGGGCTCAATTATTGGCCCCTTACTGTTTATGCTCCCACTAGGTCGTATAGTGACTAGTGACTCAAAATAGTGAAACAGTGACTCAAAATGAGCTCAACCAAACAGTTAAGCAGGACATTAAAGGGTTAGTAACTCCTTGCTGGAATAGATTATGCCTGTAACACAGCACATTTGATTTTTTTTTGTTGCCATTGGTAACCTGATTATTTGCAACCACTTGCTGCTCAATTGAGTGAATCTTAATTTGAGGTGCTCATATTTTTAAGATGTGCCTCACAAAATGTAATTTAGAGCTGGCTCACATTCGCTGCAGCCTCTTTCTCTCCCGGGGAAGAAAATACAGGCATTTTTGAGCAAATCAAAATCAATAGCTATCTAAAGGGGGCGATTCTAATGACATTAATCTTCTGGATCCACCAGTGATTCTCTGTGTAATTAATCAATGCTTTAAAGTGGAGAAATTTGGCAATTAATCTTTAATTCTCTAATGGAACGTACACACAAAAGCAGAAAGCAGCCTCCAGTGAGGCCAGTTCAGAGCTTATTTAATGCAAGTCTAATGAGGTCTACTCTGAGTTAAATGCAGCCTTTTAGAAGCAGAAGCCTGTGCAGGAGGAGGCGCCGTAATGCACTCAAAAAAAGGAAATCATCGGGTGAACGCAATTTTGCTACGCCACCTTTATTCCATCGAAACAAGTCAAGTAAAATCAGTCCATCTTGATCATATTATTTAATACGACGTACGTTTGTTTGATGAAACGTTATGTCAATATCTAAATTTAGTTAGCCTTTATTGAATCGATATGTTCGTCCATTCAAATTGAATTAAGTTTATTTAACTTCAGTTAAAACCGTCTCGTTGAATGATTATTGTCTGTTTCATTGATTGTTTATTTTTTTCTACATTAACTATTTGTTACAGTTACTGTTGCTTTTGCACGTAAAATAATATAAGCGTTAATTTAAATCAAACTGCCAATTATCAACAACAAATGAATGATTTTTATTCAGCATTTTGCTATAGAATATTTTCAGCATTTGAAAATGACACACCTTATAAAAAAGAAGTTTCTCCAAATGTGCTTTTATAAAAAATAAGAGAAATAAAAGTTAAGAAACAAATAAAAAAGAGAGAATACTTAGAAAACAAACTGTTGTTAACCTAGAAAACAGTCTTACTTACAGAATTATTCCAATATAACCAAAAACCTTTATAAGTGCGATGCAAAAAGAAAATAAATAAATAAATAAATAAATAACAATAACAATAAAATAAGCAAATAAAGAAAATCTGAAATAGCGAGCGATACGTTACAAATAAACATGATTTCAAACTCTTTCACCGGTCTTCTGAAAAAATTGCAAACTCCGGCCAATTCTTATGAAAAAAATGAAAATACTATAAACAGGAAGTGATTGTTGCCTACCTTTTGAGTCAGTCCACCAAAGCATTAGCGCCACCTACTGGTCAGGAAGCCTGGACCCTGTGCAGGAACTACAGAACTACCCTTACCAGGTTTGTTCCAAATCACCTCACTCTCATTGAATGGACATTAATGACATAATCAATCAAGACTCAAACTTGGCTCCATCATTCAATGAAAACAAACATAATGAACACATCTAATACTCAAACATTTCTAGTTGGCTTTGTGACACGTTCATGATTCTTTTGGATTGTTAAAGTTATTTGCCCGCAAAACATGCAACTGTGTGGAAAGATATTTTGGTGCCTGATGATTTGTCCCTAAAAAAAAAGAGCAACGCTTAAAGATCGTCACATGTCTCACAGCATTCCATGAACTTAAAATGAACTTGGTTGGTGTTTTCTTTGAAAAGATTTTGCTGCTTTAGCGACTCTTTTCCATATTTCGGTAAACATCGCCCGGCTTAAAAGAATGAGCAGAGGCCATCCCACATAAGACGGGCTGTGCACTCGTCTCCGCGTTTGTATCAGCCTTATCAAACAGGTGAATCCACCATGGCAGCGACTCAGATCCTGCCTGAACAAAAACACTGCAGAAGGGAAATCAGTCAAGCCTATCGCAATGACCTACTTGACAGCGGCTGTGTGAGCCGAACGCTGTAAGCCTGAGCAGTCAGTGTGTTTGCCCTTCTCCGTCTCACCTTCCCCTTTCTTCTCTGCTCTCCCCATTTCGCTGCGTTTTGTTAATCACAACATTTACTGAAGCAACAGAAAAAAGGCACAGACTAAATAAATCCATTACCATAAAGGACAAAGTGGCTTTTCACTTTTAATGCAAATCAATTTCACAAATCTAATTAAAAATCACAGCTCTTATTTTTCTTCTGTTAGGGAATAAAATTAGAAGCATTTAAGTAAAAAGAAAAAGAAAAGAAAAGAAAAGAAAAAAAATCATCTCACAATGAATGTGGTACAAGCCTTTCCGCTCCTGCCATCTCATGTTGAATTCTAAAAACACTCTTTCTGTTTATTATACTGCATACGAAAGACTTAAAGGTGATTCATAGTTCAAATAAAAATGTAATCAAACTCGGCCAGAAGCAGCTGTGCATCAGTACCGGAAATATCCAGACGGAAAAAGTGCAGCCCGCTGGTGGTAGTTCATAAGTTCTCGATGTCAATCATGATATGAACGTCATGGTAAGGGTCGGTTAGGATAATAACACCATTAAATAACATTTCAGCTGAACCTCTGAGGTAGAATGTTTAAGTTAAGTCCTCTGTCTTTTTAAGAGCTATACCTGGATGACATGTGACGCGGCCCGCTGATGGATTTCTCCACCCATGACCTCAAACATCAAGACAGCGGAGGTGGGAATTGAATCCTATACGTACGTTTTGTGTTTCATGATCTACTTCATTTTTTCGGAATGTGGGAGTTACATGCTACAATTTAAAAGTTAAAATGTTGATCATGATTTACATCCTAGCTGAAACGGCAATCTGCATAAAAATATATGACATATGACCGAGAAGTATTGGTTAACAAAAAAAAAAACAGCGTTTTTTTCGTGAAAAAAAAGCCGCTCTGATGAGTGAAAAATGAACAATTACAGCAAAATCTGACACAAACAAGTGAGAACTTCTACAGGCAGTTCATTTGAGGTAAATTTAGACCAAATCGGACCAACGGTTATTAAGCTAGGTCAGAAAATATGTGTTTTTCTGTGAAGAAAAAGCTCCGCTAGTTGTTAAAATATGAATTATTGGTGTATAACATGATATATACAAGATAAATCTCCTCAAGTTCATTCATATGCAACGCAATTAGACTAAATTGGACCAACAATTGGGAAGTTATGTTAGAAAAAATAGAAAAGAAATAGTGTTTTTTGTGAAAAAAAGCTCCCCATAGTGTCTAAAATATGAATTCATTCATTCATTACTGCTTATCCTGTTCAGGGTCACGAGGATTGGAGCCTATGTCTGCTGATATTGGGCGAGAGGCAGGGTACGCCCTGGATAAGTCGCGGGGTTCGTCACAGGGACATATAGAGGCACATTCCCCCCCTTCATCACCATTTCACCTGTGTTGAACGTTTATGGGCTTTGGGAGGAAGCTGGTGTAGATCTGGACTCAATCCAAATGCTCCAAGTTTTTCGTAAAAACAGTTCCCCTTAGTGAGTAAAATATGACAAACGAGAAAGATCTCCTAGATTTAATTCATAAGCACCAAATTTGGACTAAATCGAATCAACGGTTGAGAAATTTCGGCCAGAAAACTTTGATTTTGGAGCTGAAGCTCCAACTATAGTTGCTATGATATGCAACTAAAGTTTTCCCAAAATCAATCCAAATCTTTCTCTCACTAACCTCCATCATGGTATAATATTTGAAAATGATCCATATCGTAGTTTAGAGTTACCGGGTGATGACAGTTGCATGATCTCCAGACTTTTTGGGGATATATATATATAGTGCCCAAATCAAACTTTCCATTCCAATATGACGAGAGCCTTTGATTGGCATCTTTTGGGCTGGGCCTCACTGATTTCTGCTCTAGAAGAACTAACAAAATAACTGATGGATGTAGGGGGACTGGAAGAAAAAAAGAGAAAAAAAAGCATCACTGTCCAGAGGCTCAGAGAAGAAGTAGTAGTGGAGCAGAATTCATGAGAAAAAGTAATGTGAGGTTTCTATCTGTGTGCAATATGAGTCATATAAAAGAAGTCAGGAGGGAGATTTTGCACTTTAGATGGGAACATTTTAGCTTATGCATGGTCTTTGTCTTTATGTTATGCATATCTAGAGCCGTCCAGCTGTTGAATGGCTCACTGATTAAAATTTTCAAAACTTTGTCTTGGAAGAAAAGCAAATCAGCGTATTTTCCCAAAATGGTTTCTTTCACGGAATTGATCAACTCACAAAAAAAGTTTCTACACTGAATTGAAAAAAAAAAATAGACAGAATATTCTGGGTTTTGCGCGGATCGGGATTGGAGGAAACTGATCCCTGCATTGTTCACTACAAACTTTACATTTCTCTTGTTTTATTCTCTGTCATGGCAGCTACTCCAGACGCCGGGGAACAGTTTAGAATCAAGCTGCCAGGAGTCGACAGCTCTGGTGTTTAGGGAGCGAGAGACGGAGAGATGAGGAAGCACAACAGGTAGCTCTGTCAGATTCCAGGGGTCTGCCTCGCTGATCCCTGCCTCTCATTAGAACAGAAGGATAGCACAGAGGCAGTGCAGGAAGAGCAGAGGATTCTGGGAATGAGGCAAAGAGGGAGTAACAAAACAAGAGAGGAAGAGGAAGGGTAACGTGGGCTCATGAAAGCTGCTCCGGGTTTGACAGGTTTGCTGGGCTGAGATGTGTTTCAGGAACATTGTGGTAGAACAAAGTTTCGTAAGTGGGATGTGGCGTGGGTGAGAGTCGAGTAATTGGGAGCCGTGTCATGACAGGCTGTTGAGTAAATCCCCCTGACCCGCTGACTCACTAGCGGGACTGGAGTTAACTTGAACTGCTCAGTATGGAACCAGCACACTGGTTAGTATGAAAAACCTCTGTGGGTGTGGAGAGAGTGGATCCACGGGAATATTCATCTTCCTAAAGTATTGGAGCCCATCCGGAATTCCTTCAACCTGAGGATTCAGGTCCATTCCCTTCATCCCATCAAAGGTGGAGTTCCTCTTCTTCTTGGATCGCTGTCCTGCTGAATGACCCAGTTATGACTGAGATTCCATTCACAGAATGATGACCTGACATTCTCCTTCAGAATCGTCTAGTGGAGAGAGGATTCAATGTTTCTTTGGATTATGACCAGTGGTCCTGACCCGACGAGAAGCAGCAAAAGAATCTTCTGTAGACATTCTGTTCTTTTTGTGGAATGGGGTTTAAATCACGCCATATGTGACAGGAACACTGCTTCCCGGTTTTTGATTAATGAAGTCCATAGAAGAGTCTCCCTAAAGAACTCAGGTCATCGAGCTGCGCTGTGGAAACACTGAGACATTCATTCATTCATTCAGATTCATTCAGAGACGCATGAAGACAGTCAAGCATTCACCCTCACATTCACTCCTGTGGGAAATTTCTTTGCCGAATCGTCATTGCCGCTGCCGCATAGCAGTCGGGTTAAAACGATAACTCAAAAACTGCTTCTTGGATCATTTTCAGTTTTTTTTCCTGATTTCGGGAAAGGTCGGTTGTGTTATTCGGTTGAATCGACTTGAGTAAATCTGTACTGAGTCAATAGGAAGAGCTTTTTTTTTTAACTGTAACTCTAAATGTTGGTTCGATTCAGTCCAACAGTTCAGTCCGGAGGTGATTTATCTTGTATATATAATTTATTAATCTAATATTTCATATTTTGCTCACTAGGAGGAGCTATTTTTAGGAAAAATATTGTTTTTTTTGGATATAAGTTAATTTGTGGAATTCAATCTGGGTGAATGCTTGTACAATGCAGGGTATTGGGTGCTTTTCGATGATACATCCTTGCTGTTGGGGATGACAGCATTGGCTCACTTTTTATTTTGGCATGTCCAGGATGAGCTGGAGAGTGTTGCTGGGGAGAGGGATATCCTTCTTAGCTTGTTGCTATGCACAACGCCCAGATAAGCTGTAGAAAATGGACGTATGATTCCTTTTTAAGCTGAAAAATAGCCACTAACATAGATGACACCAGGAGGGGGTTAAAGGCTTTCTTATAGCACTGAAGTGCAATAGTTGTAATGGTAGGACTCCCCCATCCCCATGTGACGACTCCTCTTGAGGGAGTTCTGCTCAGGGGCACAGAGTCACCACCTGCATCCGTGGTGAGACACCAGAATCCAGAAGCTGGCACAGAGTCAGTGCCATGAAAAGCAGAGATAGTGTGAGAAGCTGTCAAACACCAGATAGTCCTGCTGTCTGCAGCTACAGAATGTCATGCTCCAGCGAACATGCAAGGACCGCCATGTCACAATGTTCATGCCGAGAAAAACATGACGTGTAAAAAAAAAAAAAGGGCAGAAAATGAATACCAGAAGAGTTTGACACATGGCGAGATAAGGCCAGCGAGAACAAGGCGGCTGTGAGCCTCAGCAACCCACCAGAAGAGGAAACGGCAACGTGTGGGACACTTTGTACAATTTGCAAATTCAGAAAGAGTCACAGCAGTGAGGTCGACACGAAGGTGAGGCATGGCTGCGTGTTTTTAGTTTTAGTTTCCACACACAACAAAAACCCGAGGATAATACGTGTGCAGAAAGAGTTCGGGTGCTGCTTGTTTACCACCTCTCAATTCCTGCTCTTACGAGACAGTCGGGGGAAAAAAACAGCTATAAATTATTGAATGTCTGACCCCCCCTAAAAAACAGAGGAAAAAACAAAAGGCTAAATGCTTTGTCTAGACACAACATTGTATTACTGATGCTTGACTTGTTGATGCACCAGCACTCAAGAATTTACATAATCAGTTCAGTAAGATGGGCACACTGAACAATATGGCGACTTCAAGTTGTTTGTCATTTTAGACCATTGAGTAAAGGAAGTAGTTTGAGCCTGGTGGACTTGGTGTTTCAGTTTTTTTGAAGAATTTAAAAATTCCAGAAAACTCTGAACTCTTTAAAGCTCCCCCTAGTGAGTGAAATATGAACTACTAGAGTAAAATATGATATTTACAAGATAGATCTCCTTGAGTCAATTCATATGCACCAGGTTAGGAGTAAATCAGACCAACGGTTGAGAGATTATTCCCCAAATCACGCAAGTTTTTTCTGACACTATGGTCTATGTTGCTCTAAAATTGGAAAAATCGATGATATAGTTTTTGACTTAACGCGTTAACACTAAGAACCTCCTGGGACAGCGGTGAGACGGCGGTTTAGATGTTTTAGTCCCCAAAGTCCCTCCAAATCACAGTTTTCTGAACATTATTTCTCAAACATCACTCGGATTGAGTCTAAATTTGATGTATTTCTGGGAAATATCATATTCTACTCTAATAGTACTTCTTTTTCTCACTAGGGGGAGCCTTTATTGAAGAAAAACCCTGTTTTTCGGACCTAATTTCAGATTTAATTTGAAGAGTTTCATTCCTCCTCAGCAACCACCGGAAGAGAAATCTACTAAATGTTGGAAACTCCTAATTTGTTGGAAAGCTTCCCTTGGTGATACTTTTACTTCCTGTCAAGGAGCATCAGCCAAAGTCGACTCCTTTTCGTCACAAAAGAGTCCAATTCTCTCACTCTGTTTTGTTTTTATGCTCAGTCCCTTCTTCCTAGCTGCTTTCAGAGCCTTGAAAGGTTTTGTCCGACACGTTTTCAACTCAAGACAAGAAATATCCCGTTACAAAAAAAAATATGAAATCGGGAGATGATGACAAAATCTGCAAAGATAAATTAAAATGTTTTCATGAAGTTATTTAGTTATTAAAGTTTTTTGGTGGTTCAGTGTACACGAACCAAGTAACAGTGTGACTGGAAAGAACCATATATTCTTAAAATATAAATAAGTAGTTTTCTATTGAGCTTCTCTGAGCTAGAGTTCTTAAAAACAGCACAAAAAATATAGCTTGAGAGCATATACACCATCATTTTAACAACTTGAGTTTTTATGTGCTATATTCCTCCAACAGTACTATGTCATGTGCAATATTTTAATACTTTATTCATAGTATAATTATCATGTGCTATATTATATAACTTTATTGAATAATATTATTATTATTATGTGCAATATTATATAACATTATTTCATAATATTATTATCATGAGCAATATTTTATTACTTTATTCATAATGTAATTATCATGAGGATATTATATTACTTTATTAAATAATATTATTATGATGTGTAATATTATATGACTTTATTTCATGTTATTGTCATGTGTAATATTATATGACTTTATTTAATAATGTTATTGTCATGTGTAATATTATATGACTTTATTTAATAATGATATTGTCATGTGTAATATTATATGACTTTATTTCATAATGTTATTGTCATGTTTAATATTTTCGCTCATTAATATGCAGTTATTCGTGATTTAAATTTACCTCTTATACACTTTGTTTTCAGATTTTTGTTACATTTTAACTTTCATTCATATTCTATTAATTTTATTCTCTTCTTATATTTTTGGTGATTTTCATTTTGAACATTCTCTGGCACAAAAATGACCTTCTGGATCAATGAAGTTTTATCTTATCTTATCTCATGTCTCTTATTTAGATTATTATTCTAGTCTCTCGATTGTGACAGCTTTATGAATCTAAACTTTCTTCTTGCTGGTTGAATTTTACTCAATATTATTGACAACAAATGTCGATATATATTTTTCTTCCAATCAGAATAATGTGATTAGCTTGACTTTCCAGATAATAATAATAATTTCCCAGAAACAAGGCATTAGTTACACTGTAAGAAGAACCCCAGTAGAAAGAACCCAAATAATCTGCCAATGGGGGGATTATTTTCTTATTGCTTGGCAGGAATTCTCAAAACAAAGTTTAAAGTCTGGGCACGGAAAATTACAAGCAAAGAAAAGTCATTTATTTAAGAATGTGTCGCTTTAAATGACTGTTTAAGCCTCCTGACTGATCTGAGTTTAATAATCTATGCCTTCACCCAAGGTTAATCATTAGGATGAAAAAAAGACACATTTTCTGTAAATATAATTCTCTTATTCTTAAGATTGGAGATAAAAAAATCTTGTTTCTCTGCTGGGATACTATGCAAGCCATCGATTTAACTTTCAAGGGTTCAAAATTAACCCTTTACTAGCTGGACGAGAAAAAGCTAGTGTATAAAAAAATAAAAAATACTTTCTTAAAAATAATGCATGAAGAGATCATATTATCTTTTGGGATACATTTCGTAGCCGAAAGGCTTATTTACTTTAATGAAGTTTCTTTTTTATCGTGTAAACTGCGTGTTTGTAGTCTTATACAACATGGACTTCTTCCATTACACGCTCTCATTCCGGTAACGTCTCATGTATATAACATTTGTGTCTGGAAGGTTGATCAAAAGCAAGAATTCATACTTTGCAAAAACTAAAGTGATCCTCAACATGTGGCCAAAATGTGCATAATCTAATTTGAAAGTAAAATGATGTGCATTGGCTTTCTCATGGCTTTTCCATTCGTACGTGAAGGGGCTCCTCGGACACATCTACGTATCACAGAAAAAGGAAACGAAGGAGAGACTCAGCTGGGGAGTAAAAAAAGAGGGAGATGGTGTTCTTGGTGCGGCATAATGACAAGCCATAAAAATTTGAATGCCCCCAAACCTCAGCCTTTTTAGTGAGACGCTCATTTATTGATGCATTTCTGGTCCGTCCACGTAGTTTCACAGACAGGGACAAGGAGAGTAGGACAGCGAGGAGCTACTGGCTGCAACAACAAAACCCAACCACGAAAACAACCAAAACATTCCTTTTTTCATTATCTATCATCACTGCCAAGCTTCCAACAGAACAAGGGAGCAGCAACACACACATCCTGTAGGAGGAAATAACATTTGAATGTCAGAGAATAACTCTTGTAGTAATATTTTCTCATATTACAGGCGTCACAAAGGCCACGGATGGCCAAGGGGGAGAAAAGAAATGACTTACTACTCTCGGCGCTGACAGTTCATAATTCCATTTCCAATATCTCTTACTTTAAAACTTTAAGGGCGCTCTTGATGTACTGTGAAAATCTCATATGTGTCCTCATTTTTTCCTTTTGTCAACCGGAGTGATAACCGCGTGACAGCTGAAGTCATTATTCGCCTGTTGTCTGGCGCCCTTGCATAATCGCCGCTAATGGGCGGTAATTACACCTCCCCTAAAACGGCTGGTAGATGCAATGGCTTTATTGTGAAAGATGAACCGTCGGAGGAGTAAAACAAGAATCCCAGGCTGCACAGTTATATGCCTGAAATCTCTGTCTGTGTCCGCTGCAGATCCTTTTTGTTAACCCGATAACTTAAAAACTATTGAATGAATCATTTTCAAATATTATACAGACATAGACCAAATGGCGAGGAAGAACTGGATCGATTTTCAGAAAGGTCGGTTGTATATTTCGGACACTAGGGGGAGCTTTAGCTCCAAAACCTTTTGGGCTATAATTTCTTTCGATTCAGCAGAAACTTGGTCATTTGAATGAACTTGAGGAGATTAAGAAAATGACAGTTCAACTGTAATTGGAGGAGTTCAATCAGAGGGATTGCTTGTAAAACGCTCAGGATTGGGGGCTTTTCAGGGTGTATATCCTTGCTGTAAGGGATGACAGCGACTAGTTTCTTACAGGCCCACGTTCTAAGGCGGCGGGTTTTAGTGAATGTCGATACGAGTCCTTGTCATATGAAGTAAAACATCTTCAACCCATAGAGCAAACAAATGAGCTCCCAAAGGAGAAGCCTGCTGAATTACGGAAGAGGAATTCCATCTCTCGCTAAAAAAAAAAAAGAAAACAGCTGCTGCAGATGGATGAATCACCCTGTATCGCAAAAAAGTTCCCAGTGCTGCAGAAGAGCATGGTGCACCTACTCACTAGGTGGCTACTGCTGGATTTCAAACAGCGCGTCCTTCTCTTGCTGCCTCCTGTCAGCGGATGCACCACTTGGAATGTATGGAATCCTACCTAATCGCTCGGAGATCCAAACACCGTATTGAGTTTGCTTTCCACATTGCGTTGCCACGCTGGCGCTCCACTCTGCAGCCAGTTGGACTAACTCCCCGTGCCGTCCCTCCGCCTCTCCTGTTTTGTATGCTTTCTGAATACATCTAAGTTGCCGGTGGGAGTCAAGTGTCTCTTTTTTTTTTCATGCGTGCATTCCGGATAAGCTGCACATTCTCAACAATCTGAATTTGAATTATTTGTCATGAGAAACACGAACTCTTGACGGATTCGGAGCTGAATAAAAACAATGGGGAATCGCAGCGGCGTAGGAACCAGCCGGCTGAGGAGAGACTACATGAATGGAAGGCTCAGACACAAATGCCCTCAAGAAGAGTGATCTTTTACTGGATGCTGACACTTGCCAATTACAAACCACCCACATACCACTTGTTTTTAAGAGTAATTAGTCAGGCCCACTGTGCATCCCAGGAGGGTCTTGGGAGATGAGAGAAATCTGCCACAGGTCAGCCAGCTCAGTGGAGGGTTTAGAGCTTAGAGAGCCCCTCTCCATTCAACTCTGCACTCCAAATGTGTGGGCTGCATTAAAGTGGAGTAATGGAGTGAAGGTTCGGCACGCTTAACGCCCCCGAGGTCAGCCACGATCATCATCAGACAAGAACCATGAAAGAAAGAAAAAGAAAAAAAATACACTCACTGATAGACACAGACACACAATCACTGGGATGACTTTCATTTCTTCCTTTTGATAAAGGCAAAAGATCTGCATGTGATGCACGGTCAAACTCAGTTCAGAAGATAACTTTTTATTCTGCTTGAATAATAGATATAAAATATTTCTGACACATTTTCAATAGATGGGAAAATTCCGCTCTCGGCCATATTGCTTTCTGCTGATGAGAACAAAAGTAAAAGTGTGACTCGGTGAGGCGGTTCCTGAGAACGAGCGGTGATACATCACACAGCTTCTTTTTTTTTTTCTACTATCGCTACGGCGAAGATGTAGAATTAAGAGACAAAGCTGTGTCACTGGAGGAGATTATCTCATCGACTGATGAAGATCCGGTTTGGATTGAAACACCTCAGGTCACCGTGTCGCCGCTGCTTTCCTCATTAAACATCCATTTCTCTACTTAATGACAATTTGTAACATTTGTTAAGTTACAGCACTGCCAATGCTAAAATGATAATAATATTAAACACCAGTTCATCATCATAGACAAGACTCCAAAGTCTAACCCCAGCATTATTTTTTAATGAAGTGAAATTTGAAACCTTTTGAAACATTAAGAAAAAAGATGGGTTCATCAGTTAAAGTGGGAATTTTGCCTCTGCATTTGAATTTTGTAAGTTGTCACCATTCTGTCATATCAATGTATCGTACTTTTTACCGTTGGTATTTTCGTCCAGCAAGGACTAAACGTTCTCATTCTATTGTGAAATGGGAAAGTAGCCGCTTGAAAAGAAATGTCCTGAATCATTTATTTGAATATTTTCAATCATTGACTTTCAATTGCAAAGAATGCCATGCTCATAAATTAAACTTAGTTTTGCAGGTAAAAAAGATCAGGTTGAGTGAGAGGGTGAATCAACTTTATCATTCATGCACCAAACTCAAAGAGACATGAAGTAAAAGAGATAGAAGAAGAGCCATCCAGCCGTTCTCTGTAACCCCCTATACCTTCTTCAGAGTGGCGGGGGGCTGGAGCCTATCCCAGCAGACATTAGATGAGAGGTGGGAGAAAACCTGGACAAGCAGTGTCAGTGTCACAGGACTGACACATAAAAGACGGTACTTCTGAGATTTTACATGGATAAAAAAAATATATGCTTGGAAAAATGAGCCTTAAAGAATATAGAACTAGACTCGGAGCACACAAACCTCGGTCAAGGCAGCTCCACATTCTTCATCTTCTTCTTCTTCCTCTTTTTCTTCTGCCCGTTACCTTCAGGGGTCGCCACAGCGGATCACAGCAGATGTTAATTCCTATGCGCCAAGTTTGGACTGAATGAGACCGACGGTTAGGAAGTCTTTTCTGAACACAATGTTTTTCATAAACGAGCTCACTCTAGCGAGTAAAATATGAACTATTAGACCCAAATATAATATTTACAAGACAGATTCATACGCACATTTCAGCAGTTGGGAGATTATAGCCCCAAACCCTTTGGAGATAAAGCTCCTCCTAGTGTCCGGAATATATTATAAACCTTCCCCAAAATCAATCCAGTTCTTCCTCGCACTAAGATCTATGCGAGTATAAAATGAACCATGGAATAGTCTTTGATTTGGCATGTTAACATGAAGGATCTACGGCGGTGACGATGATTCCATAGTATCCCAGAGGTTTCAGGGATTTAATTAAGCAGCCGCACAACCTAACTCTGACCTCCTCCTCCTCCTCCTCCTCCTCCTTTTGTATGACTTAATATATAAAGAAAACTGAGACATTTGTTTCATCTCGGCACGAGGGTCTGAATTCCCCTTTTCTGTTCTTCTCCTCACCCAAATCCAACATGTTTGCTGCGCTGCAGAAGAACAGATGGTCGGGTTGTTGTTTGTGCAAAGCAGGTCGCAGAATTAACATCTCAAGGAGCCGGTGTACTTCAAATCCTCCGGGTGCTGCTTTAGTCTTTGGTCCTCGATTCCTGTTTGTTTGCGTCTTCTCTTTAGGTTTCTGTGATGTTTTGGGGAGAGGCCTGTGTGTGCCATGTCCAGTTAGGGCTGTTTTAATTGGCGTTGAAATTTTTTCTGGTCTCATATTTTACGGAGTGAGACACCAGGGATGTGAGCAAGAGATAAGATAAGATAAGATAAGATAAGATCAGCCTTTATTAGTCCAACAACGGGGAAATTGCAGTGTTACAGCAGCAAAGAGCACAGAGGGCAATATTACATAACATATAAGTGTTAATGCAAAAATACAAAAAAAAAAAAATACAAATCCTAAATATATATATTACACTATACTAACAATATTACACTATAGTAGAAATATTAAACTATAGTAGAAATATTATATTATACTAAAAATATTAAACTATATTAAAAATGTTACACTATACTGGAAATATTAAACTATAGTAGAAATATGATACTATACTAAAAATATTAAACTATATTAAAAATGTTACACTATACTGGAAATATTACACTATAATAGAAATATAATAGAAATATTGCATAATGCAATAACAATATAAAATAACAATATATACACTAAGAAATGCACAAAGTGGCAATCCCCCCATCTCCTTACCTCCTCTAATGTAATTGAGGATTGCAGGGGGGGGGGGGGGGGGGGGGGGGGGGGGGGGGGGTGTAATTACCATCTTTTGAGATTTCATGTGACCTTTTGTAGGTGCAGCTAATGCAGCAGTGAAAAGAGAGAACAAGGATACCAAGTGACCTTAAAGCCCGTCTGAGGGCTGTAAGAGGCTAAATGTAGCCTAGGTGTTGCTGTAAACAGAGCAAAAGGCCCCGATGTCGATTACAGGCCTCGGTAAAATCAACTTTGCATTCTCCTCTCAGCTCAAGGCCACTAAAACACAACAAAAAATATCAAACACGGTCATCACATCGAAACGATCTCTCCCTTGCACTCAACCGTCTTTATCTCTCCCTCAATCCATCCCTCTCTCTCGCTACCCCTCCTTTATCATGGCAGTGACACCCCCTGGGAGGCTCTGATCTCCAACGCACATCCTGAAGAATTAATGACTTCTAATGTACCAGTTAATGCAGAAAAGGCGGAACATCCATCATAACTGACAATTTAATGGCGCTTTCATAGATGGGCCACTCACATCTCTTCTATTCTCCTTCGCCATTTTCCCCCTCTTCCTCTCTCTTCTTCTCCCTCACTCCCTCACTCACTCACTCACTCCCTCACTCACTCACTCACTCACAGGCAGACACTCTCGCTCATAGAAATACACCAAATGTACGACGGTTAGACACAGGAGCAACATTATCCTCCTTACCGGATTCACGTATCCGATATGTGCTCAGGATCATTTGATATGAACGATACGTAGAAATCAGATTCGCCAACCCTTATAAATAATCCCGCGTAGCCACTCGTGCGAGACGTGGAACAAACTACCTGGTAGTTAATGAATAACAAATCATTTGCTAATCAAGAATTATAGTAGTTAGTTGAACTCAGCCGCTGGATACTAAGTTAATGAACCGATGTCTGATGAGTCGTTCCTATAAATGTGAATCATTCTAAGCACTTTATTAATTAAGTTTCCGAAATTAATTCTGAATCAGCCGCTAAATGGCCCATGACTACTGATTAATCATTACTTTCCTACATTTATGCTGTGTATATATGTATGACACGAGGTAATGAGAGTTGGGAAACTAGGCCTACCCTGTCGCCCCCAGAATCCCCCAAAAGCCCCCAATCTTCTGCGTTGTACAAGTCAACCTTCTGATTGAGCACCTCAAATTAAATGTGAAATTATGCCATGAATACAGTTTTCATTTCATGAAGAAAACACGTTCCTAGTGATTAAAATACAAAATTTTAGAAGTTAGATCTCCTTTGAAGATTCATATGCACCAAATTTGGACTAAATCGGCCCAATAGTTGGAAAGTTATCTCTGAAAACAGTGTTTTTCTAAAATAACCCCCCTAGTGAGTAAAATATGAATAATTCAAGTAAAGATCGATATAAACAATACATATTTGGACATACATTCCATCCATTCATCCATTATCTTCCCCTTATCCGTGGTCGGATTGCGGTTAAGAAGGGTTTTCCAGACACCCCTCTTCCCAGCAACCCTCTCCAGCTCATCCTGGGGTGTCCTTAGGCGTTCCTATGTCATATGAGACATATAGTCCCTCCAGTGAGTTCTGGGTCTACCTCGGGGTCTCCTCCCAGTTGGACGTACCTGGAAAAGCTCCACAAGGCTTGTAAATGCATGTGCCTGGATGCATCAGATGCCAAGACCAACTCAACTGGTACCCTTTGCCAAGGAGCAGCGACTCCACGTCGAGCTCTCTTCTGATGTCTGAGCTCCTCCCCTGATCTCTTAGGCTGAGCCCAGCCCCCCTAAGAAGGACGCTCATTTCAGCTTGTATTATCCTGGACCTAGTTCTTTCGGTCAGTATAATAAGATTGTGATTAACATGGCTGAGAAATTATGGCTCAAAAACCTTTTGAGATAAAGCTCCCCCTAGTGGCGGATATGTATAACCGACCTTTCCCAAAATCAATCCAGTTTTTCCTCACACTAGGTCTATCTGGGTATACAATTTAAAAGGAATCCATGAAATGGTTTTTGGGTCATTGAGTTTTAACAAACTCTGGGTTTATCCCTGAAGTCTGGGTCGATCAACCCTGAAATGAGAAACTCAGAGTTTTCTGTTCAACAACAGCGTATCTGAGTTGGTTGAATCAACACTGAGTTAGTTACCTCTGAGTTAACTGGTGCACGAGGACGATCAAAAGCCACCATCAATGGAGTTCAGATACAGCACCAGTGAGACGCTATGGTCGCCAAACCTAACGCCGTTTGAGCAGGAAGTTTTAATGCACACATGATAGTATATGTATTAAAACACAAGAGAAACACAGGAAGGAATGGCGGCCTGAGTGAATGTATCTACCAGTTTAACAGCGTTTTGTCTGAATATTGTCTGTGAGATGGTGGTGGAACGATATTAAGAGGCTTTTATTCTCATTTATGGCCATGAAACACACCTGAAAATAGAGGAAAGGTAGATACAAATGCATAGTTAATCCTGGGTGGATACAGAAATTCTCTAGGACCACCTTGTGATGTCACCTGCTACATTGTCACACTAATCGTACTTTGATGCAACGTGCGTAAGTGAGCATGCAGTAAACATAACAACTGCTGTACATTAAGTCGCTGTAATGCGGCTGACTGTTGTCCAGCACAAAGAGAGAGAAAGAGAGAGAGAGAGGTGAGGGAGAGAGACTTCTTGGCTCCCTCGCCTCTTTGACTTGATGTAGAGGAACAATATTACCTGGAACTCTTCGCACGGGCAGCTAATGTCCATTTCAACACATCTAAACTCATGTACAGAGGACTGTCAAATCAATGAGATTGTCCGGCGACGGGGGATGGAGCTACCTCTCGGCCAAATGGGTCAGGGTTCTAGAACGGTAAGCTAAATTGAATTGCAGGATCCAAAATGGCCTTTTTCGGAGAAAAAATAGGAAGCAGAGAGTTTCTCTCTACTCTGATATTTACAACTGATTTGAAAAGTGTTGTTTACTGCAGACTCCAGAGTCAGGATATAGTTAGGAGATATAATGGATTCATTACTAATTAATAATTGATCCCCAGAAAGGTTGGAGAAAAGTACAAACATGAGGAGAGTTCATTAAGTTCAGACAAAATAATGACTCTGAACAGTTGACAGGACTAATCAAGATGAATAATAGTGTTTACAGAAAACTCATATTCATTTTAAATGTCTAAAGTATCATGTAAGACATAAAAAAACATCTCTCTAATTTTGATCTGAAGACTAAAGCAGCACCAAATGAAGCTGTTGACCACAGTGGGGAGTAAAACGAGTTTCCATTCAAACACCCGACATGTAGCGACTTTGTGTCAGAGAGGAGGATGCTGGGAAACTACTCACTATAATGGAGATGCCTCCCGCCCCCTTCATACGACAGATGAGTCATACAAGAGCACCCTTAAACTGTAAAACTCCTCCCCCTTGCGCAGGAAGGGCATCTTAAACTTGGAAACTGATACCAAAACAACAAAATAGATCACTTATTTAGAAGGATGTACAAAGTGCTAGGATATTGAGAAAAATGTGAAATAATGTCCCGAAAACTTTTGGAGATGAAGGTCCATCTAATGGTGAGGATATGCGACTAGCCTTTCAAACATTCATTCCAGTTCTTCCTCGCACAATTCCATTTTATACACGACTTTTCGGGGATATAAATAATTTTGAAACATAACATTTAAGTTCAGTTCAGCTTTTTTTACTCAGATGAATGAAGGTGACGGTCAAAATAAAATATTTTTGATTAACTCAAACCTTCACTCCTATCTATCAAAGATTTTACCCAGAAGCACTGCCTGTGAAAATCCACCTGGGTGGGTCAGAGAGCCCACCCGCCCCTGTCATGGACATTTCACCCTCCTCCCCTCTGGCCGAAGGTACCAAGGCATCAGGTGCAGAACAACCAGGTTCTGGAAGAGCCTCATTCAAACTGCCATCAGACTGCTGAACTCATCCACACACCTAAAGAAAACCTACCTGTGCAATAACTATGTGCAATATCCACATTTTATTATCTAATTGTGTGTGACGAATAAAAATGTCCACTTTATATAGTCCTGTTTACACTTATAGCATTTAGTTATGTAGTTTGACCACAAGTCACTTTAGAGAAGACTGATAATTTTTCTGTTTTTCCTTCTATTACTGTAAATGCCTTTTTACTTTTGTGATGCAGCCAATCGCAACGTGATTTTGTTCTGATTTGCATCTGCCTGTTGGATACCCGGGATCACAATAAAGTTAATCTAGAATCTTGACTCCGACATTCATGTAACGATGGCAACAGTGCTAGTGATAGCATGCTAACTAGCTAATTACTAACTTTGTAACCACTATTATAGACCGAATAGCAGGATGCTTTGAGGATTCACCGAATCATGGCTAGTAATATGGACAGAATCAAATATTACATTATATTGAGCAATCTCAATATTGTGGGCAGGGGGAGAAATCTACTTTCATGTTTCATAAAATCCAGAAGAAAAGTCGGACTTATAAAATTATTTCGTGATGAAATTTTATTTATCACGGAAAATCGTCCATTTTAATTAGATAAGCTCGACAATATGGTAAAGCTTGCTTGGGTTTCCCGCAGGGCTACATCCTTGGCCCCTTACATTTAAGCATATTTGGCATGCCACTTGGTCATACTATCAGAGGTTTCTGTCACATTTTTCCATAAGAAATAGAGATTCAAAGGTGCTCAACCCAGCAGTCGCATAGGACACTAGATGGTTAAGTCACTTAACCATCTAGTGTAGTTGACGGGAGATCTACTATACAATCTACTACTACTACTACTACTAAACAACTATTAGCAAAAAACTGAGAGTATAGTAGACGGGACATCTACTATACTATCTACAACTACTACCACTAAACAACTCTCAGCAAAAAACTGAGAGTATAGTAGACGGGACATCTACTATACTATCTACTACTACTACCACTAAACAACTCTCAGCAAAAAACTGAGAGTATAGTAGACGGGAGATCTACTATACTATCTACTTCTACTAGCACTGTACAACTCTCAGCAAAAAACTTTTTTGAGCCAAACATGAGGTCATGCAGGGTCATAGGAGGATTTACGCTGCAGTGAAAAAGCATTTAGTCTTATACAACAGCAAAAATATTTGGATCCAGAAAGATTTATACCTGTCAAGTTCTATCGGTCTTACTTTGACCTCTTCGAGCTGACACTTGATACAATAATTAAATTATTGGGGGGGAAAAAAAAATCTGCTGTCATTCAATGCAAGACAGAACCTTTGGAGAATTTTATTTTTCCACGGAGAATCAAATCTGGGACTTGGCTTTGTTTTTCTGGGGACATCACTGCTCAAGGCTGAGCAGGTCAAATGTACAAGATAAGCATGTTAGTATTGAGTTGGAACATTGTAGGAAAAAAATCGTTTTCATTGACCTGCAAACAACTATCAGATTGCCAAATACAGCAGCAAACTGATCAGATTACGACTTGCGACTGTATGTGCAATAATAAGACCAGAGAGGCAGCCGTGCGTTAAATTGGAAACATTATCACTGTGGTGGACTCAATTACCGATCTTTATTTTTGAACGAGCTTGTTGTCTTGAGGGGAAAAGATTGTCTCCACGGTTCAGTCAGCCCTGCACCAACCGCCTCCCAAAAAACACATAGCAACACAAAGGTCTTCTTGCATATCTCAATGTAAAAAAAAAATTGAGCTCATGATGAATCACAGGGAGAAAAAAATGAAAGTAAACCAAGTTCTGTTTTTTTTTTTTAGATATTCCTTTAACTAAATATGCGTCTCGAGCCAGGTAGCCGTTGGTAACCGGTGGATGATGGTAGCACCAGCTCATTTAATTCCTTTATTATTTCTCACCGAGCTCTCTGCTTCAGAATTCTCAGGAAATTGATTCGATTATCTATATCACTTTTTCTCTGTGCATAGCACCAGCATACGAAAAGCCACTCACCTGCCATCTTACCATCTCTGCCACTGTGGGGACATTACTATTGTCATGGCAACAAACGGTAGAAGGCAGCATCCTGTTTTTGGATTCAGGTACAGCAGTTTCAGATTTGTGCACAGCACAAATAATGATTTTTTTGGCATGGAAAAAAATCTCCTTTGCTGAGCTCGGCTGCATATCAACATGGAAACCTTTGATAAACGTCCCAGGTAGGGGAGACATGTTCCCTTAGGGGTAGATGATTATTTATTAAATGTTAAAAAAAAAAGGAACCATGTATAATTCCTGAACCCAAACCCATTTCTCGACAGACACATTTCAGGTATGTGTTTTCTTTCTTTCTGGCCTCAGAGATCTACAATGTAATCCAAATATCTACTCTACAATTACTGATACCCATTAAAAAAAAACATAAAATGAGATTTAAAAATGTCTTTACTGTCTATACCCCATTTTTGTTTAATTCAAATTATTAGATATTCTGATGGGTGAAGGTGCTGGAAGGTCCAGCCATGGACCACTTTAAGTTTCCTGACAGAGGCCTTTAGGTTTCCAGTATCTGCTGGTATTCGATGGAGTCCATTGAACCATGTATTTTAACAATACGCCATTGCCTTTTGAAAGAAAACAGCGCCACAGCATCAGATATCCACTTCCAGCCTTCACTGTGGGTATGAGCAGCTTTTCTCTATGGCTTCCTTTTCTCGCTATGCCACACCCATTTTATATGTTTGTTGCCAAAAAGCTCTACTTTGGTCGCATCTGACCTCCGACCTTGTTCCATTGGGGGTCTATTGCCACACCCCCGAACAGCTACTCTTGGTGCAGGTGCCACATGATGGTGCTTAGGGAAACTTTCTGACTCCAAGATAGAACTAACGTCTATTCAATTCTTTAGTTGTAATATTTAGAGATTCATTTGCCGGTCGTACCATCCTCCTCACAGTTTGCAGACACATCCTCTTCTAAGATGATTTTTAAACATCTCCAGCCATTTTTGAACGGACATTTTGAAACTGTGCAGAGATTTCCATCTATCCATTGCCAGATTAATGCAGCTCTACAAATGTTCTTTGCAAATCATTGCTGTGGTCTTTCCCATTGTAAAGAATATCAAAGAGATTCAGGCCTGTGTCACCTCATATTTATGCCTCAGTAAAATGGGAAGTCATTGTTCACCACTTAAGAGTTCCTGCTCAAACAGGTGAACCTAAAAATATGAAATAGCAAACTTGGACATCAAAAGCTCAGTGATTTGTGTCGGGAGCAAAGGTTACTTGTGTCAGTCCATCCCACAGGAGAGCTAGTTTGGAACAAAGGTGTCAGAACACACAGTGGGTCACAGCTGGCTGTGCTGTTTGGCCACAGGCCGTTCAGATTGCCTATGCTGACCACTGTCAATATCCTGGTGGCTTTCAAAATTTGCTGTATCTGCTGCCTACATCTTGGATCCAGATACCACGGCACATACACCTACAGAGGTCCTGTGGAGAGCTGGGCTTGATGCATCAGCATTGTATCAGTTTGGTGACAAAAGGGGAATCTACACATTATACGGTCATAATGTTATGGCTGATCAATGTATGTTCATGTTAATCACACCTACGTACCTGAACATATTCTCTATATTATTCATTGTGGTCTTGTTTGTGGGAACATTTTGCACGTTTTTTGACAAAGTTCCCTGTAGAATTAGAAACGACCAGAAAGGCTACCGGACAAAAAACCCCAATAAACGCTTTTCTGATTGAAATGATTGGAAACTCAGAAAACATGCTACTTATTGGCTAACCCAAACTCCAACCAATCAAAGGCTAGTATTTGACTGGTGCCATTTGTATCTTACACATGTACTGTATGGAAATGCGTATTTATAACAAGCAATGAAAGTGACGAGGAATGCTAGCTTGCAAAAATGAATGTGGACAATTTAAAAAGTTAATCATGCTAATGTTAAATTGCAAATGTTTTACAGGTCCAGTAGGTATAGTTTGGCTCGGGAAAGGGGCCTTGAGCCCTTTCCTTGTGTGGCTGTAGAGTCGATTCCGGGCTACCGGAGGATTCTACATCCAAAAAGTTGAATCTTGGTATAGAAAGTAGAAAACTTTAAGCTCTGTTGCTTTTTCTTGTTCTTAATAATAAGTATGCTCTTCCATTTCTCAAAACACAGTAACAACTTAGAACACAAAATCCCTCCCCAAGATGTCTGTACAAACATTGTGGCCTCCACAAAGACCCCCTCACTGGAGATAATAGGAAATAAAAATGGCTTTTTCTAAACAAACAATAAAAAATGTTTTTACCTTCATCAGACGGCACACAAAAAAACAACCTAATTATGGATATTATATTCCATTTATTCAAAGAGATACCACTAAATACCCCCTAAAGTTTACTATGCTATGGACTTTTAAAACAAAATTAAATACAGGGAAATATTAGTCCTCAAAGGTGCACAAAATTTATTTCAGAGAAGACTGAAAGTACAAGAATGACTGAAGCTCAACAGTCTACCAGGATACTATTTTTTTTTAAATTCATATACCTGAGCAGCATATGAAATGAAACACTTCCCCCTTAAAAAAAGTGACAATTTGAATTTATCTCCTGAAATGTCACATTATAAAATATCCAAGCGGTGTCAGAGATATTAATGCTTTTTCCATTGCAGGAATTTTCCATAGCAAAATAAATATATGAAGGTGTCAACGTATTGTTGGACTATAAGCATCATTATCCAAGGTGTTTTTCGGTCAGCCCCTCAAACTGCCATTTTTCTGTTCAGTTTAGTGGTCTTTGCAGATTTTTTTCAATATTTGTGAGAGACAGGGGCGGGAGAGAGTGATGGGACTTTGATGTTCCTATATTCAAGGACATCGACACAGCACCTTACAAAATCTCATTTACGAAGTGTGAAATTTTCTCATTCTCTTCCATGATAGCTTCATTTCATAGTGAAAGCTAATTATGGGAGGCATAATTTCATTCGGCGGGCAAGTCATCAGCTGGTCAAATACAGAGCTGCTTGCCAAATGACATAACATAATTGCTGTGGCAAAAAGCAGAAGCTGTTTAAGATATTGGTCATCACATTTTCAAACAGAGAAGCAAACTTGTTTCTACCGTCTGGGCTTTAGTGTTACTCTCATTTAAGTTAGTCAAAACTTTTAGGGTCCAAGTATAAAAGCAGTACAATACTTTCACAAAGGAGACGAAGAGTGACATCACCGCTTTGACATTGTCTTGCTAGAAAGAAAAAAAGCTCTGGTCAGATTTAAGATTCACCAGGGTTGCAATTTGCATGCTAAGGCCCATCAATTTTTCATGGCTCTCACACTATGAGCACTCACAGCCAGAAGGAGGTAATGCAAAATTGATTTGTGTATTTAAACTGCTTAGCTAAGCAGACATCACTGGGAAATGTAGTGATTACCCCTTTGGGAACTGAGAAGGCCATTTATAGCCAAAAGATCGAATGGATGACTCACTCGTCTGTCACCCAAAAAAATAACGATAGGCCTCATATAACAGTCTTTAAAATGCTTCAAAAACTATTTTAGTTGCCATGTTGACGTAATACGATGTAAGAAATTATTGATGGGCTTTGTACATTAGATTATTATTATATGTTATCAAAGACAGAAATACCCAAAGCAAAATGCGATTATACCCAAATCTTTTGCAGCAATTTTTTCAACGAGAACCAAAACGGGCCGGAAACCCCGGCCAGCTGGAATTTTGTACCAGTCGTCTACAGCTGGTATAAAATTCTGCTGCCTGTCTACTATCTAGGAAAAAAAAAGAAGCAAACACATAACATCAGATTTGGCTTCTTTACTCTGGCTTCCTGTAAAGTATTGCATAGATTTTAATATTTTGCTGATTTTTGTAAGGGCTTAAATGTGTTAGCACCATCTTATTTAACCGATCAGGCATCTAACAGGTCCAAACCTCTGGAACGGTCTACCCATGGACATCAGAACGACACATTGCCTTGAAATTTTTAAACATTCGTTAAATACGCATCTTTTTTCTCTGGCTTGTAAATTCAAACTGAACTTTAACATTTCTATAGAATCTGCTCATTTTAAACGTTTATTTTAATGCTTATGCTTATTTTCTTTTTTCCTTTTATCTTTCTTGATTTTTAACTGATTATTTGGTTTGTCTCTTATTCTTGTAGTTTATGCTTTCATTTTATCAGTCGTATCTATTTAGCACTTTGGTCGACCAACTTTGGTTGTTTCAAACGTGCTATATAAAGGAATAAATGAAGGATGAAGAACCTCAATCACATTCATCACAAGATGAATCCTACCAAAAGAAAATACGAGTAACAGGATTACTGGCAGTCTCCCGCCACTTTTGGTTCTTTGATTCGCACCTTAAATTTTTAGTGATGAATGAATCTGATGGGCGAAAAAGTTTGACCTTGTCTAGTGTCCTTTTTTAATTTGCTGCCATCTCCAAAATGAGCCACTGGTTTCATTTGCAGCCTTCAGGGATGCCGGAGAGCTTTCAGGGTCTTGCTCAAGGACCCGATGTGAAGGAGACCCTGGTGGAATTTGAGCCAGCTACCGTCCGATTGGTAGACGGTCACTGTACCAACTGAGCTACAGCCTCCCCCATGATGTCAGGCAGCTTTACACCAACTGAGTACATACGTGTACGGAACCAGAGGTTTTACAATATGCAAAGATGCCAAAAGTGTCAAGTCAGGTCAGGACAAACTTTATTTCTATACAACGTTTTAAACAACCTCACCTGGCCAAAGTGCTGCACAAATTTAAATATAATCAAAAATCCCTATAATCATAAATCAGCAATAAATATGAGCTAAAATATACTATAAAACATCAAAAATTAAATAAACTGCATGCACAATAAAAGTCAACTGAAGAGTCTGCAATCTTACCATAATGGAACGGTGTTCCTTCAGCCTAAAAATGTAACTGATGCACGTAATTTACTTCTGCTTCATCAATATAGGGACAGAGAATGATGAAAAGGTGAAAGGCTATTACTGTTGGTCTGATATAGTCCAGATTTGATTCATATGAATCGACTCCAGGAAATCTGTCTTGTATAGATTGTGTTTTACTCTAGTAGTTTATATTTTACTGACTAGGAGGAGCTGCTGTGATTGTTTTTTAACAAAAATTGCTGTTTTTCTGACATAAGAACTATTTCATGGATCATTTTTAAATGTTATACGTACCTAGACCTTAGGGCGAGGAAGAACTGGATCAGTTTTGAGAAAGGTCGACTGTATATTGCTGACACTAAGGGGAGCTTTGTCTCTTTGTCTTTTGGGGGTTTTACCATTGCTTCCAAGGACGACAGCATAGGTCTAGTTAAATGCTAGCATCATGCACGTGAATTGCACCTCTGGGCACACGGTCATCAGGGATCTTTCCGAAACTACGTTTAAATGAAGCAGTCTCCTTTCAGAACCTCATCCTGAAAGGACCTAGACTACCCCCCTGCAAAGGAATAAAAATCTATTTCGGTAAAAAGGTGTTTACAAGGAGCATTTTCTTTTCTGATTTGGCTTCTTTACAGAATCTATTTGAATTTAGGCTGTCCATGTAAACCCACCTATTGTGTTACTGCATAGATGTGGCTGATGAGCACAGCCTATATCGGTTGACACGCTGGTGGAAATGATAGTGATAGTCTTCCTCAATAAAATTCTGCTGTTTAGGCTACTCGCCATCACTTTCATTTGGATCTCTCAACTTATTGCCTAAAAAGTGTTTATTTTTGCTACATTCGCATTTATCAATCGCTGACAGTGTTTTTCATTGAAGCTGGGGAAAGGAAGACCAATCCCGGGATGTTTGACGTAAAAGAGATGCATCATTGATCACCAGATAGTGTGTGTATGATACATCAGCCCTGCAGTTAACATCTAATCCATGATATTCTAAAAACATCACAGAAGAAGTGCTCCGCAATATCATAGCATTATTTAACAATGTGTCGTGATTCGCTGGAAGCAACTTGCAGAGCTGCTACGTGTCACTGATGCAGATGCGGATGTGCGAGTGATGATGCTTTAGTTGAATTTAGAATCCATTCATTGCCTCAGGCTACTTTGGTTCTGAAAAAGGAGTTCACCCTTTCAGAGGTCACTTCATTCAATACGATAAAAAAAAACTGTTTAATGGCCGCTTGAAAAAACATGACCTGTGTCTGTCGTGAGTTTAAAAATGTTCCCCTTTGTGCATAACCTTGCCTGGCTGCACAAAACATAAATAACCAATACATATTAATCAAAGCATGTTTGTAGGGTTCATGGAAACTAGCTGCGTGGAGTCTCGCCGCCATGCTGCCTGCTAATACTAAATACAGTATGTCCTTGGTTGCCAGAGGAGGAAGATACCTGCACTTCAGGAATAATTACCAGCCGCTGATTTAACCACTATCAAAGAGAATCTTTATATGCTGAGATCAGGTTGAGTTTTATCTTCTTCTCCATCTTTGTTCGGCAGAAAGATTAAACTTGGCCTACTCCAAGGGATATACGTCAAGAGATATACCCCTGATGTCATCCCTGACATCAATGGTATATCCCCAAAAGCCCCCAATCCCCTACATTGTATAAGCAATCCTCCTGACTGAACTGCTAAAATTGAATTGAAGTTATTTAAAAAAAAAAAAAGCTCCCATAGTGAGTATAATATGATCTATTTTAGGGGAGTCAAAAGTTATGTTGGCACCACTCCACCCGCCGGTGTATTCCCAGCCACAAATGACCAACAGAAAACATTAGTTTGCGAGCAATTAAAAGTAAATTGGAAGAATTCATAAAGCATTTTTCCTCATGGTACTTTTGAAATTAAACCGGAGAGACAAATATTTGGCACCCTTACTAAATTGATTTTGCGTCACTCTATTGGTACGTAGGAGTAATGCAGGAAATACATTCATTTTTTTAAATCAGAAATGCATAAAAGCTATAAAAAAAAAAGAATTTCGATAAAATGTGATATTTTATTGCAAGTATGTGTCCAACAAATCAAATGATGGCCGAAAGGTAACAGCAGTACAGCTGAAAACACTGAAAAAGACATTGAAAAGAACTAAGCATACACCATTGTCCCCGACAGCAAGGGTATACCCCCGAGAAACCCCCAGTCTCCTTCCTTCTACAGGCAAAAGAGCCCCCCCTAGTGAGTAAAGTATGAACTTTTAGAGTAATACATGATACGAAACATAGAGATCATATCAGGTTGATTCATATGCAGCTAATTTGGACTGAATTGTGCCAACGGTAAGAAAGCTATGTCAGAAAAACGTTTTTTTGTAAAAAAATAACAAATAATCCCAATGAGCATAGAAAGATAAAAGGTGGCACAAACAAAAAAATTGTAGTGCAAGTTGACAAATCTCAGTTTCGCCAATATATTAGGCTTTCGTTTCCAACTCCTGATAAAGTTTTTGCTTTCGCTTTCTTCAAAGCAAGAGGGACAGCAATTGGAGATCAGGCAATTTATAACAATTGCTTTGCAATTGGCCTTCAATGTCACAATATGAGGATAAAAGGATAAAAGGATAAAAGGATAACAGCAAATGGAGATATCTATACAATAGAGATCTCTTTGAGTTGATTCATAGGCACCAAAGTTGGACTAAAATGGACCAACAGTCAGGAAGTTATGTCTAGACATATCAGGAAAACAAGACTTAACTCCTTGAGATGATTCATACGTTCCCTATTTAGACTAAATCCGGTCACTCATCACTAAATCATCAGTTATGTTTATAAAATTTGAGAATGAGCCATGAAATTGTTCTTGAGTCATCGCGTTAACATGACCAATCTGTTGCGGCGGACGCGACAACTTTTCTGACAAGATATTGAAGAAAGTGTTTTGGCAAGAAAAGCATTTTCTGCAGAACATCTTTCCTGACATGAAGTTCTAGTCTGATTTTTACATTTTTACGATGATCTAAATGTGCAACAAATTCATTGCACCCCCTTAAATTACATACCCATCAACTCGCCCGCCCACGTTACGCTCTGATGACTCTGAAAAGCACTCACAGCTCTCTCGTATCGGGCTTCATGAAAGGCTCCGTCTAATAGCTAACTTAATAGCTATTTGTAAAGCAACTGCTGCACGTCACCGAAGCTGCCAAAAAGTAGCGAGTCATGTTTGGTTGAGGTCAGCTCGACAAGCCGGAGTTTCGCACAAATGGAAAGTCATTTCTTGATTATTGCTCTTGTCACGCAAGTCTTATTTAGCCCTGACCAGTATTTCAAAACACGTTCTCAAGTCGAGGGCCTCCAGAGTAGCAGTGAGAGCCCTGACGGAGCTGATTAGGTGGAGGACTATATAAGAAGAGTGGCTGAATGTAATAAGAAGCGTTTAGGTGATTATGTGGCATGAATGGATGCCTGCACTCAATTACAACATATTGCTATATTGCTCAAAGTTATTGAAGAGTAGAAACTATACGCTGCTGCTTGGATGTTTTATTGAAGAACATCGATTAACGCCTTGTGACACAATCTCGTCTTGGCCGTGGAGAATGAAAGGATCTCACTCGTGTCCAGAAGCAGAACCCAACCGGTGGCTGAGAGCCGGACTGGAAATGGCAGCACGGCTTTTTATCTATGTTAGAGGAGCAGCCTCACTGACCTTTACAACAAATAGCGCAAACATGTTGTCTGCTACATCTGGGCTTTGGGCCTGCCAGACACTGGGCATTTAAGCGAATATGGAAATCATTTGTAGAGGTTTCTGCCGGGGGAAAGCAGGAGAGCGTTGAAAGGCCCACCATCAAGCTTTCTCTCCATTAAACTCCTCTTTTTTCAGACTGTTACCTTCTCGCACAAAACGGCTCTTAGCGAAGCAGCATCACCGTGACGATGCTTCAGATACACAGGAAACTTTACCTACACAAATGAACATGAGCTGATACTTCGACTTATATCAAATTAATTGCTGGGTTTTGTTTCTTCTTATCTCTTCATAATATCCCTGAAAGGTCGGGGATATTATGATCCCGTCACACGCGCTACAGATCCTTCCTGTTAACGTGTTTACTCAAAAACAAATCCTTTTCAAATTCTATCCTCACATAGACCTCAGTGCGAGGAAGAACTGGATTGATTTTGGGAAAGTTCGGTTGTATATTTCCATCACTAGGGGGAGTTTTGTCTCTAAAAGCTTTCTGCCAACAATTCTCAACCATTGGTCCGATTTAGTCTAAGTACGGCACAAAAGGAGAGCTACACTATCTTGTATCTTTCATATTTCACTCTAATAGTTTACGTTATACTCACTTTGAAGAGATACCTTCCTAACCATTGCTCACATTTAGTCTAAACATGTATTTTCCATATTTTAATTAATAATTGTTAGTATTTCACTTACTTCTTTCAAACCATATGTCAGATTATGTCCAAATTGACTGGTATGAATCTACACAAGGAGATCTATCTTGTATATATATACATATAATTTCGCTATAATGGTTCATATTTACTTGTTAGGTGGAGCTTTTTGTGGAAAACACTGTTTCTTGTCCGCATCTTCCCAACCATAAATCCAATTGTGTCCAAATTTGAATTTACACAACAACATCTTATATATGTATATATATATATGTATATATATATATATACATATATATATATATATATACATACACATAACTTCAGTATAATGGTTCATATTTTACTCATCAAACATTGCTGGAGTCTGGGGGAAATATACGTTTGCTGTCAGGAACAACAACGTTGGCCTTATTTTCTGTGTGTTCCCTCACCTCAAAACAAACATATTTGTTTTTTAATTATTGTCCTTTCAGATACGTTTTATTTTGTTCTTTCCCACTGATAATCATATATTATTTTTGATGTTATACAATTGTTGTTATTTTCTTGTATCCTATTGGAAATTATGGCTAAAGATGATCTAGTAAAAGCAACTTCTTTCGGCTCTTCGCTCTTAGGGGTCGCCACAGCGGATCATGTCCTTCCGTATATCGATTTGGTGTAAATTTTTACGTTGGTTGCCCTTCCTGACAAAACCCTCCCGTTTATCCGGGCTTAGGACCGGCACTAGATGTGGCTGAGTAGGCTGGTAGCACTAAGATTGTCTAACGATTCCAGACTGGATTTCTGTTACGCCGTCTTGACTGGGATCCTGTACCAAAGTCAGTGGTGTAACCCACTGAGCTTTACAGCTACCGGTTAAGGTCAATCTAAATCTTTTAAATATAAAAAGACGAACTGAAGCAGAGGCAGAGGATGGAAGTGTTTAGGGTGTGAAGTACGACGTGTGCATGCTTTGAATAAACAGGAAGTGTTAATTTTCACAAAATCCATCCCGCAGGGAAGAAAGCATGAGCCACCTCAATACATGTTTTGACAATTTAAGCAAACGTTTCATCTCTGAGTGTTTCTTATAGGGAAGAGGTCACATTTCGAAATCCGAGCCACAAGTCAGAATTTCTCCTTTTGCCATTCGGCCTCAAAGACAGAGCTCTAAGTTCACTACCTCCAATACGTGGGAGGATCTTATCTAACCTTTCCTGCTTCATGAAAAATTCAGCATCCTGGCTACCAATCTCCGCCGTCTCAGGATGTTATGTCCGATACAGAAGCGGAGGTACCGGGGAAAGAAGAGGAAATTGCATTGGACTCCGGAGCCGTATCAGTATTACCACCGCAACGGACCTCATTCAGCCACATATTCCACAGCAGCTTTTACTGTGTGCATTCACAGACGGCAGATCTCATCGCAGCCACACTGCTCTCGATGTGAGTCTGAGTGAAGCCGTGGGTTTCCTGATGGGTCTTTGTTATAGAGGTGGAAGGTTACGTAACAAGGAGGCGGAGTTGAGTGGCAAACTGTGGCACGATAGCTCTCCGAGCTAATGTGACGATCCGATGCAGGAGAGTTGGAGATGTCGAGATGAAGCTTCCAAACAGTCTCTGGTGAGTGATGCCCACCACCAGGGGAAGCATGGCAGACAGGAGCGAGGAGGTTTTAAATATCACATCGCTCTTCAACATTAAATAAATCTGCTTTGTAATGAGAGATAAAGGCAGTTCCTCTTAAATTCAAAAAAATAAAATATATTATCATTATTAACACCAGGTCTAGACTGTCGTCCCCGACAGTGAGGGTATATCCCCGAAAAGCCTCCAATCCCATGTGTTATACAACTCTTAGGAAGTTAAGTCTAAAAATAGAACGATTCGACATAAAATACCTCTATTACTGAATAATATATGAAGTATATGATAAATACAAGATAGATCTTGTTAAGTTGATTCACATGTACGAAATTTGAACAAAATCGGACCAATGCTTGAGAATTTATGGCCAAACAACCCCGTAGTATCAGAACTATACAACCGACGTTTCCCAAAGTCAACCCAGTTGATCTTCTCATTGCGGTCTATTAAGCCATTTAATTTGAAAATGATCTGTGAAAAATGTTGGAGTTATGTCCGGAAAACAGTGTTTTTCGTAAAAACAGCTCCCCCTAAGGAGGAAAATAGGAGCTAGTGATTAAAATATTAATTATAGGAGTAAATGCATACAAATAGATCTCTTCAAGTCGAACTATATGCATCAGGTTCTGACTAAATCGGTCAATCAATGGTTGAGAAATTATGGCCTGACAATTTTACAGATAAAGCTCCCCTTCCTGTCAAAAATGCATTACTGAACTTTACCAATAAGTTGAGCTAATCTAATTTCCAATGACTATTTTCCATGATTTACAAAATTTCATTATGAGCTTTTTTTCCGTTCGACAAACATGCTTGACTGAACAATTTGTCTCTTCAGGGTCAGTTAAAAATATCTAAAATGTTCAATTAATAAATGCCCCGAAGAAATAAAATATGCAAAGAAATAATTTTCTGTGTTCAGTGAGGACATTAAAAATTGATGCGTTCAGATAGAAATAAAATTTAACTGCTTTTATATTTACATTGAGCAGCTGAGCTTTGCACAATATTTGTAGTAAAAGTTCATGTAGTCCAACCATTTGTGCAAACAAGTATAACTTGAAACTCACCACATAAACTTGTAAAACTATTTTCATGATGTTGTACTGTCGTTCCTACTATTGTCTCTATTGCTTCAGCACTTTCATGATGTAAAAACAATGTTATTCAATCTTGTGAGCTTTATTCGACCGTGCACAGATGTGCTTCTAACATGCAACAGCGAATCATCCGCAACAATAATGTAGGGCAGATGTAGAACAGAGCAGATGTCCCATATTAGCTCCTACTGTACAGTGGCTTTAAATTTAAGCCGGGGGCGTGAAAAACCCGTGCAAACCAGCCAGCCACCAACTGCATGTTTGCTTGGCTTTGCACGCAAGCATGAACAAACACCGTCAGCTGCAAAATCACACGGTAATGCCTCGGCCCATTAGAGGAGAAGTCACACTGCTTTCTTATTTCCACCCCTTGCTCTGTTAGGCAGAGCGACAGCCCTTGTCAGCGAGCAACACCCGTCGCCCACCCGCTGAGCCAGACGACAAGGAGCTGCCGCGCCAAGACGCCCAGCCAGAGGGTTCGCAGCGGGGACGCATGGCACGGCCGAAGTAGGTCCTCCGGCTGGGTGTCCACCTGCTCGATAAGCTCCACAGACTCCACTCACCCCTGAAGGCTCACAGCAGGATGTGGACACTGAGAAGCTGCTGTTCTTTGCAGCAGAGCCAAACGAATGAAGAACAAATGCATCGTAAAGAGACACAATTATACACATTTAAGCTGTTCGAAACAATGCCAACTGTGAGAATAGGTCAACTTTTGGACTAAGTACTGAGGAAAGAGACTTACCCCAGATTTACCCTTCAACATCCTGTTCAGCTGTTAAGTTGAGCACATTTTAATTCTCTATTTCTTATTGAAAAATACAACGGAACCTGTTTATAGTTAGACCAAGTGGCAGCATGTATATACTAAAGAATAAGGAGACAATGATGGAGCTCTGGGGGACACCTGAGGCAAACGGTCCATCAAGGAGAAGCCATTAACCACGGCTATATTGTGGAATTTGTTTTCAATACAAAGTCTTTCATTGGCATATTAAAGCATGTGACGACTTAGTTTACGTAATTTTGTAACTTACATCCAGAAAACGACTAGGGTCCTTTTTTTTTTTTTAACCAAGCTTTACCAAAGGGCTGAGCTAATCTAATTAAAAGTAACACATTTCCATTAAGTACATAACTTAATCATGAAATCATTTCACTAGTCAGATTTTTTTTACTATTTAAAAACATGCTTGAGTCAACAATCTAAAGTAAGATAAATAAATGAAATTAAAGGGTTAAAAATATAAAAATAGATTTCACTAGCTTCTGGTGGGATCAAACTGTGAAGTTTTTTTGACATTTTTTGCAGTTGAAGCCACAAATAGGGGGATCAGGTTCCCTCCCTGTTTCAATCCGTGAATAATAGAAGCAAAAAAAAGACCCCGCTGTGAATAATTTAACGTATTATTCATATAAAACGAAAGCGACGTTTAGAAATGTTTCCATCAATATGAGCTTTAAAGTTATTCAGAATTCTTTTAATCAGTAGCCGTTCATGCCCATCGGTGTGGGACATTGAGAGTGGGTGATCGGCACACTGTTGGCCCCTCGCCGCAGGTTGTTATGTAAATGCATGACGTGGAAGTCAGTAATTATAACGTTATTAAAAACACACTTTCAAATCACAGCCTCCCTTTTGTGTTCGCGTCAATGCGGGAAATATGCAGTCGTTGAACGCACCAATTAATGTTTGTTATTTGGTTGCCATGGTTTCTGGCCCTGATCTACGTTGGAGAGAGGCCGAGGAAAGAACAGAGGAACGTTTTCGCTTGTGATGCATGCTCGCAGGAGGAGAAGAAAAGACTGAAGTAATTTACTGATTATGTGCGGATTTGTTTTCATGTGGTTCGATTTAAGATAGCAATAGTTTGCGTCCCAAAAAAAATCCCACATAGCCTAGACTGCAATTTCCACCTGCTGAGCTAAAATGGCCTGCAAAACACGGCGTCCTCACTGTGAAGCGTGAACAGATAAATTATCTGAAGGAAATCAAGATAATGACTTCCATTTACTCAATAAGCAGATATTAATTATCTGTCTGCCAGATTAGGGGGCCAGACTTATTAAGACCCCTGAAATAAATGACTTTCTGATGGAGATGAAATGAAAACTTTTTCAGGTGGCACTCGTTCATTTACATATTAATTCCTGACCTTGTTTTGCCTGCTGTGATTTCATTTCGACGCCACGTCGTAACAGCCTAACAATGCACCGACGCAATGTTTTGTTCTCTAGTGGGAGTTTGATGCTATCACAAAAATGGTGTCTGTCCACCCCCCCACCCCCCCCAACCCACCTCCTCCGCCACCGTCTGCAGAAAAAGTAATGAAATGATGAATTTGCGAAACAACCGCAGGGTGACTATGATGAATTTTGTGGTATTTCTCAGACTAATAGCTCTGTCAACAACAACAACTCTCTATAGACAAGCACAAATAGACAAAGCAATCATGGCATTTGTGGTTTAATGCACAAAGCACAAGCAAGGGTGGCTTACATCGGGGCTGTGAATATCTCTCTGATGAAGGAGGTTAATCCAACATTGATTAGTGAAGCCACCATGCAATTTTTTTTTTTTTAAATTCAAACAGCCTCTCTCTGTGGCGGTGCCACTATCAACAAACGCATTAGGCTGAGGAGAGAGCTAATTTGTGGCAGGACATTGTGTGTGCGTTTGCCAAGTTATTAACCTGGCGACAGCAGCATGATCTCGAGCAGGGGGTCTTGCGGACCGGCAAATAGGAACCGGCGTTAAAACACAAACACAACACAGGTTGTAGCTCGTGCTCCCAATGCAATGGACATCCATGGGCCTGTCAACAGTTTCCCACGCGGTCGCAATTTTCCTTTGTCTCAATTGTTCAGATCTTTTGGGTTGCCCATATTTGCCGAAGTTGCAAAGGTTCCCCTCCAACCGACCAAATCCCAACCTCCCCCAGCCAGCATTCTAATTAATATTTGCATGACATAACCCGTCATTGGTTTTAATGTTATGGCTGGTCACGGTCACGGTCTTGTTTCTCAATGATGGGTTTTAATGAGGGGCATCTCTATTTGTTTATTTTCCAGGTTTCTTTTTTTTCATATAACCACCTGGAAGAAAATACTCGGCAGCCATGTGTCGGTCATGATGGGTGGCGATCACTGATCATGAAAGTACTCACAAATGCAAATATTGTCCTGAAGCTGAGCCAGTGGCGTGAGAGCAGCCTGGTTAGGCTACCACATGGCCAAGGAGACCTTTTACTCATAACTGTGAAATCACATCTCCAGTTGGCAATGGATTGGTGGGAAGTATTTTTCACATGGTGCTCCTCCCCGGCTGTTAAAGGACGTTCAGTGGTGATTCCCTCTAAAAGCCATGAAGGCTCAGATAAAGATGGAGGTATAGGAGAAACCTTGCGGAACTTCCAGCAGCAGTTACAGCGCGGATACAAACACTGATCAGCCATAGGATTAAAACTACCTTTCTAATATTCTGTAGGTCCTTCCAAACATTCTCTGTGATGCTCGGTCTCTTCTGACACCTTTCTATCCGAGCTGGCAATAACTTTTTAAGCTTTTTAGTCTGCAGTCGCTCCTCTATGTGATCAGACAACACTATCCCTCACTCCCTATATAAATGAATGAACCTTTGAGCATCCATGACCTTGTTGGTGGTCTCCTTCTTTGGACCACTTTGGTAGGAACTAACCACTGCAGACTGGGAAGAACCATCAAAACTGGAAGTTCAGGAGAAACTCTAACCCGGTCTTCTAGCCGTTACACCTCAGCCTTTGTCTGACCTTTATGCTTGCCGAGTTTCCCAGCCTCCAACACATCAACTTCATGAACCGTGCCCTTGCTGCCCAATATATCCCACCCACCGACACGCACCACTGGAATGGGATAATCAATGTTATTTTGATTCCATGAAATCAGTGTGGGGTCTGCATATAATCCAGATAGCATCTCTGTTTACCTGGGGAAAGTGGTTTCTGTTGCAGAGTATTGTATCGAAGCATCATTTCTTGGAGACAGAGTGGAGCATTCAGGAGGGGTAGGAGTAATGGAAGCAATAGTTTGGATTAGATTACACTGCAGTGAGTTGGCTGATTTGGAGAATAACATGCTGTTCACCACTCCGTTTATAACTACCCACACTATTTGCTCCTGCCGAGGAACAATACTGGCACAACAAAGTTAAACTTATAGCTATTGATGTTTTTCTTTCATAAGGAATGATGAAACACTCTTTAAGCATCGGATTGACAATTTCTAAGCCCATAAATGTCATTTAACTCGCAAAACACATCATCTAAACTCAAGCAGAATGAGGTGTGAATCACAGCTAGGCATATGCTGTTGTCCCCGATAGTAAAGGTATATGCCCCCAAAAGTCTCCAATCCGCTGCGTTGTACAAGTTATCTCGCTTATTGAACTCCTCAATTAATTGTCTCATTAATAATGTCAAAAAGTCCATATTGTCTCAACCTAATTATTTCTAAGAAGTCATTAATATGTGCTGAGATCAGATATCCCATAGTGACTCAATAATGACGCTGAATGCAGTCAACTATTTATATATTATGGATAAGTCATCACTTCCGCTGCAGATCTTTTGTGTGAACGCCATAAATCAAAAACTATTCCATGGATCATTTTCAAATGTTATTCCCCCATAGACCTTAGAGTGAGGAAGTAGCAGACTGATTTTGTGAAAGGTTGGCTGTACGTTTCCAACACAAGGGGCATCTTTATCTCTAAAAGTTTTCGGCCATAATTTCTCAATCGTTAATCCGATTTGGTCCAAATTTGGTGCATATAGATCGACTCGAGGAGATCTGTCGTGTACGTATCACAGTTCCCTCTAGTAGTTCAGATTTTACTCACTACAGCTTTTTTTTTTTCATTAAAACACTGTTTTCTGTACATAACTAAAAATGTTGTATTTCTAATATTATTTCTAATTATTTAATTAATACTCACATAGTCTTTAGCGCGAAGATGAACAGGATTGCTTTTGGGAAAGATTGGTTGTCTATTTCTGAAACTAGGGGGAACTTTATGACTTTTAAAAAAATCCAATCCAGCTCTACCTAGCACTAAAGACTATAGGGGTATTACATTTAAAGATTATTCATGGGAAAGTTTTTGAATTATTGTGCGAACATGATAACATCCCCAACTTTCCGGGGATATATTAATAACCTGGATGAAACTATCAGCTATTGATTAACTTGCCAGGTATTTCATTCAATACTGCATCCCAAAATATTATTCATTTATGTTTTAACAGCCCAAAGGAACAAAAAAGATATCCGGTTACAATGAAATGAAACACAGAACAGTGGCAAATCCTCAATGAGGTGTAGTTTTTGCTTCAGAAATTATATTCAGCCAAGTTTAATCATGCAAATAGTTACTATTTATTTTTTGTCAATGACTGTTTGATTTATTAAGGGACTCTTAATCTTATAATAATGGTTCTGTAAAGACAGAAAAGTACACAACGTTACAATAGTAAGAAATTAAAAGGGAATTCTTTGAATACATTTCCAGTCAAAATAGAGAAAAATATCTTAACATTAAAGAAAATATAACTATGGGAAATGTTATTATTTTCTTATTAGCAATATTCTTATTTTATTATCTTTGATTTAGCATTTTGTAATCTGAATTTCACACACTTTTTCTCTGCCTACATTTGTCTTCAAATTCACTCACTATTTTTTTTGTAAATTCAATTTCAACTCCTCCATTTTTAGTTTGACTGATTGATTATATATCAAGAAAAATATAGAAAATATCAATAAAGTCGCAGTGTAGTGAATAGCTCCTTTTATATTCAGGGTGGTTTATATTTTGCACTTCCATTTCCACCTACTTATCATTATCAGGAAATATTTTTTTTCCTGACATGATGCCAACAGTAGCATCCTGCCCTTTCTCCTCATCATCATTTTGTTTCAACATGCATTAAAGCCCATGGTGGATTATGGAACATTAATGCAGGTGCATTTTTGGAGGTGAGAAGCAATGAAACAAAGACCCCGCTTTAAATGCAGATAATTAACTTGGTACAGCAGTGCAAGTATTTATTACACATGTAATGTGTCTTTCTCCTGTGTGCGTGTGCATGCATGTTAACACACATCAGAAAAGAGCCAGCTGTTGAAGGTTTAATTTTTTCACCTTGCACCGGTGGATGTGTGCTGTTAGCCGGTCTGGTAACCATGGCGGTGCCGCTGCAGGGCACGTGTCCGACCACATAACAATCAGTTGCCTGGATAATGAGTATAATTGATTGGAGGCTCATTCATATTCTGTAGAATGGAGCGTGCAAATTGTCCTTGCCACAACATAATGAGGGCCCTCTTTAATGGCACAATCAAAAATTTCACTTCTAATTTTGCAAACTGAGGCGGGTGCTCCGTGTTGATTGCGTGGTTGGGTGCCAGTGTCAAGAGCCCGTAAGTAGATAGGGTTGTTGGATTATCTCCATTTATATGCCACATGGATGTATACCCGCAGAGTCAAGATTAAGGCAGAGGTCCCATAATTCATGTTTTATTCACTAGACAACGTTTTATCTAAAAATGTGCTATTGATTGGTTCTGAGAGCGGCTGCAAGGGAAATGAAGCTTCAATTCCATAAATCTCCTGCTTTACCTTTTGTCCAGATCCCATGGAAACCATATATAACCTATCATTAATTTACCTTAAACCAACTGTTGAATGCAGATTTGTTCAAAATATACTATATGACATTTGTTTTGGAAGAACTGAAGATTACAACAGATTTAATTTGTTCCCCACATCTAGTATAATTGTAGCCTAATTTTAAATAAAAACAAAACATTTTTCAAAGCTAGAAAAAGCATTCAGAGAGCCAAAACCTCCGCCAAGGCACAAGAGTACCCTAGTTCCCTGACAACTCCAACAAACTCTCTGAGTATCTCTCAAATACTCGTTGCCGGTCGTTTCCTGCGCTTTCCACTTCAGCATCAATGCTTAGCCCAATAAGCCCCTATCTCCGACTCCGAAGGAACATCGAAGGAATCAAAGAAACTATTGAAAGTGAGCCCAAAGCTCCAACGTCAAAGGAACATCAAAGGAATCAAAAGAACAAAAGCAGCAATAGACACATTGTGACTTGACTACTCCAAACGGCTTATTAATTTATCGTATTAATAAATGCTGCGAAACACATAACAGCACCAAAATTGAATCACCTTTTGCCAAAACCTACCTCTGGAGAAAATTATATGCAAATACATCAGACGCTTAGAACTATTGGATTTTTGAATGCGTCCCGTTTGCATCCATTCAATCATCTAGTTCTTTAATGCAGCGGGGAAATGCATACCCTCCACCACCCAATATCTGCAAGATCCATCACCTTCATCATTCGTCAGTCTCAGCAGAGTCATCAGCCACCGTCACTAGTATCCAACATCGAAGGGATGATATACCTTGCTACTGCTCAGGGCGGATACCTCTCCATAAAAATCTTCCAGAAGAATCTGGCGTACTAATTAATCACATATCATCTGTTGTAATAAACTTTCATCTTTAACGTCATTCTCAGTCTCTCATGATTGAAATGTTCATGTTAAGATTTTACTTTTCGTTAAATTAACCGATCTGTTGGAGAAAAGCACCACTGAATGAACGGTGCATCTTTTCTTCAGGACACTACTTCCTGTTCTATGCTTATATGCATAGCTTGATTATACAGGTGTCATAACATGGTCATACAAAGGGTAAGATGATAACCCAATATTATAATTTTCTGTATTTCCATTACTGCTGTCAGTCTGTGCCAGCCTTCATAGATTTACATTAACTGAAGCCTACATTTCCATCAGGGCTCCAAGCCCATATTTTTTACACCAATTAAAAGTACATATTGCCATAAACATAAAATGCAATGGCTGTTGAGTAATTTTGCTTAGTTATCTGGTTTGCAGTTCCACATAATTCAGTTAGGAAAACGAGAATCAGATGCTTCCTCCAGCCGCTGACCAGTCATGTGATCTGTTTTAACTCGACCATTTAAGCTTCATGTTCACCAAGTTAAGTTGGTTGTTGATGGTCAATCGGGAAACCCCCAGCGTTCTCATCATCTACGCTCTGATGCGTCATTTCTCAAACCTCTTCTCTACTCTTCTCTTCTCTTCTCTTCAGGAAGTCGTGAGTCTTGTTGCCTGCAGCCTTTTCGAAAGCAAGGCTTGTTTCCCCGTTGTTCAGTAATGACATAATATAAATAAGAAAGAACTCAGAATGGGTGTGTGTGTGTGTGTGTGTGTGTGTGTGTGTGTGTGTGTGTGTGTGTAGCTCTTTGAGAAAAAGATGGAGCAGGTAATAATAATGTGATTGTGAATATGAACAGAGCAGTGGAAACGATTCCATTAGCTCAATGCTAATCCTGCAGAGATGCAGCCAACAGTAGGCTAATGCAGTATAGCAGTTACACTGTAAAACTTTGATGTAAATTTAGTGTCAATCTTAACAGTATGCTGCCGTGGTAAATGCCATTTGACATGCTGTGACATTTTGCTAGCTGTAGCCCAATCCTTATACAACTATTGCACCTAAGAGAACACTATTATTTACAGGAATGTGCTGTGAGGGTAACTGTGAACAGCAGAGCCTCATGGGAAGGCAAAGGAAACGTTTGGAACCAAACAGATCTGAAAATGAACAGACACGTTACAACCTGCTCAGCAGTTGTCACAGATGTCCTTAGCTGCAGAGATGAGGCAACCTCCATTGAGAAACATAAGTTGCCATTATTATTAAAGAATTACGTACAATCATTTTTTAAATTATGAACATGTTTTTTCTTGTCCCACTTTTTCTTCTTCTTCTTATCTCAGCGAAAAGTGAAGGATATTATGGGATCATCATTCAAATATAGATTCATGTTTCATCTTCAAATTTTATACCCCGATTGACCTTTAATGCGAGGAAGAACTGGAATGATTTTGGGAAAGGTCATTTGTACATTATTTCTAAACCATTGGTCTGATTTACTCTAAATTTAGTTCACATGAATCCACTGGAGGAGATATATCTTGTATATATATCATATTTTACTCACTAGGGGGAGCTCTTTTTTCTTTTTTACAAAAAAATGTTTTTTAAGCACAAAACTTCCTTACCGCTTCTCCAATTTCCTCCAAATTTGGTTTATATGATTTCACTCAAGGAGGATTATCTTTATATTATTATCTTAATATATTGTATATATTTGAATTTTCATTAATTCACAGTCAATTTGTGGAGTTCAATGAGGGGGGATTGCTTGCACAATGCCGGGGATTGGGGGCTTTTCGGGGCTTTACCCTTGGAGTTGGAAATGACAGCGTAGGACGAATTAACATTATGTAATTAGGAGAAGTGTTGGCTGGGGAGGTAATGTGTGGAGGTAACTGTTTCGTAACCCGTGATAGACTAACCCTAACCCTAAAATACAATATTTTGGAGGCGGTGTTGATGATAGTAAATTACTGCCAATTTACTGTGAAAAGTTTTACAGTGTAATGAATGCTGCAGCTCCTCAGCACCAAGAAAAGTCTCCACTGTTTTGCATTAGCTACCACAAAAAGTGACCCCTTCAGCCCCATTAACAACAGCGTCTGCATTAAAGTTGTCTGGTTGAAGGCAAAATCAGTAATTATGGGCTGCATACTGTTTGAATGGGTGCTGTGCTGCAAGCACTTTCTCAGAAATGCCTCACTATTGTGAGCACTTAATCCAGTACTATCCTCAAGAAAACACTCAAAGTGGAATCTGGAATCTGGGATTTTAAACAGCTTGTGGGTAAAAGCAGTTCTTGAGCCTGTGTGGGTTTTTTTTCTCCTGAGTGTCCGGTACCTCTTTCCAGAGGGGAGCGGGGAGAACAGGTGATGTCCATGGTGAGTAGGGTCCTTAATGACACAGCTGGCTGTGCGCTGGAGAAGGCCGGTGTTGATGTCTCTGAGGGAGGGTGACCTGGTACCGATCACTCGCCCTGCCGCCCTCACCAGCCGCTGGAGGTCCTTCCTATCCTCTGCTGTACAGCTGGTGAACCCCTCCATGCAACAGTAGGTGAGTACTCTCTTTATGATGGACCGATAGAAGTTTATCAGCAGATGTTGAGGGAGGCGAGCCTGTTTCAGCTTCCTGAGGAAGTGAAGTCTCTGTTGGGCTTTCCCCATCTGGTCAGAGATGTTCTTGGACCAGGTGAGGTCGAGCGGAGGTGAGGACCCGAAGGAACTTGAAGCACTCTTACCTCTCTACCTCCTCTCCGTGTATGCAGAGGGTGGAGTGCTATAATATAAACACATTATATCCGCGCTATACACAATTATTCCAATCCTATATTAATAAATATTATTTAAATGCTTCAAGTGAGTTCCCGAGAGAAATTTGTCATTGTGTAACATTGGCAAGGCGAGCATGACAGTTTAGCAGTCTTGTCATTCCCGGACTAATGAATGAATCAACAAATGAAAGAGGATTTGCTTGTCTAGGGCTCGCTCACTCACAGGAAGGTTAATTTCCATTTACTATGCTAAACTGCTCCGAACCCAAGCACCGGCCTCCTCGCAGCAACGAACCGGCCTGCCCTGCGACCTCTTCGCCTACTCCTTAATCTTTCCGGGTTCCTTTGGTCAATATCTGGAGATTGATTGACCTCTCCAGTGGAATAAACTATTAAATCCATTAGCAGGACAGCTCAGGCTTACTTTACATTTTGATTACAATCAATTACGTCCTCCTGCGCCAGATCTGCTGGTTCGGTTCCGCCTAAATGTGAATACGCTTGCAGACTCAAACAGCAATTTTACAAAGTGAAAAATCAGGCCTGGATGAAAGTATCCAAGGGCCTTGAAATTCTGCTCATTTATGATTTTCCTCAGCAACCCAAGGCTCTGATCATTATCTTGTTCGCAAGGGAAGTATAAAAAAAATGAAATCCCAAGGTCTATATTGACAAAGATTTATAGGTGGGTGTAGTACCATCTTTATCATTGATTATTTAAAGGGAGACTCTCTGCGGAGAGTGTAGATGAAGTGTGAGGAGTGGAGACCTGTACATGGATCAGCTGCATACAGAACCCGACTCTCCCACACAGGACAAAAAGTATGTATGTTTAAGAAAAAGGGAAATACTTCCAGTGTCATTCTGGGAAAAAAAAACAATATTCAATGGCTACATGTGTCCGTAGAATTCAATTAATTAATTCATAGTCATTCTTAAAGCTACAGTCGTGATGTTTGTATTAATAGAGTTGGATACAAATGTGTGATATGAAAGGCGTGGCTCATATTAACTAAGAATTATCATCCGGCTCTGCAGTTGACCTCAGTTCTCTGGAGAATTATTCTGCCTGTTTAGCTGCTGGTTTGCTTTTTTTGTTTGCTTTCCCGCTGCAGTCGGCAGCTGATTTCAGCAATAAAAGTTGTGATTGCACCACCGCGCCTCCGGAATACCTTCCAAACAGAAAACAATAATTTAGGAATATTTAAAACTAAATCAAAAGAATGTTCATGGTTTTTTCCTCATGATGTGGTTGAAGTTAAACTGGTGGGACAAATATTTGGCCCTTTAGTCAATGGGTTGTGTGTCACCCTGGGGGTAATTTGGGGTAATGCAGGGAGTGCATTAGATTTTTTTTAATTATTAGTTTAAGAATAACAGTAATGTATAATTGTTAAATAATATTTTATAAAATTATGTACGTCAAATGAATGAATCAAAACTATATATTTACAATCCATCGTTAAAATGCAAATGTTGGGGAAAACTACAATCACATTCAGTGGGCGTGGCAAAATTGGATATTGATTGACGGGCAGAAATCAACAAAAATGGTTGAAAGGTAAAAGCAACATAGATGAAAAAAAAAGAAAAAAAAGCTCCCTCTAGTGAGTAAAATATGAACCATTAGAGTGAATTTGAGATAGATATTCACAAACACAATAATTTGTACTAATCTGGACCAACGGTAAGTGAAACATCCCAAAAAAAAAGGCCTTTCCTAGAAAAGGTCCTCCTATTGAGTAAAATATGAACCGAAAAGTAAAATATGACGTAAAGATGACAGATCTTGTCGAGTTGATTCATTTGCACCAATTTGGATTAAATCGGACCAACGTTTAAGAAATTATAGCCGAAAAACTATGGAGATAAATCTCCCCCTAGTGTCAGAACTTCCCGAACTTAATCGGGAAGTTTCCCGAACTTAATCTAGTTGGTCTTCGCATTAAAGTCTATGTCGGTAGAAAATTGGAAAATGATCGATGCAGCAGTTTTGGGTTAATGCGTTAACATGAAGCATCTGCGGCGGCGCTGGAATGCGGCAAACGCATATCCATAATATCCGAGAGTTTGTGGGATAGAACTATTAGACAGAGACATAACATTATGTCCATTTCCCACCACAATGCAGTTCAACTTATTGCATGATGACCAAAAAAGTTGTGTTGTTTTATTGAACTTTAGTACGATTATAAACATTTGATATTAGAAGTATTAGCACAGTGCAGCATTATAGGTACAATTGATGACATTTTATTCTAACAATAATGTTCTGTGCTGATCCAAAGAAGTACATTACTGAACAAGGTTAAAGAACTGATCATAGACATACGGTATTTCTCTTTGACTGATTTTAATGTTTCTGTATGGTCATGGGTTCAAGCTCACCTCAGAAGAGTGAGGTCAAAGACGTGAATAATGGGACTAAACCTAAAAAGATGCGTTTCTAAACTAAATCACTGGCAGTTGATAGTATGTCAGCAATAGCTTTTAGGGATCCTGTGGTGAATCTGTACTAATGGCTTTACATGAATCGATACGAATCACTTAAAAGACCTTGTATGCAGAAAACATTGCCTTTAAGAGCAGATGCTTCGGCGACATGACTCGGCGAGAGCAGATCGGGTCATGCCAGGAGGCAATGGAAACACAAATGATACATATTGGACTGCTGATTTACGACATTGATTAATGCTCCACTTTTAATTATACAACCAGGCCTTCGCTGTCGTACCCAACAGCAGGGGTATAACCCAGAAAAGCTCCCAATCGCCTACATTGTACAAGCAATTTCCCTGATTGGACTCAAATTAAGAGAGATTTATTTTTTGTATAAAAACTCCCCCTTGTGAGTTTAATTGTAACTACTACAGCACAACAATACAGTATAAAAAAAGATAAACACTTCGAGTCTATTTATATGCACCAAATTTAGACTAAACCGGACCAACAGTGAAAAAGTTACGTCTGAAGTTACGTCTGAAAGCGCCCCCTGCTGGCAAAAAAAATACACAACCAACCTTCCTCAAAATTAGTCCAGTTCTTCCCCACACTGATGTCTATGGGGGTATTAAAATTTGTAAATGATCCATGAATTGATGAATCCATAATATCCCCAACTTTTCGTAAACATCGTGACTGATGAACTGCGACAATAACATCTGAATAAGGTTAAATTAGACTTTAGATTTTTAAAACCATAACCAAGTTTGTGTTCAATGACTTTTCTACACACCGTGATTTTTCCTTTTATTTTTTTCCTTTTTCCATCTGTCAACTTGTGATTTGTGCCAAGATTTGGTAAAAAACTATATCTTAAAATACGAGTAGTTTGATCTTGCAACAGATGGATATTGCTGTGCGTGTGAGCGTTGGCATGTGATCTACACCAGCCCTCCTTGAAAGACTGGCCTATTACTCTTAATTTGGAACCACCACTTATTTCCCACCAAAGGGCGGGACAAAGACAAAACAAGACAAACACCATGGAAAAACAGGCAGTTACTTAAACAGGCGGTGTAATAGTTTCTGCTCTATGCGCCCTAGCAAGCCCAGAGGCTAAAGTTCATAGAACCGAACACAGAGCGGTGATGTTGATCTCAAACACTGGTTCAGCAGACACTGTTGGCACCAATAAACACTGTAGATCGGGTCATAATAGACGCTGGTGAGTTGGACCAGGGTCATGCGGAAAGGCCCCCACCAGTGCACAGGGCCCCCTCCAGCCTCCAACGGAAGCCAGATAGTCCCCCGGCCCAGATGACCCGGCCCCCGTTTGTTTAAAACTGCCATTTAATTTCAGTCTACAGTCTGGCTACCCAATTCAAACTTTAAGCCACTACTTTAGTTGAGGAAAGGTCTCTAGCCACATCCATTCAGTCGGGGTAGCATCAGAACCAAGAATCTATCTATCCAGTTTCTGGCACTGCTTACCCTGATGAAGGGCTGAAGCCTGAAACTAGAATTGGCAGAAAAAGTCAAAGTCAAAGCCTTCAATGTCATATGCATAGTTTCAAACAAGTTTCCTTTAGTTATTACATTTTTATTTTGCCTCCAACTTCTTTTGCTTCCAATAATGTATGTATATATATATATATATATATATATATATATATGTATATAAAATACATAACAAATTTAACTGTGAAAACACAAAGGACATATTAAAGATATCAAAAGAAATAAAGAGACAAACATAAAAAAATAAGTAAAGCAACCAAGGCGGACTACCATTCTTACTCTCTTTCACATTCAAGAGCAATTTAGGGTCATCAGATCAACTATGTTGCATATTATTGGACAGATGGAGGAAGCCAGAAGATCCATACTGGTCATAAGCTGGAACAATTTTTTTAAAAAATGAAATTTTTCAGTCGAGCAAATGTTAAGATTAACTTATTAAACTTACTTAATTAAAAATCAAAAAATATGTTTAGTTAGCAGAGTTGGAATGAAAAGAATACGGTAAGAGAGAGAGAGCGAGAGAGAGAGAGAGAGCGAGGTGGTGGTCGAGCGAGTTTGAATGAAGAGGTGGAGATAATGAAGGGAGGGTGGAGCATCAGGATGATTCCGGGTCTGAGTCCCTCTGGTTTCTCTGTGTGGAGTTTCCACATTCTCTGTGACCGAGTGAGCGCCCTCCTTTCACATTCTAAAAATATAGGTGAATCGGTGATTAAATTGCCTTTAGGTGTGTGAACCTCTCCAGAGTTTACCTTGCGTCTCGCCCAATGTCATCTGGGGTGAGGTCCAGCTCCCACATGATGAATAAATATGAGGAAGTCAGGTGGTGAAACGGTTTGCAGAGGAAGCGGCAAAAGCGGCAGCTTTAAGCCACAAATGCAATCAGTACAAGGAAAAAATTATCATTTTATGGCATAAAATGATTAAAATAGTTTAGTATTTCAGACTTATGATCAGGACTTATTGGTTGCTTGGTTAAAAATACCTCAGTGTAATTTAAAAATAATCTTACCATATAATATTATATTACATGGTGCATATAAACTAGACACACTGCTAGCGAGCATCGATATTTTCGTACCAAGATTTCTCAACCGTTGATCCAATTTAATCCAAATTGGGTGAATATGAATCGAATTGAGGATAACTATCTAATTTTTTAATCAAATTTCACTATAATAGTTTAGGTTCAAGTCACCAGGGGGAGCTTTTCATGAAAAACACTGTTTTTCCAACATTACTTCCTGACCGTTTGTCCGAGTTTGTCCAAATTTGGTGCGCATGTATCGACTCAAGGAGGTCCATCTTGCATTAACCATATTTCAGTCTAGTAGTTCATCTTTTACTCATTAGGGGGAGCTTTTCTAGTAAAAACACTATTTTTCAGACATAACTCAAAACATATTTCATGGATGGTTTTCACATTTTATACCCACATACACGTTAGTATGAGGAAGAAGTGGATTGAAATTTTTACCCATATAGTACATATATAGCTCCCTAGGGGGAGCTGTACTTTTGAAAAAATCGACTCAAGGAGGTCTGTCTCTATATATCAAATTTTACTCACTAGGAGGACATTTATTTATTTTTTAACATAAAATACTTTGGACAAAAGTCAATCAGAGGGATTTCTTTTACAACGCAGGGTATTGGAGTCTTTTCAGGGATATACCCTTGCTGTCGATTATGACAGCATAGGCCTAGTTTCTCTGTTTTTCGATTTATAACAAGTGGGGTTTCTTTTGTGTGTGTGTGTGTGTGTCTTAAACAGATTTTACAGGACTGAATTAAAAAAAAGTCTTAAACTATTGGAGGAAGTGAGTAAATGTAGACTCTTCATCTTCTTGTGACTCTGCATCAGTTCTTTAAGCCATGTGGGGCACAGGCTAGTTTGTCTCTCATGCATGTAGCGTTCATGTAACTACGTCTTATTCTCTTCACATTCGCCCAGAAACTGCATCCAGTCACATCTTTACATCGGCCCACTCTTTATTCTGGGTGATAGAATTTTTCAGTAATCCTTGTGGATTAAAATTACCCTTAATACTTGAAGTCAACCGCACTTGGTGGGTGGTGCATGTAAATCTGTTGCTGCATGAGCAGGAAGAGAAGGGAGTATTCGTCATGAGCAGACAGAGAGGACGGGAGAAGGGAGGAATGAGGGAGGAGAGTAAAGAGATAGAGGGATAGAGCGAAAGAGAGAGAGAGAGAGAGAGAGAGAGAGCGCTTTAATGCTGGTGTTCCTTTTAGAAATACTTTTAATTTCTCCGCAGGAATATCAGCAATATTTAACTGGAAATGTCACAGAATGTCAAGTTGGAAAATGTCACCAGGGAAGGACTGGAGGGTGACCTCAAACCTCCCCTTTAAGATGAAATAAATATGCCTCTGTGGTATTGTAAAGACAGGGTTTTTTTTTTCCCTCTATTTTACGATAGCTATTCATTTTCGTAGCAACAGGGGCGAAGAAGGAGCAGTAGGCAAGCCGGGGAGAGATAAATGAACTCATAAATCGTGGACAGTGGGGACACAGGAAATGCTGCCCTGTCATTTTGACCATCCGTCGGGTAATTGTTCACTTGAAGCAAAGCCACGCTGTCGACTCTCATCCTCTGCATGTGATTAGTCCGGCACAGTCTGAAAGGATTTATTGCCATTGTCTCAACGGCCAAACATTTACATACGGACAGACACATTACACATAAATGGGTGAGTCACTCTCACGATGAAGCCTCACTCCAAAGTCAAAGCAGCTCCACGAGGACTAAAAGTTAGCGAGCATTCTGCTCTCATGCTACATAGGCTTTATAAATAGTTAAAAATATATATATGGTGATTTGCTCATCTTGACCTTGTAGAATAGAGCAGAGGCAGATTCTGTTTGTGCTACTGCTGGAAAGGCGGGGTAACATTACACATCAACGAGCTTCGCCAGGCAACGAACTTTCCTTTTAGCCATGAACTGGAGACGTGATCGATGTCCTTGCTACTCCCACCTCCTGCGCTCGTTCGGACACATATAGGAAAATCACACTCCTTATATTTCTGCTGAGCAGCGTGAGGTTCAGAAATCTGCGTTGACATATGAGCCAAAGCAAGAGAGAGGACTTTAAATACCCCTTGGGCGCGATGAGCTGGAAACATAAACTGTGCAGCGTCGGTGAGGTATCTTGCTCTACCAAAGCCTGAAATAAAGGGAAACATAAAGTGACTGTAATCTGAAATCAATAAAGATGGAGACAGAGTAAATATTACACCAACGGTAAGAACAACGGGGGCACAGTTCAGGCACAAGGATTTTTTAATCTCCTTCTTTTAGAGTACACTGTGGAGCATTTTCAAAGGGCAGAAATGATCCACTTATGCTCCACTAAGACATTAGCCAGCAGTGCTAGGTGTCAGATTAGATACGCATTGGCTTTGCTGCAGTGCATCAGAACATCTCTCTCCCCTTCCCTCTCCGTCTCTCTGCTACAACTCCCATTAGACAGCCACCTTAGTGCTTTTAACATTAAGAGAATTGATATTTACGTGATTCGGTCAATACTCGGCAGAGTTTTATAGTTCCCAATAATGGAGCTAATGTGGATCATTACCAAGAGGTCCAATCAAGTTAAAATCTGGCCGGGCAAAGACATCCAGCCGACCCAAACAACCCCGACAACAACGGCAGATATGCTGATTCATGACGCTTTGCAGTAGGAACTTAATGAGATCCACCCAGCACAGTGTGATTTTGGAGAATATATACTCCAAATACATGAAGATTAAGAAGAAATAGAGCCTCAACTGACATGACACCTATCGGCCATAGGGGGCAGCAAAATCCTGGTACCTGTCAGAAATGCAGAAGAAGTTATTATTGTATATTTTCAACCCTTTAATGTCCTGCTCAACTGTTTGGTCGAGCACACTTTGAGACCCTATTATCGAACTATGGGTTCCACTTGATTGACCCGGTTTATAATATGACCCAGTATCATCATGTATATGGTAAAGAGTAAGGGCCCAAGGATGGAGCCCTGGGGAACACCATAGAGGAGGCATTAACGAATGCTATTGAGAAAGTCCTATTTGATAAGTAGAGTTTTTGGGGGGGATATTAAGGCATGTGAGAACTTATTAAACATGCTATAATTAGGTAATTTGATACAACCAACAAAAGTCAAATAAGGGTCAAATAGCTTTCTAAAAACACGCTTTACCAAAAGGTTGAGCTAATCTAATTCAAATTGACTTATTTTCAGTGAAATGCAAACATTCAGCATTAAAAGATTTATAAGTCAGATTTATTCGAACTGTTTAAAACCATGCTTAGAATGCCAAGAATACATTTTTCCATATTTCTTTTTTCTTAGTGAGGACATTAAATGGTTTAAATTCACCCAAACAAAACCTCGGGCAGAATGATTATTTACAACACAGTGTGTCACTTTGAAAGTCTTTGGAAGTCTTCTTCTGTGAAGTAAAGCAGAATGACCGCTCAATTGTTATTGAGTGGAAGGATTGTAGAAAATGAGGCAGCCATGTCCAGTAATACCGTACCCACTGGGGACGGTGTAACGTTTTAATTACCTTAGCAAAGACATAAATCTGATCACTCATGGGAAAGCGTTCTACTTGTCTGGTCTGCTGCTGTAACCTTAGTTTGAATTTCAGAAAAATTCTTCATCATCACGATGAATCTCCCTGTAATTAACACGACCCTGTAGCTGTTCCAACGAAGCGATGGTTTATCTTTTCACACTTAGTGGTCCCTTTGCTAAACCTCTGCAGTTTGTTCAAGTGTTATCCAGCTGTAAGCTTTGCTAGCTTAGCGGTTAACAATGGCTTCTCTCTCTCCTTCACCTTTTCGCTCTCCCATTATGTGTCTCACATGTTAAGCTATTCCTCTACCTATTTGATTAATAATGGTACGTGTAATAAATGTACTTGGTCGAGATGGAGGCGAGGCAGACTGAATTAGAGATGCGTTTCTGCAGACTGACCCACCATAGCTGTTGATAGCCGCCCCCTAGCAGCTCCTCAGAATTTCTGTAAATCAGGGAGGTTGGGATTTCCAATTTGTCATGTTTGGTGGAATATTTGATACAGATAGTACCTTCTGGCTTAATAGCTCTAAATAAATAAGATTCTAGCTTTAGATACATCCTTTGCACCTGAATACCAGTAATGGAAGTTACCCCTTAAATTAACATTATATTGATATTATAAACATGAGTTTCAGTTTAGAACGAACAAAAGCCATCAATAGACATTTTCTTTAAAGGCCACTTCTCAATTTTATACTTTGATTTTAGTTCAGTTTGCACTTTTTTCTTTTCTTTTAAGCTCTATTTGCATGCTACTAGTACTAATTGCTAATAATTGTTGAAGTTGTCTCTGGTATAAATCCAGGGTGAATGCGATATGTCACCAATATGTAAAAACATTCCACCAAAAAATGAGTGACCATATTTAGAGGTCATGTGATAATTTTAGTCTCGTGTGAATCATCTCTGATTTTGGGGACAGAATGCATTTTTAATGCCTCCGCTGCTGCTTTTTCTGCCCATTTCCCTATTAATGAAATACTGTTATAAACCGTGCGTTCGAAGTCTCGATGTTCTACTTTAGTTCTTACAGAAAGTTGCGTTGTTCTTCAACACACGAGTCGAGTGACCCACCGCTAAATATTATCACAGAAGTGGGTTCGGTGCGACACCGACTCTTGGGTTTACTGCTGGGGTGGGTACCGGAGACAAAGGACGGTTCGGTACCCAGGGTGCAGGGTAGCAGCATTTGGGGTCCAACCCATGGGAAATGGCCGCCCCCCGGTGATCTCAGCCTCCCCGCCCGTCTATCCGACCTCCAGAACATCTGCCTAAGCCAGAAGAACCCCTAGTCTAAACTCTGAAATGGGGATCAGGTATGACCTCAAGCCTCCGCCTCAAAACATTGGCCCCGCCACAATACCGATACTTTCTTTTTTGTTTTACTTTTAGGAACTGGACTTCAACTTGAGTACGAAGGTTTGTACTTTTGCCACCTCTTTGTTTGTGTGAGTTTGTTGGATAGGATAACAATCATCATCATTTTCATTTGACTAAACTAGCTCTACTGCAGCATTTTAGAAAAAATAGCAACAGAAAGAAAACATGTCAGAAATGAGATAAGCAAAACTATTACTCTTCGTCAACACTAATACGGCTTTGAGGCATCGGACGGATACACCACTAGATACGGAGTGGGTGGGGAAAAAAAAAAAAACGGATTCTCCTACATCTGCTCTAAAAATCAGCTAACATCATCACAATGTCAGACTGAGTCAATAAAGTTAGACAAAATAGCAATTCAATCTTCATTATCAGGCTGAAGAGATTTTGTGTTGTTAGGGGAACCATTCAGTTTTTTTTTTGTGTGAAAATGCCTTCATACTCAATGTGGAGAAGTTTTCCTGAATTTTCTGAACACAAAGTGAGGGAAGCTTTTCTGATAGAACATAATGTCCTTCGCTCGATAGATCTACAGTTTCAGACTGTGGACAGGCTTAAGAATTTTAATCAGCTACGTTATCGCATTTCTGTACATTTTTAAATCGATTCAACACACCTTATCATAAAAAAAGAAGAAAAAAAAATACAGATAAGGAAAAAGACTCAATTAGAGTTTGGGCTTGGATTAAAAGCCTTGGTTTCACCTAAGGTCCCCAATTCAAATAAAAATCAAGTTTAGAAACACAAAAGACTTGATGTCAGCAGAAATTCTGAATGGCACACCGAAGGTCAGGTCAGATATGAGGCGACACTCAAAAGACGTGTGTGTGTGTGTGTTTCTTTCTCTTCCTGCGCTATTGGCAGGTAATTATATTAAAGGTGCATTATTTCAAGGTCCCAGTCCGTTAAATGTGATAAAGTCTAATCTACTGTCTGTCGCAGAGAGCTGTGTGTCCTTTTCTGAGGTCAACTTGCTCCCTGGGAGCATTTCTTTCCGGAGAGAAATCTCACACAATCTAGGTTTAACATATGAAATCTTGAAAAGCTGAAATAAATCTAGGGTTTTGTCATACAAAAAAAAAAAAGTAAGTAAGTGAAGTAGGCATGAAATGCTGGCAATCTTTGGGTAAACCTTGAAAGAAACTGAAGAAATAGTAATACTCACATTTGATGCTCACAGCTACAGTATAATGCATTTAAGCATTCTTCTAGTGTTACCTTTTGAAAACAATCCGTATCAAGTGGCCAAAACTAATTCAGAACTCATAACCAACCCACTCAGATAACACCTGTTATTACTGTGGCCCCTTAAACTGTGTAAATTAAAATGCAGCAAAGCTTTCATGTCAAGGACAAGAAAAGATTTATGTTCCAGAGACCTATCAATAATTCTCCGTTTTCTCAGTGTCCTGCTTTTAGTGCTAAATAATGCTATTGTAGAAGCAAAAATTATTATTTGAATGTATTTCCTTTGTTTGTGTTTACCCCTGTCTCGTGGCTGAGGCGCGGATGGATGGAGGTAAAGGCCAGGGATGATACCAGCAGGGATGTGTTGGTGGCCGGAACGGGAAGAGACAGCCTTTGACCTCACATCTTCAAGTCCTCGTTACACAGACAAGGTTCCTAAATATAATTTATCAAGTTCCTAGTTATATCCATGAAAAGTCGGGGATATTATGGAATCATCTTTTTTGCTGCCGTGTCGGCCGGATATCCTTCGTGTTAACGCGAAAACTCAAAAAAGAATTCATGGATCATTTTAAAATTTTATGACCACATAGAACTTAGTATGAGGAAGAACTGGTTGGTTTTTGGAAAAGGGAAGTTGTATATTTCCATCACTAAATGGAGCTATATGTCAAAAATTATTCAGGCCATAGTTGACTTACCTCAAATATTGTGCATAATAATCAACCTGAGGAGATCTCTCTTGTTCACATTGTGTCTTAATTTAATAGTTCACATTTTACTCACTAGGGGAGCTCACTCTAACTCACTCTTTTTACTAAACATAATCTGGACATAACTTTTTTTATTTGAGTAGTTCTATCAGGAGGATTGCCTGTACAATGTAGGAGATTGGGGACTCTTTGGGGATACACCCTTATATACCTCCACAGTTGTTATCAGTAAATCAAGAAATAACCACTACAGCTATGAAGACAAAAAGTGTTAATAATAACCGAGCCTTTGGGCACAGACCAAAGCCTCAGGAGTGATTGTGCCAAGCTGACTGCAACTCACCCCAGTTAAAGCTTTAAAAATGTCTTTTTTTATGTGTATTTCCAATCAAACAAAAGCCCCCAATCCCCTGTTTCGTACAGTCAAACACCCTACTTAAAGTTTAGGGGAATTAAAAAAGTTATGACTGAAAAACTTGTTTTTAATTTTTTTTAAAAACTCCCAATAGTGAGCAAATGATGAACAATTACAATAAAAGATGATATATACAAGATAAATATCCTTTAGTCGATTCATATGAACCAAATTTGGAATAAATGGAAACCATGTGCGCAATATCTTTTGGAAAAAAGGCTCCGCCTGGTGTCGTAAATATTCAACAGACCATATCAAAAATCAATCCATTTCTTCCTCATACTAAGGTCTGTGAAATTTTCTAATTTTAAAACGATACATGAAAGGCATTTTGAGTTATTGTGTAAATACGAAGGATCCGCAGACACAATCACAAAACGCACTTCAGGTTTGTTGTTTGAACCAAATCTAATTCTTCCGTCCTTTCCATACAAAAACACGATTTGTCCTCTGCTCTGTGTGCTACATTAAGTTTTGCACAAGACCGATAATGCTCTCATTATTCACGGCGTCTCTTTGATTGACAGATCAGTAATTCCCTGTTTAATGACTGCATCGCCCACTCCTCTCTTCATGGACATTAACTTTTATTGTATAATAGCTTGGCTTTGACGCCACACTAAGTTCGCCTTTATGCTTGTTCATAAACATTGACCACAGTTGCACATTATGGCCGACGTTCTTAAGGTGTTAAGTAAAACAAAGTCATTGAAACTGTTGGAAGTTTTTGGGCCCAAAACCCATCTGAGATATGAGAAGCTAAAATCCTCGGGAATGGAATGGCTAATTGTGAATAATTACAGTTGATGCTAAAGTGTGAGACTAAATAACGCAGAAATGAGGTTCACCAACCCAAGATGGTTTAAAATGCATCTAAAAAACACGCAGTGGAAACGAATCAGAATGTAAAAAGGTGTCTGCAGTCGCATCCAGTTTAGTAGTTAGTTATGTTGCTTCAGAGTATGAACGCTCAAATTTACCTTCCTCGGGAGCTTGAACCTTTCCATGTAGAGTTTATGGCTGTTTGTCTTTTTGTGTCGACCCTGGGATGAAGAAAGAACTTATTCGTACTGTATCCCATTTCACGACCAATTTCAGATGGAATAGTTCTCCAACGCCCCAGTGACCCTGTAGAGCAGGGGTGTCAAACTCAATCACAGCGGGGGCCAAAATTGAAGATGGAGACCTCACCGAGGGCCGAACAGGACTCAAATTTGCCATGTTTTATCTGAGGTATTATGACGATTTATTTCTTATTTTATTTACTCATTTTATAGAATACTGAACAAACCAACCGAACAAAAAATACTCAAATTACAAATAAGAGTTCAAAATAGATCAGCATAACTAATTTTTTCTGTCTACCTCTCTATCAGCATTGTTTCATAGAATCATTTCTAGTGAAAAGTTTTTATTCACATGGATTAAGTTTTTCAATTTACAAATTACATCTAAAATCAATCGTTTTTTTTATGAAATGAAAGGCAGGTAGGGACATACAAGCATCAATGCTTTACTTCCCACCTATGGGCAATTCAGAGTTACCATTTCACCTATATTGCATGTTTTTGGAATGGTGGAGGAAGCTGGAGAACCCCACAAACACGGGGGAGAACATGCCAGGTTTTTGTTCTGTAACATGCCCTCGTTGAATTGTTGTTTTCTTCTCCCTCAGCGTTTTCGGTCTGAGACTATATTGAGATCATGCTCAATTCTATTTCCTCCAAGGAACAGTCAAGTGTTGCATTTGGCAGACTTTGATTTGGCAAAGTGCGAAACTGAAATTACACACACAGTCTAACATCAGGTATACGGTCCGGTACCGGTAAACTGGTATGTCCAGATAAGCTCAGGATATATAACTAAGATAAGTATTTAAATCTATAAGAGATAAGTACAAAAGTGTAAGTAGCGTCTGTAATAAGCTACTTCGCATTGAATAAACAATGGAAAGGAATGGCGTAATTAACTGTCGGAATGTCACTATTAGCCGAACGTTAGTTTGGAATGCTCACCTAAAATTGACCCAAAAAATGTAATAATGACAATAGATACAAAAATAAAAGACTCAAATGCTGTAAAACTTACAGATGGTGCCATCTAATCGATGGAACACAAAAGGGATGGCAGAACATTGTGTAGGCCTCATGGAATCCTTGTGGCCAACAGAAAAACACCACTTACTGTCTGACTTCTTCTTATGTAAATTTGACAGGAAGTGCAAAATCTACAGCCCACACTACTTAAATACACCACTTGTGAGACTTTCCCTGCAGTCACAACACAGTCATGGTTGTAGGGCCGCTGGTGATTTCCAGAGGTACTGCTCCGTTTCATCCGTCTGATGGGGATTGTATGAGTCTGTAACAGCATTTGTTCTTCATTTTTTTAACTGCCATCCAATCAAACTGCTGGATTCTCATTTCCACCAGACATCCAAGCATGTTTTCTTTGACCTTGTCCATTTGTTTGCACGTACTCCTCTGCCAGAACAGTTATAATATTCTGTCAATCAAAGTTCACCAGTCCACTCAAGGATAGGCCGGGAATGCAGGCTTTTTTTTATTTTATTGAACATCCCTCCCCCCGATCAAGGAAGGACTCAGAAAATCTGCTAACCTGTCAAGTAAAACCCTCAAAAACAACCAAATGAGCGCTGTCACGCCCTGACATGACAGGAGATTTTATGCATGCATGCCAAAGTGTGTCAGGAGCTCATCTCCCCACCTGTCCCTCAGCAACGCCACGGGGTGCCATCATGCTTTTCTACTCATGCTGGCTGATGATAGGCGGAGGGGGGGGCATGGTGAAGCTCCCCTACCAGCTCCCCCAAAATAGACACAAAGTCTCCTGTCCTTTTTTTTGCAGCCCTGATTCCTCCTTGTCAGGACACGTTCACAGAAGCTACGCAAAGTAGCAATTTAACGGTATCTGCCACACAGATTTTAAATACAGGTGAGAAGTGATCCGTCTAAATTTAGTCCCGTTAAGCTTTCGCAAACATCGGTGACACACTGATGGAGGGTGTTTACAAAAACGCGCCGAATGCTAGTTGTTTGCATAATTAAGTAGCTTCTTTTTTTTATGAGAGTTTTGGTTTAAAATTGTCATCCACTGTGTCGTATTATTACTGGCAGTTTCTTTGTCTGACATAAGTTTACCAGATTTACTGACTAAAACCCTTTAAAGTCCTGCTCTACTGTATGGTTGAAGACATTTTGAGCACCATTTATTACTTAAAATGTTTTCTACTTGACTGAAAAAGTTTATAATGTGACCCAGTGGCAGCATGTCTACGCTAAAGAGAAAGTGGCCGAGGATAGAGCCCTGGGGGCCACCGATCAGGAGGCATTTACCGTGGCTTATGAGAAAGTCCTATTTGATAACAAATCCTTTTTTGGCATATTGAAGCATCTGAGGACTTACTAATCAGAATTATGCAACTTAATATTAACCAAAAAAAAGTCAATTAGGTGTCAAATTGTTTTCTAAAAACATTCTTTACTAAAAAGTTGTGCTCATCTAGTGAAAACTGGCTATTTCCTATAAATCTTTAATTTCATAAGTATGATTTCTTTATTGCTGTTTCAAAATATGCTTGACCGAACAAATTTTCCTTTTAGGGTACATTTAAGATGTTAACTTTAATGATAAGCGATTTGAGGCTATACAGATTAAAAAGACTTGATGTGATGAGGACTGTGGAAATACATTGTACCACATGATGTACTGCAGGCACTGCTGGTGGTTTTGTCTTTAGATAATACCTCGCTTGGCTGCGGGGAAGCTTCCTGTATTCTTTTTGCATCGCAAGATTCAGGCCACCACATCAGCCTGTCACTGGGTTTATGTGACCTATAAGAAGCTTTTCACACCTTTTAAATTTTCACAGTGCATCGTAACAGCTCTTGATAAAGGGTGTTACTGTCATGCCGCTAGGGCGCAGGAACAAGCTGTTAAAAAGCACTAGGAACACCAACATCATCGGCGTTCTTTGGATCCTGAAAGGAGCATCCATTACTGCAGCAGCAAAAAATAAAATCAGGTGCTTAGTATTCTCTGGGTGGAAGGTGAGGTTATTTCCTGTTTTCACTCAGGGATCGGAGTAGATGCTAATGTAATGGCAATAAAATGGAGACCGTAGAGCAATTTATCCCCCGATTCTTGATTAAAAAAGGGGAGATTAAGTGCGCCTGCTCTTGTCACATGTGCTGCCGCTGTGTGTGAGGACCATTGAAAAAAAGATTTGCTGTCACTTTGCGTGACGGCGTACATCATTGCTGCCCTCTGCACGCATTCCCGATAAAGACACAAAACCCGGTTCATGAGACTATAATGTCTTATGTGTTTGACATTACCGCACATCCAAATTGGACGGCCTGTCGGCGGCCAATGATGAGATTTTTGCGCGAAGAATTATTCGTCTGGCCGTTTTTTAATGATTAGGCCGCCGCTTTACTCATTTACTGGTCTGGAAATCCAGTAAATAAATCCCTCCAAAAGTTATCTCACCTCTCAAGGAGCATCTAAATCTCAGTTCTTAACTTTAAACTGTTTCTAGGACAAGTTCAGCGTCCTATTTTTTTTTTACCCACTCAAGCACACACATCCACAGTGACATAAATGTCCAATCCACACCTGTGGTGTGATGTGTCTTGTGACACACAGCTCAACTCTTCCCCTTGGGCCTGGCCGCTCGCCGGCCTGCCTGCCTGCCGCATAACAAGAGAATGCAATTAATGACAGATGGCCGGGCGGTGACCACATCCTTGAGCCTCGAGCCTTATTGGCACCTACCGCTAATTATATCACATATAACACAACTAAAAGCATAATAAATCTGGGAGAGAGTGGAAGGTTTTATGCAAGTCTTCTCCTCTCTTTCCAAGTGGTAAATTACTCCGCTCTTGAAATACCTCCAACCTTCTGACACCCATACTGCATTAGCTTAATTGCCTATTTCTCTGTCCGGGAAAACAGTGGAAGAGAGGGAGAAAAGAAGCGGCTTCAATTAAGGACTTGTAGTGATCTTTTTACTGATTAACAACAATCCTGGTCGATTAGTTGTCGGTGCCTTGTATAAAATGATTTGGAGAGAAAGGGCATGAAATGATGATGCGCTGTGACAAAATTGTCAAACACTGTTTGAGTTCCGCATTAATTGCTCTTGTATTTTCTCGCCGAGAATGAGATCATCAGTGCAGTATACTACAGCGGGTTTGCATTTATCTCCCTGACACCTGCTCTGTGTGATATAGAGTCTTTAAAAGTTAAGACTTTGTGAAATCCCCTTAATGAGGACAGTTCAGCGGCTCACTGGAGGAGTCCCCAACACGTGTCCATGTAGACAGCTTGTGTCACTACAGGGTTTTTCCCTCATCACCAAGCATCAACCCCCCCCCCCTTCCCCATTCCTCCCTCGCTGCCCAACCTTCCCATCTCACCCTGGGCTCGTTATGGAGAGAGTGATGACGATGTCTTGGAGCAGCTGCTGCAGAGACGGCTCCGCCAAGAGATGGGAGCCAAATTCCCCCGCCAACGCACTAAAAGAATCCCAGACACACCACGAACGGCACATGGTGCATGAGCAGACGCGAGCCGGTCTAAAATAATCAGGACTGGATGAAACAGAAGCTTGCATATATATCCTGACACGAGCACTTACCGTGGAAGCACTTTAAGATTTTCATTGCCCGTCTCTAACAAAGGTTCATGCACTCCACAGATGTACAATCAATGGCCGCTATCGACTGTAACATGAACGAGGGGGTCCAGGCGTGTGTGCAACACCACATCCAAGGGATGAGGGGATTGATTAGCATACCTGCAGCTTTACTCAGCATTTGTTTGTGAATTATTGGATTGTTTTTTTTTGTCTTCTATTCTGGTCAATAAAAAACTTTGAATAATGGAACACGTCTAAATGCTTCAAATCCTAAACTGCCTCCTCTCCTCTTCGTCATATCCCCCCCCCACCCAATCTCTCTAAGTATTTGTCACTGGTTTATCTGCAGCGCTCTCTCTTTCCCTGTGGTAAATTCATCCTAACCTAATGACCTAGCAAATTAGTCCTAGCCTTCTATCCCATTGTAGATTATGCTGTAACACGGGCATGGTAATAAGCCGTCAGACAAAGTAAATGCCCACAACGCTGGGCACAAATCTTATTTGGCTGGCGCCAAGTCCACAAAGAAAGCTAATTCGGCAGACAGGCTGCCTACGTCGGTGGAAAAGGGAGATTTATTAACATATTTCATTAAATATATAAAACATCCAGGGGCAGTGAGTTCACTTTTTTGGATGCTGGAGCTTTCTCAGGGGAATTACACTCAGAACTTTAGTGCTGATTGTTTTAGAGAATGTAAAAGATCACCATCCTAACAGGCAAAGGAAATGAGTTGCATTTTGCTGAAACACACTGGTCAGTAAAAAACAGTGGAAAAAGGAATTAGATGCTTGAAAGTTTAAGTGGATGTTTAAATGGAACTAAAGTTCATTTCAAGTCTTGAAAGAAAAAAACATGATTTTTTTTCTTTTGTTGACATTAAACTTTTTTTAATCTCAAAGAAAACACTTTGAACATGTTAAGTATTTTCTGTTCTTACATCTGTAAGGTTTCAAATATTTAATATGAAAAACAATGGGATAAAAAAAATCTTGTCAGCTCTCATGGAGGCAAATTTTTTTTTTTAAATGTCATAAAATGACCCAAAATGAATAATAATTGGAGAATAATGCAAAAATAATCAAAACATTGGAGTTTTGGAGTATATAACTTCTCGCCATCAACTCAAATCAGGCTTTACTTTTCCACCATTTTGTGCCATAACTCGGTGCGCTAACTTCCGATAGCATGTTTACAAAAACAGGATTTCATGGATTTCTGGCCATATTATAATTTTTAAAAAGGCAATGAAAGATTCACTGCAGTATCATAATAACATTGTTGACAAATATTCAATAGATGTTGGTGCATCATCAACGTCTTGTAGAAAAAAATGACTTTCAGATTCTCCTACCAGAGGAAGTGACATCACCGGGGGCAGGTCACATGATTCATAAGAGAAATTCTAGCAGCTTTCTCTGTGTAACAGAGATAACAGCGTTATCCCCCAAAACATGGGGGAAGGATGATTGAAATGATATATTATACAGAAAATGGAAATTCTATGGAAATGATTTTAGAAGTGTTTATCGACTAAGAACAAAAAACCCTGAAAATTAGACTTAATAGTTTCATGTATGAATCACTTCTGTGCGGGGTCAGAATCTTTTAATTAATATTTTATGTATGGTTTGTGCCTGAAATCTAAATCAAGTATTATTATTAGTGAATGTGAAATATAATAGTATAATTATTCAAATCTGATTCAGATACGTTCTTTTTTTCTTTTTTTTAATTACAAGAGGTTCATCTGGGAGAAAGATACCTCTTATTCTAAAATAACAGTAATTAAGAAAGTACAAAGAGGTGTCAGGTACACGATGTGGTAATACTAAGGTGGGTGAATATCTGAGGCAGCAGTGTATTTTTTTTAATTTATGTGAAAACAAACCTTAACCTGATTGTTTGTATTCTGGGCTCTGTTTATTTGCATTCATCAAAAATAATTTTCCTATATCCAAAATGCTCCTGTCTCCAATAATGCATTTAACATTTTCACAGTTTCAAATTGCTCTTTAAAAATGAAATTATAGCTGCACATTCTCCGCTACACGGCATCATTTATGAAAACGAAAAAAAAGAGAAGAAAAAACCCACATTAAATATGGAATAAAAGGAACGACTGTCGCGTCTGTACAGCTGAGTAAGCACAGTAGGGCAGATTTAGCCTTTCCACAGGGGGAGGGGGGGCAGACTGGTCAAACTAACCTTTCAAACCCCAGAGGCAGACTGAAGGGTGAAAGGAGCTCCTGACGCCGGCGCCTGCACCCACATCTACATGTGCAATTAATCTCAGCTCCACATGTGTTGTTAAGAGGATTTCCAGTGAACCCTGGAATAAAGATGAGGCCGTGGCAGCGTGTTGCAGTAGGTGAGAGGAGGCAGGGGGAAAAAAAGAAAGCACAGATGGGGAAATCAATAAGGGTGTGTGAGAAACGATCTGAATGGCTTGCATTTCCTCACTGGTCATCAAAAGGTTATTGTACACCCAAAAGCATATATTGATTGCGAACACTCGGCACGGCCTCCGAGAAAATGGAGGAATATCTGCTGCGGGAATTTACACCGTATTTATTTTTTGCATTGGGATTAGGGTGGGTGTTTGGTACGATCGATGCTTGTGTAATGTAGCTGCACGGATCAAGGGAGGATGCTAGATTCTACGACTACTACATTTTTATTTGCTATTATGATTGGTGGGCTTAAGGTCAGATCGATCCTCAGGGTTTCGTCAACGTATGGAGTGAAGGTTCCGTGTCAGCTCTCATTCGTCTTCTGTCATCTGTTTTCATCCATATAGTTACCAACGGTGCCCTGCTGGCTAACAGTACCGGTGACAGTATTTGTTTGATCGGTTGGGGGTATTTGAGTCCCAACTGATCAGGTTTGGAATTCTGTATCTCATTTGGGAGAGGTTTTACTTCGGATGTCCTTCCTGACGCTACCCTCTTCTTTAACCCGGGATGGGGACCGGCACCACTGACTGATTTGTGACCCCTTCATGGCTGGGTTTCTGTGGCAACCCTCATACTGGTACCAAACATGTCTGGCAGTTACGTGGAGGTGCTGTTAACGCGATAACTCAAAAACTATTTCATGGAAGAACTGGATTGATTTTTGGAAATGTCGGTTGTATATCTGCAAAACTAGGGGGAGCTTTTGGTAAAACTACATTTTAATCTCAAGATTCCATATTTGCATACTGGCTGTTAGGAGCTATTGTGTGAGAAGAACAGGGATAGCCACATTTAGATCAGAAAAAGACAACTTTTCCACTGCGTTCAAATGTACAGCGCTGTCACACCACTTCAGCAGTTTAAGATGATCGTGTGTATCGTCTTGCCACTACAATACAGATAAATTCATGATCAGATTTTCCAGCATGTTAAAAATGTGTTTGTTCTTTCTTTAATTGCTTGATTAAAAAAAAAGCGATTCCAGATTTGAGCCAAGTTGAGCTTTTTTTTGCTGAAGAAGGAAGTCAGGCTCATATTCACTCGACCATCATTGTGCCGTTCAGCCTCCACCCCAGACAATCATTGACATGGACCACGCGGCCAAGCAGCAATCCTGTGGTTCAAATGAATAATTCAACCATAACCAATAAGTCAATGCTCCAGCACTCAGCCTGTGACACAAAAACGATAACATCTCCGCTTATGTCTGTTGAAATTACAGAGATTAATAAGAACCCATACACTTGTGCACAGGGACAAACAACAGCCAACATGTTTGATTTGCATGGATTCGGGGGAGGAATCTATTTACAAGCTGCTTTGATGTGGCGTATGAGGGGCAGAAGTGTTTGACACAAAGTCTCCTCAAAAAGTGGGTTCGGTTGATCTGATTTAATTAATTGAGGACACATTGTTGTTTCTGACAGCCATGCATCAATCATTGTTAGAAAACATTAGAGCCGGGGAAAACACAACGTCCTGAAGGGAAGGGAACGCCACTTATCACTGCCAAACTGTGATATTGAAGCAGGCGTTTTAGAAGTTTTGATGATTGACGGCCAATTTAGCCTGCTTAAAGTACAAAGTATTCAAATGCATGCATTTAAGGGCACAATCGAGGCAAAAACAAAATGTGCCCAAGAACCAAACTCTTATTAGAAACTATGCATTTAAGTATATCATCTGCAAAAAAAAATGTAGACATGTTGAAGTCCCTTGAGACATTCTTTTTTTCATCAACAACTTATTATCTTGTGCGCACAATAGAGTTATTTTATGCGCATAAGATAAATTCAGCATTGCAAATGCAGTCCTGTTCTTTGAAAACCACGGGTGTAGCTACTGCCTGCCGTCTTTCAGTATGCGCATTCATTGATTCCTGCTGATGACCATCCCATACCTACGAGCAAAAGCTGTTAGAATACGAATTCTTTAACCAATTTTTTTTTCTGTTACGGCATAAGAACATTCTTATGTTTTCCGGTTGCTACGTAGTGCATTTTAAGTGCTCTTATTTTGAAGGGTCGCAGCAGAAGTAATGGTTTCGGCATTGTGTATGTGTTCTGACTCGATGAGATTAACATACAGTATGCTCCGTCCTCCACGCTGTGTGTTTCATAATCCAATGGTATGGCATTTGGAAGTGAAAATAAAACTTTCTAAGCCCTGGTCGGCTCATTATATGTTATATGGTGACTTCGTCTATCACGAGATGCTCATCGACGGACGGTAAATCGCTCATGATAATAAGTTATAGGCAAAAGATATCATTTTTCTTCTAGAGGGAATTCAGGGGCTCTGTATGAATGGGATGTGAACACAAACATAGACATAGTGTTATGATTAGTGCGAGGAAGAACTGGATTGATTTGGGGAAACATGGTCGAGATTAGTCCAAAATGTGGTACAAATGAACCGAGTCGAGGAGATCTATCTGATATACACTTACCTGACATTTTATTAGGTACACCTTGCTAGAACCAGGTTGGACCCCCGGTTGCCTTCAGAACTGCCTTCATACTTTGTGGCATAATTCTTGTGGTGTTTGAATTATACTCATTTGGTATTAAAGGGCCTAAAGTGTGCAAAGAAAAATATCCCATCCGCTTGACCATGTCATCTAAATGCTTTAATTTGCTGCTATGGGATTGGTTGATTAGATATTTGCATTAACAGGTCCATAATTAACATTAACAGTTTGTATTTCATGTTTATTTATCTTGTTATGATTTATCTTCTTTTGTGAATTTTACCTCAATGAGTTATTTCACCCATTTTTACTATTATCTTTTATACATCTTTTGTACGTTATATTTTCTATGTCTCCTCTACAGCACCAGCCGGGTTTCTGTACCTCCTCCCACCTTCTCCTCATATTGCCATATGCATTGAGGTGGCCAATACATTCTGTGGAGCATCTTTTGAGTCTTCTCTCTCTCTCTTTACACACCATCCACAATTGAAAGTCGGACACCAAGGTTCAGGTTGTTGTAACTAAGTAACTAACTTGTATTAAGTTTTATCTGGCCAGTATTGGTTTCATATTACAGTTTAGCACAAAAGAGCTTTACCCTGACATGGTTCATGTCACCATCATCTGCATGGGCTGCATGTCAATACGACCATTGATTGGTTTGTGAACTGGTGAGTGTCTGATGTCAGTGTGTTGTCAATCTGTATCTCTTGTCTCCTCTCTCTCTCATCCTCGCAGAAAATAATTTGATGATTTCAGCATGTTTGTGGGCCTTTTTCCAGCTAACTGTTGATTTTCTTCATTGGACCGCGTCAATATTCCCATGTCCTACCATAGCTTCCTGCCTCCCCTTTGTTTTCCTTCTGTCCGTTTATCAGCAAAGGGAACCTAATGTCAATCATTTGCAATTGGTCCGAAAGACCAAACCATCCAAAAAAATGCTTCAAATGTTAATCAAATACAACCATGGTTCAGTTAGACTCAAACACAGGCCCTCCCTTTTTGTTCTTTTCGGATTGGGACGGATCAAACCGACAGTCAGTCAGGTGTGAACGCTTTCAAAGTTGTTTTAGCGACACCACACACCGTGGCAAAAAATATGGAGCACCGTGTGTCGCGGTCACAAGAGGGCTACAGATGGACTGATTGAGATTCTATAGGAGGGAAGCCCGGCCCACTCTCTGAGTCTCTACATCCTCACTAGTTGTGCATGGAGATTAGATATATCTGCAGACCCTGAGGTTAGGATTGGGTTATTACACTCTAATTAGTAGTGCATGCTTGGAATTAGCCGCATTAATACTTTACCTTCAGGGATCCCCGAGCAGCACCATGCTCCTTTAGTAGCTAGTTTACTCATCGATTATTTATATCTCTCAACACAAAGATAGACTTGGTTTCGGATTGGTGACTATATGGTATTCAGCATATGTGATGAATCCTGGGCTCCATCAGACATGTTCCATAGTATTTATTTATTTGTTATTATTGATTTGCCTTTATTTTTCAACAGTTAATGACAGATCGGCTCAATATATCATCGCCCTCACTTTTACTATCACCTGACAGGGTTACGAGGTGTCATGGCTCGTCGAAGAATGAAGGAAGGCCGAACAATTGTATGCAAACCGCCAGGAGAGTGGATGTCGGTTCTGATATGAAGGTTTCAGAACAACAAGTTCAACACAGAACAGTTGTGACGGCAAAGAGGGGGGCCTAGAGAGGCAGGTGGTCTTAATGTTATGGCAGATTGACGTACGTATGCTAGAGCGCCGGTGGTGCACAGGGGAAAACATTTGAAATACCAAAAGCAGCTTCTCTAATCATGCAGAAATCATATGACAGCTTGTGCTGCTTGACATAATCAAAACTGCAACGCGGCCTGCAGGGACCAGCAGAGGTGGAGAGAAACGGCCGAGAGAGTGCCGCTTCTAAATTTGAGAAGATAATTTGTTTGGGTGGGTGGCAGGTGGATGACTGTGTGCGCACGACATGTTGCATGAACTCGAATGCATGCTTCACTAATCCACAGGCACAAACACTGGGCTGGTCATGAATTCAATTATTCATATTCAGTGGTGATTAAAACTTTTTTTTTTTCTTTCTCCGCCAGAAAGTGGTTCATATTTTGGGGTTTTGGAACTAATGGTGAGACAGTTTGAGTGATTTTCACACAACGCCCTGAGCTTTGAGAGAATGACATCAGCGATGTCGGTCTATCACATTTGGAAGTGAAAAGCCGGGATTGCTTAAGTGTGGGCTGCGGCTGCCTGCTGGTCAGTGATGGTACTGCATGTGTGCATCCAGAGGGTATTTAAATGAGCATTAAGTATTTATGACTAAACATTTGCACTTTAAAATGGAGCCATTAAAAACAACACAGTGGGATTTGAACTGCGTGTTATTCTTCATAATCCAACCTTTCTTTGATGTGTCGCTCTTGATTGGAGGGTGATCGCAAATGATGGAATCCCTCTTAATTGACAGGAAATTCTGTAAAATTGATGAAAGGAAACTTGTTAAGGGTTCATCAACCTCATCTTGCTAATTTTTGGCTTTAAAATTTTTTAAGTGTACGTTGATTCATTATTATATCCCCTAAATATTACGGATATTACGGAATGGTCATCGACCTCGCCAATATCAGCCACGTCCATCACCAACGGGGCAGCAGATCCTTCAGATCCTTCATGTTGATGCGATAACTCAATAAATATCTCATGGATTATTTCCAAATTCACTACCCAAATAGACCTTAGTGCGAGCAAAAACTGGATTGATTTTGGGAAAGGTCGGTCTAATGCTTTCAACACTATGGGGACCTTTACAGCAAAAGTTTTTAGGCAATAATTTCTCAAGCATTGGTCCAATGTAGTCCAAATGTGGTGCAAATGAATCGACTCAATGAGATCTATCTTGTATATGTCATATTTTACTGTCATAGCTCCTATTTTACTCACAACCGGGAGACTTTTTACGAAAATACCGTTTTCCGGACATAATTTCTTAAGCATTAGTCCGATTTAGTCCAAACTTCGTTTACATGAATCGACCCAAGAATATCTATCTCTTCGGGGATATATCCTTGCTGTCAGGGACGACAGCGTAAGCGTAATTAATTTGTGCTTTAATTACCATTGACCCACATCTCTCTTTATAGTGTTGAAAATATATGTATGGAATTCCATCCAGTCAATCAAAAAGAAACGTTTGGAATCCTGAGAGTAAGAATGACATGCAAGTTAGCGTTCTCACTTCATTCCTCACGTTCTTTAACACATATCATATTTAACACATGCGTGTCTCTGATGCAAACACAGAACGTCAGCTGTGATGACACCATAGCCACCCACGGGAGACTGCCAGTGCGTCCTTTTAGTCCCATGTGTCTATAAATGAGAGGCACCACGGTGGCTTGTCGGTTTGCAGTGTGACTTTACAGCAGGAAGAGTTTAACATCATGAAGGTCGTCTGCGGCTCTCCTGGAGGATGGTCTCAGGTTCTCTATGTGTCCACCAGAAGGATGTTATGTCTTTGCCCTTGACTGAGACACTGGCCTCACCGCTGGAGTTACTCCCCTGGCACTGCTACTACTTCAGCTCCTAAACAGGAAGGAAGGGTCATGTGACAAACTTTCCCAAAGGAGCCAAAGGCAATAAAATTGTATAACCCCGTCTTAACCCTGAACATAACACACATCCGCAGTGGGTTTTTTTGAAAGGTGGCATGGGAGAAAGGGGGGGCGGAGCCTGGCAGGTCCGCAGGCGTATAGGACTTCCATGAGGTTCGGCGTGTTTCCGGCCGGTGGGGAGAGGCAGGTTCTTACTTCAATTGGCGCTGAGGGAGTGACAGCGCAGGTAGATGAACTCCGTGTTTAGGGCTGTTTCTTCACTGTGTGATGGTCGTTCATTCCTACCATGTTGATGGCTTCTGCCAGCCAGTACACCTTAGAGCGACGGTACAGGTATTTTAAAGAGTATTGGAGTCGGGCCTTTCTCATTTTTAATCTTCTCATATGTTAGTATTTATTGTGATAAAGATTTGTAAAAGTTGTATATGTTTTTTTCTTGTAGAACACCCGTGGTCCAACATGCTCTGTCCATAGCTTTGATTATTATATCCCTAAAGAGTCGGTGATGTGAAACTGCCGCAGATTGGTTCAATTTAGTCAAGATTTGGTTATTTATGAATGAATCAGAGATCTATCTCATATTTTATTCACTAGGGGGATCATTTTTACACAAAAACATTGTTTTTCGGATGTAACTTGCTAACATTTGGATCCGATTTAGTACAAATTTGGTGCATATGAATCAATTACAGGACATTTATCCTGTTTGTATCATTATTTACTCTAATAGTTCTTATCTTACCATTTTTTTTAACAAAAAAATCTGTTGTTTAGACTTAACTTGACATTTAATTGTGGGGTTCAATCAGGGGAAATGCTTGTACAACGCAGGGAGATGGCGGCTTTTTGTCGGGGGCGACTGCACAGGGTTAGTGTTCTTTTTTTCTTTTATTGATTTATTTGTTTGTTTGTTTGTATTTTTTTTAAAGATTACAGTCACCTGTTTCCCTGTCATCACCTTTCGCAGGTCATGTTGCAGTGATGAAGAGAAGACATCTCTTCATCAATGGTGTATGGTTGAGGTGAGTTTTTTCAGGTGTATTTTTGGAATGGTGTAAACACACTCAATTTTCCCGACCTGTTTCGAGTGTGTCATGTGTGCAGAGGGAATTAACCTCTGATATTTCATGAACCAGTGGAGTGAAGACACATAAGAGGTGATCATGAATTGTATAATTCATATGTCTAATAAATATGATTAATCCATCCCATTACCCAATCACCTGCAGTGGGTGTAACTCTTTCATAGTTGAACAAAAAATCCTTGTCAAATAAGTGAAATATGCCAAAAAAAAAAAGTCCACTATTTCGGCAGGACACTTTTTAAGAAAGCTCAGGCTTCAGGATTTTTGTATTTTTGCCCATCTGCATTCACAATTGAGGCACTTTAAAGTTCAGGCTGGAGCAGAGCACAGAGGCAAGATGGATGCTTTAACGGTAATGGTAGCTGACAGCGTGATTAGCCACTGACAGCACCATTAGCTAGGCAACTCAGCCACTTACTGTCTTTTTCTTTCTTGTGGCACATTTGAGTGTCTGTGTTCCCTGAAATCAAACATTTTCCATGTTGTGGGTTTGAGGTATTAACGGCGGCAACACTGAAAGCCTCTTCTCCAGCGTAACAATTTCCCATTGTGTTGTTATTACTTACGCAGGAGAGCCAAATGCGAACGCTGAACGGCTCCGGCACCGTGGTCTGCGGCGCAAACCGACACACTCGGAGAAGCCGAACGCTCCGGCTGCGGATCAATATTTCTTCCTCCTGACAGGAAATGATTGATCACAAACCGACGTGAGATTTCAAGATGAAAACAGCAGGTGTCTCCTCTGGAGGAGGATGTCGAGTATCAGAGCGGTGCAGCCGCTGATGAAACCGACAGACTGGCAAAGACATAGAAACCAGAGCCTTCACTCGCCTACGCACCTTACTTGACTGGAGAGACTGGATTGAAGAGTGCGGGACTATGGATACAGCAGCTTTTTCATTTTTCTTTCTTTTCTCCGAGAAGCCTCCTGCTGTTTTTTTTTTTTTTTACTATTTCAATTGAGGGGTTCTTTTGTGTGGTGTGGTGTTAGTTTTTAAAATAACAAACCCTGACCGATTTCAAAGTGAGGCTCTTTTTCACTGATTATGTGACTGGAGTAATTGCTGGGCTGATGGTGAAATGTGATTTTCAGCTTAATAAAAGTGAAACACTCTGAACCTTACAAACACAATGAGCAAAACAATTATAGGGACCTTCTGAAGTCCCTTTGAGAAAAATAAAATGTAGCTTGTGTAGAAGATAATAACTTGTGCTCACAACTTTATTATCTTGTGTGTATAATAGACTGACCAGGGCTTACAAACAACTTCTTTTCACGCAAAGTAATTCCAAATGTCATACAATTGGTTTTAAGAAACACGGCATGAGGAAGACGGGACGACACATACACAATGTCGTCCAACCTTGTTTCGGCTGTGGACCTTCACAGTAAGACGTCTTAAAAAACCTTAAGCAGCGACAGGAAAGAGAAGCATGTGCTTCTGCCATAAACAGAAAAAATAGGCTACGGAATTGTTCTACGAGCTTTTGTTCATAGATACGGGATCGTCATCAGCAAGAATCATTGACTGTGCATACTCAAGGACAACAGGCATGCTTCTTACGCTAGTGGTTTTTAAAGATCATTCCAGCTTTTGCAATGCTGAATTTAACTTGCGTGCAAAAGCTAATTATTTTGCTCTCAATTGACTTCAAGGGACTTGATTGGCCTCAGTTTATTCTTTCGTACAAGGTTTCTTCTGTTTTTACTCTTACTGATTTATGGCTTGCACTCTAAATGATACACCTGTCGGTCCCTTTAAATAATCCTTCTCCCACATTAGTCACAGGGATGCCGCCTGAAAAGTCCCTTTAGCGGTTCATCAATAGACTGATTTACCGTAGCGTGCAGTTATCACATCAGCCAGCAATGATAAGACGAGCTTTTATCACAAAGCAAGAAGTTTAAAAGGGGTCAAAGCATGTCAAATCTCTCATGCTGTGCATCCATCTCCTCTTCTGTCCACCTGTCTGTCCCCCTGATTATATATCTGCAGAAATTACAATGCAAGGAGTGTTCAGAACACGAGCTATCCCTTCTAGATTGATTACATGGATATCGTTTCCCATCAAGGACATCAGTGTGGTCCTGCCAGGCTTAAGTAATGCAGACGTATTTTCAGACATGTTTTGGCAGGCTTTTGATGTTTCAAAAAGGTTGAAATGTCCACGATAACATCTCTTGACAACTATTCATGTGGTGGTCTGGTTCTGCGAATGCAACGCATGGCAGGATTTCCAAAGGGCAGAAGTGACCACGGAGAGGCACAGACATGATTCAATAATGGCATTTCATGACAAAAGGGACAACTTTGAGACATGTGCGTGCTGGATCCCTCCGTTAGAACCTTTTAAACTTGAAATGTGTGGAAAACCACTCGCTGTTCGTGAGAATGCCCCCTCCACTCGTAGATTATGTGCATAAATAATTCAATGTCCAGACTGTCTGTGCTAACATTTGTTCTTTTCATTCCAGTTGTCTCGTATTTAAATAAACTAAGGATGGGATTAAAGATTTTTTCAATGTTATAACAGCTGAATAATGATAGTGAATAATCAGTGGATCTTTTAAAGTGAACAAGCATTGGACTGAGTCCTGAGTTTATTACCTCCGCCAAGGAGGTCATGTTTTCTATAGTCTATTCTGGTGGTTTGTCTGTTTGTTTGTTGGCAAGGTTGAAGAAAAAAGATATGGACGGATTAGTATGAAATATTACTGAGGCATAGGTTTTGGAATACCCTATGATTACATTTTGGTCACAATATGTCATGACTTCACCACGTTGTGTCAGAATAACGTTGTTTAGTCATATCGAGATAGGGCACTTTTGCTGTTTTTTTGCAATTACTCACAAATAAATGGACAAATTTGCATGAAATTTATCCCCAACAATGTGTACCATGTGTTAGCCTTTTGTGGTCAGGGCTCAGACCGTGGTCGGGGAAGAAGGGAGATCGTCCGTGTAAAGGCGATAACTCAAAAAGTATTTCATAGATAGTTTCAAATGTTATACCCACATAGACTTTAGAGCGAGGAAGATTGAGTTGGGGGAAAGGTCGGTTGTATATTTCGTAAACTAGACGGAGCTTTATCTCAAAAAACTTTTGGGCCCAAATTTCTCAACTGTTGGTCCGATTAAGTCCAAATTTGATGCACATAAATCGACTCTAGGAGATCTTTCTTTGATATATCATATTTTGCTCTAATAGTTCATATTGTACTCACTAGGTAGAGCTCTTTTATGAAAAGCCCTGTTCAGTTCACATTCAGTTTGAGCCGTTCTATCAAAGGGGAATTGCTTGTACTACGCAGAGGATTGGGGGCTTTTTAGGGAGGTACCCTTTATTGTCTGGAGTGACAGCGTAGGCTTAGTATCCTCCAGGTCTTGAGTACCTCAAACTTATACCAAACACATAATTGCATAGAAGAACATCCTACCTATGGTCAAGCCTAGGGGTCGCAGTATGATGTGGTGCTGTTTAGCTGTTTCAGGACGACAGCTTGTTGCCGTATCTCAGGAAAGCAAAATTCTGCTGTTTACCAGAAAATTCTGAAGGAGAATGTCAGGTCATCAGTCTATGAGTTGAAGCTCAACCATGAATGGGACAAACAGCAATGATCCCCTACAGGAGAGTGATTCCACCTCTGAACGGCTGAAAATAAATGTGGCTGCACTCAAACAATTCTGCAAAGAAGAGCCGGCTTAAATTCCTCAACAGCAGAAGATACCAGAGGCCGATCACTGTGGGTTGATCTATCAGTACTAATAAGCTAATGCTAGCATATGGCATGATGAAAGTAGGATAAATATTAGTCTGAAGTATAATAGTCAAAAAAGCATTTATTCTCCCTTCTGATTCTTTTTAATGATCTCACAATGTCTCAGATTGATTTTATAATCCATACGAGGCTCATTCATTTTCTTTGGAGAATAACAGTTTTTAGTCATCACAGTTGGAAAGACAGAAAAAAAGCTTTAGAGATTTTGTGCAAACAGACAAGCTTGTAGCATCAATATATCCATATCATTTAAGCTTAAATAGCCGGCAAATAGAGCCTATCAACAATGACTAATCCTCTCTAAAGATCAAACACACCCTCTTCACGTAATTCTCCTTTCACGTGAGATTTCTCATGTCCTGTACATCAACTGAGCCCTCTCAGATGTCAACGTAAACAACCAGGCCGAGTCTGCAGGATCTAATGCATTACTGCAACATGATAGTTCAGGCTGAGGCAGTTTAGAGGGAGATGAGTTCACACATTGAAATGTTCTCCTCCTCAGACCGGCAGGGTCAAGGTTGGCTGGTAATCCAATAAAGCTGATTCACTGCGTTGCTGTAATATGAGGTCACGCTGTTCTCAGACAATCAGAGAGGAAGGGAAAACTCTTAATTGTCCTTGAGAAACATCTCTGATGGAGTAATGCGTATCAGGACAGTCAGGAGTTGTGCCGGTGGCATTATTTTTAATAGAAACGAAAAGTCTTTGCCGACTCCAATCTTTTGAAACGGTAAAATCTTTCCCATCTAAAGAATGTGACTTTCTAAATTAGCAACCTTAAGGAGAACGATAGCTTCTTCCTGAATGCTGTCGGACAAACCTTAATGATGCGGATCGTGCTGTTTTACGGAAATGCCTTGGCCATTTCTCTTTAATGATTTCATTTGAGTTAGGGCTTCTTCGTTTTTTTTATTGTGGATGTGGAAAGAACATATCCCTGCTTGATTATCTGGACTAGTCATAAGATTTAGAGAGTAAGGTCCAATGAGAGCAGAACACTTTCAGGATGCAGTTTTTCCCAACATGTATTATGTTAACTCCTATGCCTTCCACTTCAGCTTCTCAGTTCAGCCCACCCCAGCTCCACCCCCAAACAACAATCACATAAAAGGAACAGCAAAGGAATCAAAGACAAAGGTGCAGCATTAGCCACATTGTGATGTCACTATTCCAAACGGCTTATTATTTCATTTTAAAAGCTTCCAAAAACGTAACATCGCCAACATTTAATCACCTCTAGGATGTGCAAAAAACCTACTTCAGGGTAAAATGTCATGCAAATCCGTCCTCTAGATTTTCCCTAATCTTCCTCACCAGCCGCCAGAGAAACAAACAAACAGAAAAATGCACCAGAGTCAAAATAAAACCACCTTGGCGGCGGTAAAAATGATAAAACATATTTTCCCAATTCCCAGTAGGTTGTGAGGAGGGAGATTTCGTACAGAAATAAATGTTCCTGACCAACTCTTCTACTGCTAAACGTTAAAGCAGCCATTTCAAAAAACATTTGTCGCAAAGCACAGCTTTGTTTATTCACGTACTACTGAAAATATACATACATGCTAACTACTTAAAATTAAGTTGACAAGCTCAGTGATTTTTTTTTTTTCACGGTGGCAAAAAGTTGACTTAGGAGGCGGTAACAAACTTCTTCGACTTCCATTGATGCTCATGGACTGAACTTATATAGCGCTTTTTTCTAGTCTGCTCAGCCACTAAAAGTGCTTCACAACAAAAGCCAGCATTCACCCATTCATTCACACAAACACTCATACAGTGAGGGCAGAGGCTGCCATGCAAGGCGCCACCTGCTCATCAGGAGCGGTATGCATTCACGCCATCATTCACCCGCCAGTGGAACAACCTCTGGGAGCCGACTGGGGGTCGGCATCTTAACTTGACATGCCGGCGATCAAACCACCAACCTGTGGCCCACCGCTCTAGCAACTGAGTCACCGTCTACCCGGATAAACTAGACAAATTAGGGGCTCTTATTTATTCCCTCTCTGTAACGACAGAGTGGCAGATATCCCAAACTGCAGTAGATAACAACAAAAAAGTATTTGCAAACCGAGTGTGGTTCCTGACCCGGTCTACGCAGCCAAGAAACTATTTACCTTCTCTGTTAGACTAGAGGGTCAAGGTGAAGAAAATATAAGAAAAAACTTTCTATAAGTTCCCCTGCTGTGATGCTGAGAAAAATAAAAAAAATATATGTATGCGCTCATACTATATAGTCAAAATTAATATTGTACCTGCTTTTAAATCTATGTAAATTTGTTTTCTCTTTTGTCCCCGCTGAAGAATTAAACATAAGGAGATATTGATTCTGCCGCCCTTTCTCCATCTTTACTTCATTTACATGTTTCACTTTGCAAATCTTCAGCGAATTGTGGTCCAAACTCAGAAAAGGTCACAGATTCTGGTTTCTTCCGAGAACGCCAATGCGAGAAGAGCTGTCTGTCCGAGCTCATCAGTTCTTAGGGTTGACACACAGGAGGTGACGGACAGCATGGGAGTTGATCAATGTGCCGGCAGCTATTAGGTAAGTGGGGCTGAAAGGGCAAGTGTGTTTAAGTAAGCCGCCGGGGAAAGAATAGATTCTATCGCTGAACGTCAAAATTGAGATTAGCAAGTGTTGGTGAACGGAAGTCATATTAGATAACTCAAAGTTAACAAAGTAAAAGGAATAATAGTCTGTTTCTTGATAGCAACACTATGCATATTTGTTTTAAGCTGACTGGAAGAATAACACGTTTGGGACCACGCTCATAAACGGAATTTGCTTTTTATTTTATTTTTTTATTTTTTTAAATGCTCTCTCATTTTTATTTTTTTTACAGTAAATTTTTTTTAAAGCATTCTATGTCTTAGTTTTCTTATTTTTATCATATAATTTTATTATATTATTGGCATCAGTTTGCATCGGTTCATTTTAATCCCAAGCAGTTACAACAACCCAACATCTTCTACTCTTTTAAGAGCTGTTTAATTTTCTTGAGACCACTTTGTTTCTCATGCCCTCGGTACCGTCCTTGGCAACTGAGAGCCCTCAGCCTTTTTTCCCAAATTTTAAAAAGGTCATGTAGATGTAGAGAAAGGGCAGCCATGCCTTCCTCTCATCACTCTGTCGTTGATGTGTGTCCACTAGGAACGGTAAAGGACAGAAGGGCCTGTGGCAGCGGTTGAATGTGCAATGACCCCAATAAAGGATCTTTGAGTGTTACCAAATGCATTCAGTAAAAAGTTCAGGTCAAATACTAAACCTGTCAACCAATTCAAGTGACCCTTATCTACCTTAGAATGCAGGTTTTTTTTAATTAGGTGGCGGGAAGTGTTGAATAGTAAAGAAGTGACAACTGATTCCCATTATGGATGGTGGAAGAGATAAACTCAGTCAGTTCACGTGGGGGTGAAAATAGTTGCACATAATCAAATCAGATAACTCTGTGAATTGCTGAGAAGTTTGGGACAAAATGGAAAAGAAACTGCAAGATCCAAAAAGCATGGCAATTTATCGAAAGTGTCTACCTCTAAATATCAAATCACAGTTGGACTAGAAACATGGTAAATATATAATAACATGGTAATAACTGAGTACATACTGAAGATCAAACACATTTACATTTAAAAGCCATCAGAACAGCATGACACAGCAGCCATCTGCTCGCAAATCAAAGTTATGTTTCTTTTTAAAGAGGTGTGCAGTAGGACTCACAGATGGGTTCAAGGAGGAGTTGGGACTGCATCAAGGATCGGCTCTGAGCTCCTTATTGTTTGCTATGGTGATGGACAGGCAAACAGGTGAAGTCAGGCAGGAGTCTCCGTGGACGATGATGTTTGCAGATGACATTGTGATCTGTAGTGTTAGCAGGAAGCAGGTGGAAGTAAAACCTGGAGAGTTGGAGGTCCGTGCTACAGAGAAGAGGAATGAAGGTCAGTGGCATCAAGACAGAATACATGTGTTAATGAAAAGAAGGCAGTTTGAACGGCGAGGATGCAAGAAGTAGAGGTGAATAAGAGGAACTCAATAAATATGGCCAGAACCATCGACTGCTGCTCAGCCCTGCTTGCTGTTGTTTTCGTAGGCCGGACTGAGACTGTGACAGTTAGCTCAATCAGTGGTGCACGGAGCTACTCACCATTCAACTAACTAAAGTGTGCTTGACCTTGACCTCCGATCAGGAGGGCAGTCCCTATACATGATTAGAGATCAAGAGTGTGTCTGGCTGGGTCCAGACTGGGATTGAACACAGCATCTCAGACCAGCAGAGGCCATTTTAACAACAGCATATGGACTTCGGCTCAGACAGAGAAGCGACGGTAACCCATATTATTCCCGGTTTTCTAATATTTGTCACACATTTGGCAAAGATGGACACCAATTCTGCGCAATGAAAATGATTAAAATAGAAAAAAGTGATACGTCTAACTACATAAAAAAACTACATGAAACGAACATTTAAAGCGACAGTCACATAATTTCATAACTTGTCCCAACAAGCTGTGTGCTCAGTTCTGACCTCTTGACCTTGGTTCTATTCATGGCAAATATGATTTGATCTGATCTGACTGAGTGGCGGCAGGGGCAATCAAGCAATTAGCATTGTCGCTTCTTTCCAAAACACAGGCGACCCAGTCTGCCAACTTTCACTTCAGTCTAATGAATGACCAGCACCTAAGATCTGCAATTAGAGCATTTCATAATTAATAGCCTGCTTCCCAGAAATGATTGAACTTTTGTCCTCACGCAGGATTTTCTTGGTCTGCAATTAAAGCTGCCAGCTGAGAAAAGGCAGAAGGCAAAATTACAACAGACATAAAAGATTGTTCATCATGGGTCAGAATGATTCTGTTGGTCCTTACAGGCTGTACTGTAAAAAGTGTCCCATGCAGTTATACTGGCTGTCATAACAGAAGACCTCTTTAGCTGACATGTGACATCGGAATGAGATAAAAAGCTGTCTCTCCGTGTTACGTGTTTAATGTACTAGGAGCAGTTATTGTGCCAACTGTGGACATATCAGGATTTCATTGTATGTTTTCAATCTCAAGTTTTAAGCACAAAGATCATGTGAAATAATGAAAAATGTGTTATTTTTTCCAAAATCCAGGGTCGTAACAATTGAGAAAAAAATCTCAGGGTCTATGTCCATACATCATTTTTTATGGTACAAAAGAGTCTGGAGGATATTCTCTTACTCTTTTTTATACATATTTATTATTACATATAGAGATTATGAAAAGTCAAGCCAAATCGAACGTGATTGGCCAACAGTGATAGAGCGAAGACTTTTTATGATATTTCTAACTTGCCTTACCTGAAGTTGCCACAAACAGAGTTGGATTGTCCTGAATAAGATGTTTGGTGAAAAAATGCTTAAAATAATGTTGTATGAATGGGGCCTTGATTGAGACCTATTATAAAGGTTTTTTTTATATTTCTCATTTTACACAGGTTTAACTTTTAATGGTTGATGAAGAAAAACTTGTCTTCTGATCATTTGAGGAAAAGTGATTGAGTCGAGGAGTCTGAGTTGTATTTCTTATATACATATATATATATATATATATTCTGTATATATATATGGGTTTATTACAAACAAATCTGTTATAACAGAGAAGATCCTTGAACGCTGAGATGAGAGTCTCTGGAGTCATTCAGATCCAGCAGGACCATCATTTGCTTAAAATGTCAGGGACGATCCACCGGGTCGGGCTATCTAGTCCTTCAGACAGAATGGCGCACACATTTGTCAGACATAACCTCATGAACAGACTTCAGAAAGAAGTGGGGAAAAGGGAGTATATTCTTTTCCCCCCATGATGGTGAGCAGTACACACAGGTTCTGAAACAAAGATGCTGCCATCCAGAGGGTGATTTTTTCATGGACATTTCTTCTTCCTGAAAAACAGTGCCGAGTCACATTCTGACATCTGACAACATCATGACTTCAGAGTAAAAGAGCCTTCCGGCAATCCAGAATTACTATTTCATGGGTATAACTCAAGATTGAAACAGGGTATTATGATTAAATTATTGCTTGAGGGACTTACATATTTCAGAGAAGAAATTAACCATTTAATAACTTATACCTTGAAAGTGGTATAAAAAGTGGTGTGTAGTAGAATCATGACATCGATTGTTCTGATGCAGAGATAAATAGAAGGTCAGAAGGAGATACTTTGTGTCTTTGTAGATAAAGTTGTGACAGAGTGCTGATGGAGGCATTGTGGGATTGCATGAGGAGGTGTGGAGTGGTAGAGAAGTATGTTGGACTGGTACAGGGTATGTATAAGAGAAGCATGACCGCATTAAAGTGTGCAGTAGGAGCAGGTGGATTCAAGAAGGAGGTGGGACTGCACCAAGGTTCTGCTCCGTATCCCTTCTTGTTTGCTATGGTAAAGGAAAGGCTGAAAGATGATGCCAGGCGGGAGTCTCCAAGGACAATGATGTTGGTGGATGGCAATGTGATCTGTAGTGAGGGTAGGGAGCAGGTGGAGGAAAACCTGGAGAGGTGGAGGTAAGTGCTGGAGAGAAGAGGAATGGCAATGATGAAGATGTTCAGATGTTCTTTGGGAGTGAGGAGGATGGACAGGATTAGAAAGGAGCAAATAGAGGGACAGTCCATGTTAGACGTCTTGGAGACAAAGAGATGGTTTGGACACGTGAAGAGGAGGTATAGTGGATATATTGGTAGAAGGATGCTGGAGATGAAGCTACCTGGCAGGAGAAAAAGTGGAAGAGCAAAGAGGCGGATTCCTGATTTGATCAGAGAGGACATGCAGTTTATTGGTTGCTGTAACAGAGGTAGAGGCAGAGAACAGGGGAAGATGGAAACAGCTGAGCCACTGGGCCGACACCTAAAAGGAACAATCAAAAGAAGAAGAAGCGGTATCATGACTCCGTAATGACTACAAGCAGCAATGCTGCAAACTATTATACAGTTACAATCAACAAACGACACATCTGTTCCTTTCAGTTTAGAACGGCCGCAATATTGATCCAGCAATATCTGCTTAATGCCTCAATCAATCATGCATAAGCATTCGTCAAGGACGCACTCACACCCTCGGTGAAGAAAATAGGTCGCAGCTTCTAAGTGGCCAAATTACGCAGACGTGAATGCAAATAGGCGGCGCCAACCTTTGCATCACTGTCAATAAGGCTGGACATAATTCTTTGTCACTCAGAGAAGTGATGTAATCCATCCCGAGAGGTAAAGACGAGGATGACAAACGGTCCCGAGAAGGAGGCGATTTCTGACGAGTGTCTGCGCGTGTTCATTTGTCTCAGCGATGGAAGTTCAGCACATCATTTATTCAATAACTCACTTGTTCTCACATTCGGCACAATTTGTCAGGGAATCATTTTACAAAGTTCTGTGAGTATAAACCTAATTTCCCGATGTAGGGGGACTGAAAGCACAATTCATCTCATTGTGAGTTGAGGGCTCTTTCAACAACTGGTGGAACATCCATCTAAACATCAGCTCTCTTGAATTTGACCTGACTATCCACTCCTCGTCATCACTTTGTTTTCCATTAAAGCTCAGGAATCATGGAGCTTTCCATCACCATCTGGAAATAACCAGGGAATCTGAGCAGGGGAAATGTAAAGGGTAGGAAAAAGTTTTCTTCATTTGCATTAATCCCAGTTATCTACCTGCAGACTCATCCCATTTCAGTGGATCTTCAACATTTAGAGCAGCTGTCAGGCTTGAAATTCAAGTGGTGCACAACCGCAATCTCCACTGGACAATATTTCATAAAAGCATAAAGACATTTAGAGTCTTGCCTTCATCATGAGAGAAGAACCAGAACTACTGAAGAGCTGTAACAATACGTTTAGTTGACAGGAAATTAAATTGGGAAAGAAAAAAATCAAATTTAAGTCCATTTACATCAATAATGTCAATAATAACTAATAATAATTTATTTTTATTTGTTTTATTTGTTGATAGAGCCCTTTTCAAAACTGTGTTACCATGTGTTTCACAAGGGAAGCAAAAAAAATGGATTAATTAAGAATACACGGCCAATATAATCTAAGTATGGACAAAACAAAAGCAAAATAAATTCAACAATATATAAATTATATTTCTAAATACGTATATACGTACATATAATATTTAACCATAAACATAAAAGAGATAAAAGTGAAATTAAAAGTTCAAATAACATCAGGGACTGTTATATGATAAATGCATTAAGGGAGATTCTCAGAGAGAGACTTTGCGAGCCTGAAATCTCCCTCAGTCCTAAGCCGGGCCCCTGGAACAGATAAAAGACCTATGCCCCAGGACCTCAAGGTGCTGCTGGTGCGTTTTGTACAAAAAATTGAGGGATGTAGACGGGGAGAGAGACTCTGCAGAATCTTAGAAGTAATCCTTAAAATCTTAAAGTCTGTCCAAAAATATCCTGGAGGTAAATAGGGTAAGACGCGGTTATTAGTTCTGGTTAAAAATCAGAAGTTCTGGACGTTTTGGAGCCGATCGAGGGATTTCTTTTTTTTATTCATACAGATGAAACTGAGGCATGAAGATATAAAAGCATGTAAAATCATCTCTGTGTCTTGAGAAAGATTGTACAAGATTGTACAATTTTAATGATGTGCTACTCAAAGCCGAGATTAATGTCGACCCAGACATCAAGATTCTTTGAAACAAGCTTAATATTGTCTGATAGGGAACGGAGAGTTGACGGAATTGACATTGTCATATTTTGTGGTCCAATTAGGCGGATTTCTCTTAAGTCAGAGTCACAAAGTCAGAACTCAGAATACCAGGGTCTGCGAATTTTGCAGTAATTTACAGTAGTTAGTGTATTATAAGCATAAAAAAAAAAAGAAACACCATTTATTTTTATGATATGCCCAAGGGGAAGCGTGTATAAGGAAAAGAATATAATTCCGAGACTGACCCCTGGGGTACACCATAGCTAACAGAAGAAAGACGACATGTGACTATTTACAGAGAGTCATCCCGTTTTTTTTATCAAGCAAAAATGGGAAATATTTAGGTAGGAGTTTTGGACATTTGGTCAAATTCGACCCTCGGACCTCATGATGTGAATAATGCAATGATTTGTTAAGAAAGAATCTTTCTAATCCTGAAAACATTTGTCAGTTGTACATTGATGTACTGTGGGATTGAAAGTTATAGGTGCCACAGTAGTCACTAGTTGGCAACTTAATCAAGATTTCCTGCAGGTCCTCTTTAAAGCAAAGAGGTTTAGGTTCTTGTTTGACCAGATTTGGGATGCCGTTATGGTCTTCCTAGACGATGTTCACGTCGATCAGTATGGACATCACACTAGTCCTGTGATGTTCCCTTGTGCTCCACTGAAGAGTTACTATCCTCAACTGACCGCAAAAGCACACATAAATCCCGATATTATCCGATTCATGGAGTTACGGCCTAACTAAAGAACTGCTTTCATGCCAAATCTAATAAATGTTCCGTTGTACTTTAAAAACAGCCATATCCACCACTTTTCTCCAACTTGAATCATCAGTCTGTTTCTGAGCACTTTACAAGACTCCAGACTTTCCGGCTTGTCTCTTCCACGCTGGCCGCACTCCATCCGACCCTGATCAGCCGTTCCATTGGATTATCATTGACAGGAAGTCTGGACCTGCTGAGGGAGGCACTTTCCCTCCTGGTCCTCAATCTGACATTGGGACGGACAACAAACAACTCTTTTCCAGGGGGACGCAGCGCTCCATAATCCATTCTGACCTTCCCTGGCTGCAATTCAGCTTTATTTTTAGGCAGGCTGAGGAGCTGAATCCTCACTGTCTGCTGCTGAAGCAGAGAAGAAGGCAAAAAAATAAAAAATCATACCAGCTCTTCATCTTGCCTTCACTTTTATGATTATTATAATTTAACATATTAATGATGTGGTTCCTTGAACCACAAACTTTGGTACGATTTAAAATCACTCCACACAGTTTCACATAATATCCTGACACTGCTTATATTTCCACCTACCCAAACTTTAAGTAGACAAAATAAAATTGTTAATAACATTGTTATTACCAATACAATTCTTGTTGCCCTGCTGCAAAGTCATCTCAAGCCGAAATTAACAGGCCAGCCTTACAAATAAAGAAGTTTGAGTGTGCTATCAGTACACTTTCAACTAAAAGTAAGAAAGTTTACTTACAGTTTTACAAGAGACATACTTCACACAGTTATACTTAAGTATACTGGCTCATACTGACAAGAATACAATATAGTCTAAGAATACTTTAACTAGTAAACTGACAGTGGGTTATTGATACATAAGATCACTTGTAACATTAGGAAAATTAGTAGTAGTAGTAGTACACTTTCAGATATACTGCAAGTAAACTGAAAAGTTTATTAGAAGTATGTTAATAAAGCCAATGAGTTTGTCTCTAAATCATAAAATCGGCAGGTCGGTGTTTCAAGCCCAGCAGTTTAAGGGATTGAGTGGGCTTCAGCACGATCCTGAACCCAAAAATTCTCCCGGGACACTTCAGAGGGGCTCCTGAGAGATGGCTTATTAATCAAGTATTCATTAATCTTAGACTTTCAGCACACTTGGTATAAACTAGTTATGCACTCAAAGTTTAATACTATAGTTGCAAGTTTACATACTGTAATCTAAAGGTGGGCCAATATAGTCTGAAGAATAAACAAATTAGTACACTTGAATGTATAATGGCATTAATATTAGTATACTTGCAACATAGAAATAATAATATAGCTTTATTTGTATAGCACTGTTCATACTTGCCCAAAGCTGATCCTACAGTTTAAATGAAAATAAAATAAAAAGATCATAGGTCTACTTCTTTTTTGTAAGGGCGGAATCTTCCTGTTTTGATGCTGGAGGTTCTCAAGGACACACCAGCAATGTTCCTCTTAATAACCGCGGCCACAAACATCCACTGGTGCCCAAAAAATGATTCAAACAAACCAGCGAGACACTGTCTAAGTTGGTGACATTGTTCAAACAGACATAGACAAAGGTATATTTTGAGAAATACTCACATACATCCTCATTCTAAATGTTTATTCATGCGCTGAAATGTGTAACAGTCTGAGTAACATCACTTAAAATGTATGCGGGTAGTGGACTATCCAACATCCTGTTTCTCTGTTCGCCATGTCCTATGTATGTGAAGAAGAAGAGGACGAAGAGGGGGTCTAATCCCGGTGATGTATCAGCGGCAGATGGGATGCAGTTTCATGAAGCGTTACTTAGTTACAGAGGAAAATAATCTAATATTAATTCCGTCACCTGCAGCCGTCCCCCGGCAGATATATGAGGGTCGTCTCCACCGTCTGTGACATTTATGTACAAGGGACAGCAGCTTAACATCATCAAATATGTTCAAATCACTTAAATCTTCTGACACACAAATAAGGATGATTAATGTTCTTTGTTCCTCTACACGTCCTAAAGATCAAACAGAGTCCAGGCTCACAAGGGTTCCATTTTCCAGGGAATTTTTGCGTTGCAAAATTTCAATTTTGGCACTAGAATAGAATTCAGGAAAATGCACAACGTATTTACGATTTAGAATATTTCAACACGCCGAACGTGACACCAAGTGTGGAATAATGCCAATTTATTGATCAACATTTGTGCATTTTGCACATGAATTGAATATTCTCAATGAATTCATTTTTTTTGTTAGCGTTTTAGAGATTGATTGTTGTTTTTAAGTGTCCTGCGTACATTGTGTGTAGTGGGAACTATCTTTTATTGGATTTTATCAGAGTTGCTTCGTTCCTTTTGTACTGTGTTATTTATTTTGCTGTTGTTGTTTCATCTTGTGCTTCTGACCTCGAGCCAAGTTTCCCATCCGGGATAATAAAATTGCTGAACTGCACACCGCTAATGTCCAAAGTGAAATTGTGTGGAGTTAAGAAGTCGTCCTCCTGGTAAATACTGAGACATTGATAGAGCTGCGGTGAAATGTCCATGAGTCCATGTCTCAGTGGGAAAAAAAAAAGAAAAAAGCCAGGTAAAAGTTAGATGTGAGAGTGTGTGTGTGGTGAATCAGTCTATTTAGATACGTGTGAGAAAAAGCAGGAAAAAACTATTCAGGAGACCAGCGCTCTTTGGGCACTTTTAAGGGTAAACCTATTTATACAATATGTGCAAAGGAGTGAAAGTCCTTAAAATTAACATGGTGTACCTCCATAGAAGAATTACGACTTGATTGAAGATTGGTTGTATATTTCTGCCACTAGGGGGATCTCCAAAAGTTTTTCGGGCCATCATTTCTCAAGCATTGTATAATTTAGCCCCAGTTCGGTGTGTATGAATCCACTTGAGGAGATCTATCCTATATATCATGTTTTATTTGAATTGTCTATATTTTACTCACTAAGTATAGCTTTTTAAGAAAAACACAATTTTCCAGACACAACGCCTTAACTACCTGCCCGATTTAGTCCAAATATGGTGCATAAAAATCGACATGAGGAGATCTAAAACATCTCATATTTCAATCGATCAGTTCATATTTTAGTCAATTCATGGAGCTTTTTTTTCTACAAAAATACTGAGGGCATCATCAGCTGTTCCCTTTAGGGGTCCCTACAGCAGATCATCTTTTTTCCATCTTTTCTCAATACTGTGGACATAAATTCCCATTTAATTTGATGAAATGAATCAGACGGACTAATTGTACAACGCAGGGCATTGAGGACTTTTCGGGGATACAATCATGTTGTCGGGGACTACAGCTAGGTCTAGTTGGGGAATATTGGACTTTAAAGTTGCCCGTAGGTGTGAATGTGAGCCTGAATGGTTTTTTTAAGCGTCGGCCCAGGCGTACCACTCCTCTCACCCAGAGTCAGTCTCCAGCCTCCCTGAACAGGAGTAGCAGTTACAGAAAATGACTAAATAGCGGTAAATCCCATACGGTCCGTGTCAGATATGAATTTGTTTGGACGAGTAGTTCTTGAGAACTCTGCAAGCAGAGATAACAGATGGCAAATAATGGCCCACTCATAACAGGTAGTGCAGAGTCAGTGTGGGAATAAAATCACATTCTTTAAAAAGTGATACGACTATTCCGGGATTAACTAACTAAAAATGAAATGTTTACCTTTCTAAGAGTGAACGAATCTGTCTTAGCTGCAGACATTTCTCATTCTGAACGAACACCATTCACACAACCCCACACTGAGCTCAACTTCCTCCACTGTGGAGACATTCATCCTCAAACTGATTAAAATCTGTTGGGAGAAAAGTAGATATCCATTATAGTAAATATCCCTGTCCTGCATCATGACAAAATACCAGTTTGTCTTTATTAATGCTGCTATTAAATCTGCTTTATTCACTCTATGTTGACAACATTCCTCAGAATGGATGCCGTGTTAATGGATGTAGGGTCTTGGTTAAACAATCCTTAAATTATTGCTAAGTCTCCGCAGCTATTTGTAGAGTTGGGCTCCACATAAAGGATCGTCTAGAGACTGGGGCGCCCAGAGCAAATTAGATGAACATTTGTACCAGATATAGCTCAATGATTCACATTTTGGAAGGTTTATATCAGAGTAAAAGTGCTTGTACCTATGTGGAATGACTCTATCGCCGTTGCATGTGCGTGGCATGCGTGGATGTGTGGTTAATAGCAGCTGCAGCACTTTCAAGTCTCACATAGTAGAAAGTACAAAAACAAAGAAATGGAGAACAGGGGGAGTAAATGTTAAAATTACCATATTAATGGATGTTACAAAATAGGGGCTTCATCTTTTTCAACTGAATTTCAATGACGCATAATCATAATGGTCATTTGCTTTGCCTATTTGCATAATTTCCAGAGTTATTCAATTCTTAGGTCATTGTAGCAACAAAGACAAAATGAAGACGCAAACTATGTTTGTATGTGGGTCATGATGACATGTCACAAACTACAACTTTCTGCGCTCGCACCTTATTGGTGTCAACGCTAACCAACCCTGAAAAGGATCATCATCACATGTTTAATGAAAAATACTACAACGATTTTTATCACTTTAAGCTCAACATGATCTGGAACCCTATAACGAAAACCATGATACACACATTCTTATGCATCTGGGTTTTTATATTCATTCGTTATGGATGGAGTGAAGTGAAACGGTAAAGTCAAAGTCCACCAAAAAGACTCCAATCTAGGTGTTCAGGTAGTGGTAAAATTAGAATTAGGGCTGTGCTGATGTCTCCAAAAGCGACGGTATATCCCTGAAAAACGACACACTCCTCCGTTGATGTAAGTCAAGAAGTCAAATCCAAACGAAATGGTTAATAAAGCTGACTACATGGTTCACGCAGGTATCTTAAAGGTCCAGAGTGAACAACTTAAGGTGTATTTAAAAGGATCTATTTGAATTTTTGATATATAATATTCACAACTACGCTTTTTTGTGTGTACTTTCAGCTGAAAGTTAAACAAAGACTTAACTGGTTGTTTCAAAAAAGTCCTTTTTCTCTCTATGATGCAGGTCGGTATATGGAGGCGGCCATGTTTGTGCCAAAGTCTGGAGAGGGATTTGGACTTTAAGTTGTTACTGTGTTTTGTCAAATGGAGGATCATACTTATTACTTAGAACATTAGAAAGCAACGAGCGTTAAGCCTCGCCATCAAAGCGAACACGAAGACTCAGGAAACGTTTAGATGTAGAATCCTCCGGCAGCCCAGAAGATTCAGTTCAGTGCCGCCAGCCTCCTTCCTAGCAGACGCTGGCGGCACTTGCCATGAGTTTCAGAGCTCCACATCCCCGCCCGGATCTACCACCGCCCCCGAGACCGTGGACTGAGAGTGCATCATCTCTCCTTCTACACACTGGACCTTTAAATACTGCAGAGTGTAATGGAATGATGTGTCCATTCTTGTCTCTGTTACTGACGTTTAGAAAAACGCTTTTGTCTGCTGAAAATAGACCATGCGTGTTTTATATCTCTCTCTCGCTTTTGTCCTCTTACCTCTGATATGGCGGCCGAGGCCGCCAATCTCCTAATTGGTGACATGATGGAGCTTTTCTATGCCTTATACGATAAGTTACCACACAAGCAGGGTCGGGGCAGTAAGTTAACATTCTGGGACAAAATTAGGTTCCATTACAAAAAAATAAGCGATGCAAGCAAAAACATTGCAGTTTACATTGTTATTTCAGCGCACCTTTGTCGCAGGTTTCTTGTTACTATTGTATTATGCAAATCGTCACAGCCCCAGGAAAGACTGTGGTTTCTGCTAATTGGCAAATCAGCGCATAACAATAACTTGAAACCATTCAAACATTAAATCAATCCAGACTTCTAATGTTTCCTTTTTGTTCCTCAGTTGGTCAAAACCCAAAGATCCTGCCCCCTTGTTGACTTTCATTAGTGTTCATGATTCGGTATTGTCTGTGCATGTTGTCACATTAATCCATTGTTTTGATCAACAGCCGGCGTCTGTGAAAAAGTGTTTAACCTGGAAGCCTTTCATTGTTTTCCAGCAGACAGTGTTAGATTCATTCACCTTTGTGTTTGCATAAACTGTCCATGGACGTGGTGCTGCAGGTTCCTTACTAGGGTCTCCATAGCAACACCTTGTCATCTGTGTTTAAGCCAGTTTGTGTAGCAGTGGTGTCACAGCCTCAGTGCTCATCACAAAGTGACAGCGCAATTTACTTTACTCCCTCGCGCTCTTTTCACTCCCCAAAGATCACCAGCACCTAAGTATTCTTCATAAAATTTGAATTTGACATTTTGGATTATGCCTTTATGGAGCCAGATGGACTGTGAACAAAGTCACGTCTCCGAAATCAGCTATACAGCATTTGCCTGTCCAGAAGATAATTCTCAAAATTCACCAAAATAAGTAGTGCATTTCCAGGAATTAGATGAATTGATGGTCTTGTATCATGGAGCAGGCAGCTCTTCCAAACATGGCAAAGGGAATCACCATAATCCATCGATATGCTGTAAAGCTTTGGGCCTTCAAGAAGACTCAAGAGATCAATACTTCCCAGCAGGTATCGACAGGTCTTTAAACGGTGGCTTAACACAATGTATAAACTCTGGAAGAAACTTTTCTCACTTCTCCCACTTATCCTGTTGCACTTTTATTTCAAAGGCAGGGTGGATTCATCCAGGGGACTAATTTTCTGCAGAGAACCGAGGGTTTAAATGGAGTTCGTTTTAATGGGAAAGGTAATCCAAATCTGTACATCACGCAGGGGCGTGATATAACCCGCTTGAGTGAGAACCGAGTAACTGCAATCCAGAATCATCTCAGTGAAACGAGTCCATGATCAAGATATAGTATATGACACTGGCTGCTTGGATAATCTTGACAACAGCAATAACTAGACACTAGGAGAGGAACCTCGGCCAAGTGCATTATCCTACTATGGAGCAACTGTCAGACTCTGATTGGTTTGGCATGATGAGTCATAGCTTTTCCATATCTAACCCCCTTCCTGCACCTGTTACCCATGATTCCACAATATTCCGCTGATTTGACAGACTTGCAAACAAATCTTGTGGGTAAATAGACATCTCGTATGAAACTGTGATTGCCAACAGTAAGATAACCCTTGATTGAAGATGATTGCAGTTCATTGAAACTGTGTATTTATGCTATTATACCCAGCAAAAGTATCCACATAGACCTTAGTGCAAGGAAGGACAGTATTGATTGGAAAGGTTATTTTCACGAAAACCAATTTCCAAAACTTGGAGAAACTTCATCTCCGACAGTTTTAGGACTATCATTTCTCAACCATTTATCCAATTTGCTGCATATGAATCGACTGGAGGATAACCCTCGGGTAAATATGGTATTTTATTATTGTGTATATAATTGTACATGTAATATTATTAGTATTTGGGCGGATATGGCTCAGAGGGTAGAGCAGCCGTCTCCCGATCGGAAGATCAGATGGTAACTGCTTCCGGCCCCGACTAGTCTACATGTCGTAGGGTCCTTGAGCAAGACCCTGAACCCGATATGCTCCCGGGGCGCCCCAATGGAGCCGTCCACTGCTCCCTTTGGGACGGGTGGAATGAGGAGAAACTATTTCACTATGTTGTACTGTGTATGACCGTATGTAATTAATAAATGATACATTTTTTTTTATCTTTTTCCTCTAATAGTTCACATTCTACTCACTGAAGGGAGCTTTTATTCAAAAATCATTTTTTTTTGTACATTACTTCCTAACTGTTGATCAGATTTAGTCCAATCTGGTGCATATGAGTTAACTCAAGGACATATACCTTGTATTTATCATATTTTACTCAAACATTTCATATTTTTACTCACTAGGGGGAGTTTCTTTTTTAACGAAAATTACTCTTTTTTGGACATAACACCACATTTAATTTTGTTACTTTTTGTAACTTCAATGCAGTTAAAAAAAAAAACATTCAAAGTTTACTTACTTATAAAGTAAAATGTATTTCGGAGGGTCATTGCCATATTTTAATGGGCTTAGCGCTTTGATAGTCACACAATGCATACTGCTTTTTTCACTGTCCAGGATATAAAATAGACTCTGTCAGACAATACTATTGCATTGTTTTAGAAAAATGTGAACAACTCTGGGTATAATGAAGGCTAACGTGAAAACAAAAGCCAACAAAAACCCAGAAAGAAACCCATTCATCATGAATTCATTAGGAATTCTGCCCATGTCAGACCCATAAAACAAAATGCCATATTGGCAGCTAAGAATCCCAAACCGCCCGGTCTTTTTCCGTCTCCTGATTTCCTTTCTGATGGTGAAAGAGGACAACATCTGAGGATTTCAAGGGATTAAACACTCATCGAGGCTCTAAAGTCGATAGAAAAGGACACTAATGGTTTAATGGTGATCCCGGATAGACCGGCTCTTTTGTAGAACAAAGATGAACCTTGTGTGTCGGTAAATTGAGAACCTTTGATTGGACTTCTTAAAAGAGTCAAATGTCCCAATTGGTAAAATCTGTCGGTTTGCTTTTCTGAAAAAATTCATCAAAACTAGGAAAAGAAAAAATTACCTTAATTTACCTTTTATGTTATTTAAATACAGACTTGTTATGTGAGTTAGAAACTAACACCCTAGTACAGAGACGAGCAAGATGCAAAAAAAGTGCAGATCAGTAGTTTCATGACAACTAGACCACCGCTGTTGTCCCCGACAGCAAGGGTATATCCCAGAAAAGACCCCAGTCCCCTGTGTTCGACAGTTAAAATGCTCTGATTGAACGCTTCAAATTTAATGAGAAGTTATGTCCAGAATACACTGTTTTTTTGTAAGAAACAGCTCACTATAGTAAGTAAAATATGAACTATTTGAGTAAAATATGATATATACAAGATAGATCTCGTCGAGTCAATTCATATGCAGTAAATTTGGACTAAATCGGACCAACAGTAAAGAACTTTTGTTCGAAAAACTGGCGCTCCCTAGTGAGTAAATAAGAACTGTTTACGTAAAATATGATATATACAAGATAGATCTCCTTAAGTTGATTCATATGCACCCAATTTGGTCTAATCGGACCAACAGTTGAAAAACTAAGGCCCCCACATTTTTTCAAGTTCCCCCTAGTGTCAGAAAAATAAAACGGACCTTTCCAAAAATCAATCCAGTTCTTCCTCGCACTAAGGCCTATGAGGGTACAATATTTGAAAATGATCCATGAAATAGTTTTTGACTAATTGATGATTCAATAATACTCCGACTTTTCAGAAATAGAAATACAGTAACTCAAAATATTAACTCTGATTTCACCTTTCAATCGACGAGGGCAACAACGATGAACTGACATGGATGGAGAAACGTGACAATGGGGAACTTGTGAGAACAACCAATCAACGTGGGTAGAAAACAGAACAAAGACAGGAAAAGAAAAAACAAATTAAAAAACGAGGCACAAAACTTTCAAAATAAAATAGGAAACAATAACAAAACAAAAAAAACACTTTGCTAATGCAGAGTTTTTGCAAAAAGCAATTTTTTGACTTCCCAACCATATGTTTGATAATGTCCAAATACTGAACCTACACAAGGAGATATAAATTATATCTTGAATATACATTTTCACTAAATAGTTCATATTTCACTCAATATGGGGATAATTTTGTGGAAAACTCGAGTCTTATTGTGTCTACCGTTAGTTTCCTTTGACTCGATACAAAGAAATCTGTCTTGTTTCATTGCTGAGCTACAGTTATTAACTGTATTTATCTTCATTATTGAGTCACTATGAGTTCTGATCTTGAAGCATTTTGCTGACTTCTTAGAAATAGTAAGGTTGAGTCAATATGGACTGTTTGAGATTATTAATGAGTCACATTTAATGTGAGGGGTTCAATCAGGGTGATTGCTTGGACCACGCGGGGGATTGCGTCGTACACTTGCTGTCAGGGATGACAACATAGTTTAGTTTCGTCGTCTTTTGCTTTTTGTTCGGTTTGCATTTGTTATTTAGATACATCTGGACATTGATTTTGTTAATCACTTAATGGAATGTTTTATGTTTCTTCTTGAAGTTAATTAGAATGTTAGTGTTTTATTTTACTCCCTTGTGTATTCATTTGGTTTCATCAGTCACATTAATTACCCCTATGTTCGTTCTTTGTCAGTTAATCTGTTCATTGTGAGTTCTATTCTATTAGCTAATTCTGCCAGAATTTGTTGTTGGCAAAATCGGAGTTTTGTTCTGTTTAATTTCTTTCATATGGCCTGACCTTCACATTTTTTGTTACTTTGTAAAGATTACTTATTTTATGTAAGTAAAACCTATAAAATCTACCTGTGGCCCCTCATGCCAAACTACAGAACCGCTTTGATGTCATGCCAGATAATTAAAAAAACATCAATATCATAATCATCATATCATAATGTGTTAAATTTAAAGTTTTTACATAATTCTCAAATTATGACTTTTTATGTTATGATATTCATGTTAAAACATGAAACTTTTATCACGTTATAACTTGAAAATGATCACGAGTAAATTCAAAACATTTCACGGAAAAACGTGAAACTTTTCACGGAAAAACGTGAAACTTGAAAAAAAGTTTTAAAATGTTTTTTTTTCTCGTCCAGACAGCAAAGTGATTCCGTACTTAACACTTTGACCTCTCACAGTCAAAGTAACACGAAATATGAACTAATACCTTTCAAAAATGTATTAATTAATTAATGACTAGTATCGACAATTTAATGTGTGTAAATTTGAATTAGTATTGTCATCAAATAAACTCTTAACGGGTTATCCTAACGGAATTCTACATAATCTTAAATTTAGTTTTGACTTGTCCAAATTACATTTGCTTTAAATTGTAACCGGTAAGAATGTTTTTATCGAGAAACAATCACCCATGAAAATGAAATGATTTCTAGTTTCTACCATCCATTAAAATAAGATGTTTGTCTTAGCACGATGCAGATCCAGTAGGGCATGATGGGCAAATAAGAGACGCAAAAAAAAAAATATCTAGGACCAACATGAAAGGCTGAGGAGAGCGAGGAACGCCTCCATCTGAAAACGTTGTTTCACATGATGGCGAGGGGCCTGGAGGTATCCCACTCTGCACTTAAAAAGACTGAAACCTGACAGCGCTCCTCTTTCGCTGGCTGTGATGTGCATCTTGCAGGCTTCTAAGTGCAGACAGTTTAGGAGAAGTCAACGAGAAGCCCGATGGATCGCTGTTGAACTTGTAACAGCAAAAACACCGCTGAAGTGCAGGGGGAATTCCACCTAAGTTTGCTGTGAAGGCTTGGAACCCTGAGAAGTGAAAACTAGCAACTGCCTATTTACATTTGGAATGGTTAGAAATGTGTGAGCGATGGAGTCATTAAGGCTGGAGAACACCTCGACGCTCATTTATCGAAATCCCCTAACAATGTAGGTGAACACAACGACTAATTCAATCATGGCCACACAAAATGGTTTGAGACTGCAACCAGAGACTGTTTTTCTTTATATATCCGTCTGTAAATTTAAAATGAGTCTTGAGGATGTTAAAAGAGATTTCATTCTTTTCGAACACACAAAACGAGTAACTTATTTTCATCTAATTTGACGGCTCTCGTTAACCATGTTTCCGAACAGCATTGGGTTGTTTTTGTTTTTTTTAAAACCTTAACTACTCAGACAGCGCTGTACTTTACATAATCAGCACCAGCCAACACAACTAGCCAGAAAACATTGTGGAGTATTTATCCATTATTGGCTAGAGACCAAAGGGGAGCTGAAAGGAGGGTGTATATGTGGTCAAAACAATCCAAATGAATGTTGCATATCTGAAATTACCTACACTCGTGTCCCTGCCAGCAACGGCATAATATGAACTGTTGGAGTAAAATATGATAAATACAAGTAAGATCTCCTTGAGTTGATTCATCAGCACCAAATTAGGACTCAGACCAAAAGTTGTGATATTATGGCCGGAAAATATTTGAAGGCTGGGTGTATAGTCCCCCCTAGTGTTGGGAATATACAACCAGCCTTTCCTAAAATCAACCCTGTTCTTCCTTGCACTAAGGTTTATGTAGATATGGATTTTTAAAAAATCATTCATGTGATAATTTTTGGGTAATCATGTAAAAAAGAAGGGTCTCCGGTGGTGGTGACAGTGGCGAGGACGATTCCATAGTAATAATAATTACCAGCTGAAGGATTTGCTTCAAATTCCACAGATCTGTTTCCATTCAAGCACCTGTTGGCTGCACTGTACTATGAAAGAACTTTAAGGACCAGTTGCTAATGTCTTGCTGCCAGAAGCCCCACCTTAAAAGGTCTGGTTGGAGTCCATGCCACGAGGGGTCAGAAACGTCTCGATGGGAAAAAGGGGAACCTAAACAATATTAGACGAAGAAAAGATCTAAGATGTATTACACCAGATGATGTTTGATAATGAATCTATTAGACAGTTTTTGGTGCTCAGACTCTTCGTGGAGATTATGATTGAAGCATGGAATATCCCGCTTTGGAATCCAAATACTGGTGGTGGTGGTGGCTGACGACTCTGCTGAGGCTGATGGATCTGTGAGGACTACTTGGAGATGGGGAGGTGTAGGGTGCGTGAACCAGCAGCCTTAAAGAACCATATAGAGAGACGGAGATCGAGAGCAAGTTCATATTCAAAGGCAGCAGCTGATGGAGACACAATGATTGGATGGTTCAGTTTACCTGATTGAGCGCAGCTGATATCAATTGATGCCCCGGACCATGAAGCGGGTCATTGAAACTGAGCATGTGTGAAAGATGAGGATAGTAGAACGCTATGAGCAGTAACTGTGGCCCGAGTGTACAAGAGGATAGTCTTTCCGATTGAACTATCGCTAGATCTCCATGTAATGTTATGGCTAATCGGTATATATTAATTATTTCACATTAGGGCAAAGCAGTAGTGATGAGACAGTGTCTACTGCTCAGCAAGCAATCAAATGTTCTCCATGCAGAGAAGAGTAAACAAGTGAACGTTATGTAGGGGTTAACAAGGTTACAGCAAGTATTTGGGAGAAAAATGACTTGCACTATTATTTAATCTTAGATTTGAAGAAAAAATCTAAATCTTTGCAGTAAAACCCTAAAATCATCACCTCCTCCAAAACTATTTCATGGATCATTTTAAAACATAATCCCCACTTAGACTTTAGTGTGAGGAAGAACTGGAATGATTTTGGAATTTTTTTTTTTACTGTCTAGGGCGTGTTATTTTTACCAATAACATTGTTTTTCATAATTACCGTCCTAATAGTTGGCCCCGCTTTAGTCCTTCTTTGGTGAATGTGAATCGACCCAAGGAGATCTATCTTTCATATCATATTTTACTCAAAAAGTAAATATTTTATTCACTAGGGGGAGCTTTCCCTGTTTTTCAGGGATAACTCCATATTTAATTTGAGGAGTTCTATCCTCTCGTTCTATTGCTCATCCAACGCAGGGGATTTGGGACCTTTTGTGGATTTACCCTTGCTGTCGGGGACGACAACATAGGTCTAAATCATTGTTGGTAATGAATTAGACTACAAGCTACTGTTGGTGTATTCAGTCGTTGCCGCCTGTAGTTCTGTGGCTTAGAGCATGCCTCTTGCTTCAAATTGCTCACAGCCACCGAGTGATCATGGTCCCACACAGGGTTAACATGGGGGCCCTTCATTCCCCATGTGCTGTAGTCATCAAAAGGTCTGGCCTTATTCTGCCATATCCATCCCCCACTTACTGAAAACCTCTTAATTGATGGATGAGGGTGTTATGGGAAACGGCAGGGGTTGCAACGCTGATTTTCCTTCAAATGTGTCTGAGGACTTTGTTGATGGAGGAAAGGTTGAAGGACATCTTTCCAGGAGCCTGAAGAAATTCACGTGGGCTGGTGATGCCAGATCGGCACGGGGTATAAAGCGAATGGCAGAAGATTGATAGAGACTTAAAAAGGAAGGGGGACACCCACCTTTTCTCCAATCATGCCTTTGGCACCGGTGTCTGTAATTCCCAGTGGCGAGAATCCGGATGTGTCTAATGAAAAAGGACTGTGCTCTTCTCTTCGCCTTCATAGGTTTTCTTTATCTCTGTGTGTTTCTGTCCTTCCTTGTTACTTGCACCCTAGCAGCTTCTCTGCAGACGATTTCTCTATTGACAAAATGTTCTAATGAAATGTCACCTCTGACAGCTGGCCAAGCCAATTGATGTGCCAGAACCTTTTTTCACTTTATTTGAATTTTTCTGTCCCTGCATTTCTTTTTTTCTGCCTCACATTTCTCCCCATCAATAATTTGCAACTATCTATTTCACAAAACTGGACTTTAATTCTATTTCCATAGCTGTTAGTTGTTTTCCTGCTTTTAAGACCAGACAAAACTATCATTCAAACAAAATGGAAAACAGTTGTGAGAATCATCCCGAGTTAGATACTTTATATTCCATTGGGGTGGGGGTAAAACAATTTGTTTGATGCCTTTTTCTTCTTTTCAATCCAGCCTCATTAATCATCTGGTAATCTGCAGAGGTTGCTAAACGGGGTGAAGCTGTGAGTAACCCCCATGAAAGCTTGCCAGTCAAGCAACCGCCCTCTTCCTCGTGTCTAAAAATGAAATGCAAATGTTCTCGCAGCACTAAACCGCCTCAGTCGCAACACAGACACAAATATGGCGAGGGGATTGGTGGGTTACTTCAAAATGCCTCCCTCAGCAGCAAACTCACGACATGAGCCGTTTCCTCTGAGTCCACTCAGAGGTAAAGAAGTGGGTGACGCTGATTGAGAATCGCTTGCATGCAATACTGGTGGATCTGAAAATGAATAAAATGCTCTTTGAAGGTTTTTTCGCTGTAAAACTAGCAATGCGGCAGAGGATAGTGAGGAAATTGTCAATTGCACCATTTCCATTAACATAGCGACAATTAAGTAACATGATATAACAGAGGTCAAGGTTTTATCACTGGATGTTTGGAGCAGGCCGAGCTTACGTTTATCTCTGCGTTGAACTAGAATGGGACAACACATCAACAATCTTTCAGAATTGAGTCATTTATCGGCAAAGATGGCGCATTGTCAATTATCAGAATCCAGATATAGTTGTGTTTTTCATTAGTAATTATAGTATAAAGTATTAATTTACAAATACTTGACCTACCTTGTCGTCCCACACAGCATGGGTATATTCCTGAGAAGGCCCCAGCCCCATGCGTTATCCAAGCAATTCCCCCGATCAAACTCCCCAAATTAAATGTGACTCATTAATAATCTCAAACAGTTCATATTGACTCAAGCTATCTATTTATTTCAAGTCAGCAATGTGCTCTAAGATCAGATCCCACAGTGACTCAATAATGAAGATAAATACAGTTAACTAGTTTTGTTGAGCTCAGAAAGAAAACAAGACAAATTTACTTCAACAACCAACTTTAGAGGCAATTGGACTTATTGTTGGGAAGTTACAGACAAGAAACTGTTTTTTCCCAATCAAAAATCCCCATAATGTGTAAAATACGAAGTATTAAAGCGAAAAAAATAAATATACAATATAGATCTCCTTGTGCAGATTTATATAAACCAATTTGGACATCATCAGATATATGGTTGGGAAGAAAATATGATCTATTGGAGTAAGACACGATGCTATTTCTGCTCCTTTCCTGACCAAATTATTGCAGCTGTTTTAATCTGTGGGTTTGAAGTGTCACCGATCAATGTGTCCTGCGATCCAGATTAGTTTTCGGAGCTAGCTGTGTTCACAGGATCTGATTGATCCACCGCGAGAGGTTATTCCCGAAAGCACAGGATACAGGTGATACGTACAGGATACGGTGTTACAGGAAATGTGTAGATGTGGGGATGTAAATTTAATTACTAGTATGGGGGAGGCAGGAACAAGCCTTTCTTCTCTCACGTAGTCGAGCTTACCTGAATAGCAAGAAAAATCCCATATTGGTCTCTGGTGGCTTCACAAACGGCACAACATATGGCGCCGTCTATGATCAGACACTTCACTCACTTCACAGGAGCGTCAGATTTACTATAGGTTCCACATGAGCCAAGTAAAATAAAATTAAAGTACAATATCAAGTCCCTGTAGTTAATATAAAATGTTGTAAGTTGCATAATACATATATTACATAGTATCATATTCGAAAAGACTGAGTTTGAACTTTTCATGCAGCAGTGAAACAATCAGCAGGCATGCAAATTAACCTGTGTCACTCTTTAGACGGTAGGGAGGAAACATTCTTCATGCTTTCATCCTCTCATTTGTTAACAAACGGCTCCCTTCCCCTTCATTTATGGTATTTGCATTTATTTCAAGGCGCTACACGATGATAATAATGACGTTTTTTTAATGCCGCTTTAGTCTCTTTGGCTCTCTCAAAGCAGAGATCGCAGGCACATCCTGAGGCTAAATAAGGATTACTTTATAGTGAGGCGCCGCACAGCAGACATCACATTAAAACACCGTCACCTCCGAGGATGTCATTTGATTGATTTGTTTCTTAGATGGAAATATTCAAAGGAATAGAGCAATAACACAAAAAAAAAAAAGAATTGGAATAAACTGAAAAGAATCATCACTGCATGGATTTGTGTGTGTGTGTGCGTGTGTGTGCGCGTGTGTGTGTGCGTGTGACGTGCCCCCAGTGACTTTTTGACAGCTGTTTGTTTTTGAAGCACTGCACTAATTTATTTATTTCTCCGACAGATCCTGCATATGCACAGCGTCATTGCTCCCTTTTGCTCTCCGTACGGAAAATTCCTTAAGCCCTCGTTGTAAGTCAGTGTTTGAACGACGCCGCGACGTGCTGTGTAATGTTAACAAACACCTCATAAATACATGGGCTCCTAAAGAATACACCTGCTGCGTGTAATCATCAACGCGGACACGTTTCCCCTTCTGCAAATACACCATCATCACAGATAATAAATGACTCATTGAGAATAATGCTTATCTCAACGATCTCCATGGTGCTGCATAAAAACTGACTTCTTCTGTTGACTCTCTGGCTTCAAAGCCAATTTTCCGCTGTAATTGAAGGAGATGATAATGTGAACACGACGGTCCTGAGGCAGCATGTTGATTAGAATTGATGACTGCTTTAAGTAAATGTACATTTCTCGTGGAACCAGAATGGCTCACAGTAGAGCCCACACCTCCACCGAGGCCCACCCGCTCCCTGTTACTCAGTCCGGCCTGAGGAAAATTCAAACTATGGGCCTGTAACTAGAATTAGAGGTCATTTGATATTTAACAGCCTGAAATTTAAATCTGATGGTTCCTCATCAAAGTACATTCACTCATAGATAACATCTCTGTACATTCTGTACTTTCTTTTTCTCCATCAAGATCAATTCTTTATTTCCCAATAATTGTTGAAGACAAAAACTCCACAGTCTAGTAATGTAAAAAAATTAGATTTTGTTGCTATACATTGTTCTGCACCATTTTTTTTGTCTTTTCTGTAAATCGTGCTGACCAGTCAACAATAAACAACAAACCATACTGGCAACCAACACACCAACACACCAACCAACCAAACAACCTATCAACCAACCTACCAACACACCAACTGATTAACCCACTAACAAACAGACCAACCGACCCACCAATCTACCAACACACCAACCAACCAACTAACAAACACACCAACCAACCAACTAACCAACACACAAACCAACCAATCCACCAACACACCAACCAACCAACTAACCAACACACAAACCAACCAATCCACCAACACACCAACCAACCAACTAACCAACACATCAACCAACCAATCCACCAACCAACCAACACATCAACCAACCAAACAACCTATTAACCAACACACCAACCCATTAACCCACTAACCAACAGACCAACCGACCCACCAATCTACCAACACACCAACCAACCACCTAACCAACATACCAACCAACCACCTAACCAACATACCAACCTACCCACCAATCTACCAACACACCAACCAAACAACCACCTAACCAACATACCAACCAACCACCTAACCAACATACCAACCTACCCACCAATCTAACAACCCACCAATCCACCAACACACCAACCAACCAATTAACCAACACAGCTGACGGTGTTGCCAAGCAACAGTAAAAATTTGAGCCTTGCTGGCTAAAATAGTTATATCACGCCAGTGTTGACAAATAAACAGATTCTGCTCATCCCAAACATTTCCGCAACCACACTCATTCTTCTGAGTTTTTTTTCTCCTTCAGTGTAGAGTGGGGGGACCAGGGTTACTTTATCCTTCATTTTTGTTTATGTCCACAGCTGCTTCTCCACAGATCACTTGACGCGGTGACTTCACGGCTCCCTCAGGCACCAGAATCCTAATAAAATCCTATTATGTGTGATGCTGTGGTACGAGGCGCTCCATTATTCTGGAATCTCCGTGATTGTATGTTTGAGACCTGAGAACGTCCGTGGAGATCCTCCATATGCGTGCGGTTAAACCTGATTTCATAATTGGCTGGGATTCCTGTAGTGTGAGCCTGGCTTTGCAGAGGGATTTATCAATACAACCATGACTTTTATTAATTTCAGTGCTCCACTGAGGCATTGATCAGAGCCCCTATCATTCCAATGATCTCATTTCAGGCCGTAATGTGAAACTAAGGGCTCATTAAAGACGGCAAATTTAATCCCCGTGTTTGTCTGGTTCACTGGTTTGTAGAAGTGAAAATGTGCATCTCCTACGATTAACTTCTTCAGTTTCATGTAAGAGCGGCTGATAGCTGCTACCACAGGCTGTGAGACGTTTACTCTGTATTAAATGACAAGTCCCTCTGGACCGAACTATTTTTATCTTGTCTCATGTCAACCTACCGAAACGTCCTTTCTGGCTCATTAATAATTGACAGATTTTGTGTCTTAACAAAGTAAACACTATTAAAGTGGAATTTAAATTGCTGAATGTGTCAGATGGGGACTTGGGGAGTTAAAGTTAGCATGTAGATGTATGACTGCTTTTAAAAGTTGCACAATGAATGAAGATAAAGGAAAGAGTGGTTGAAGCTAGGTCAAGGAAAGAGGTGGCAATCTGTGAGCAGCACTCTGGTTTCATGCTGGGAAAAGCACTGCAGATGAGATGTTTGCTTTGAGAGTGCTGCTGGAGGAGGAGAGAGAAGGCCAGAAGGAGTTTCATTGTGTCTTTGTGGGTTTAGAGAAAGCATACAAAAGAGTGCTGAAGGAGGAATTGTGGGATTGCATGAAGAGGCCTGGAGTGGCAGAGATGTATGTTAGTGGGGTCCATTATATAAGTATATGAGCAGTATGAAGGCGATGAGGTCTGCAGGAGTGAGGGATGGGTTGAAAGTGGAGGTGGGATTGCACCAAGGATCGGCCCTGAGCCCCTTTTTGTTTGCTACGGTGATGGAGAGGCTGAAAGTTGAGGTCAGGCAGGAGTCTCCTTGGACAATGATGGTGGATGATATTGCTATCTGTAGTGAGAGCATGGAGCAGGTGGAGGAAAAGGAAAGGTGGAGCTATGCGCTTCAGAGAAGAGGAACGAAGTTCAGTTGCAGGAAGACAGAAAACGTATGTGAAAGAAAGGGAGGCAGGAGGAGAAGGTGCAGGAGTTTAAACACTTGGGATCAGGTGTTCAGAGCAACAGGGAGTGTTAAAAAGAGGTGAAGAAGTGAGTGCAGGCAGGGTGGAGTGGGTGGAGAAGAATGACAAGAGAGGAGGTGAAAAAGGGGAAGACCAAAGAGGAAGATTTTAGATGTGGTGAAATAGGACATGCAGTCGGTTGGTGTGACGGAGGAAGATGGAGGGGCCAGGGAAAGATGGAAACAGATGATCCGGAGTGGCAAAGCTGAAAGAAGAAGAAGAAGAGGAGCCGCTATCAAAAGTCTTGTCAGGAAAATAAATGTTAGAAGATTGCACGGCGATGCATCAAGCTGTTCGCTCCGACATCATTCATTCAAAGTGCCAGGGACTTTTTGTTTGTTTTCTTCCTCCCTGGCGCCGCCGCAGACGGATAGAAACTTTAATTTCCTGCCCAAAACTACATTTTATACATCTTTTCCATAGCGCCATCTTCTATTTGTCTCTCCCACAAAGAGAAAGATGAAAGATAAGGTGAAAAATACACAAAGGAGCCGATGAAAGCGATACGCGCCATATTAACTCTAGAGAGCGTCGACTTCAGCCGCACTCCTTTGGCTATTTCTTTGTTATCTGCGGCATCATATTGAAAAACAAACCACGTGGAGAACCCAGGAGAAACACCCTTGAGTGCGATAGCGCTGTTGTGAGGTGCCCTTTACTGGCAGAAGGGGCTTATAATGAGGTAAAAAAAAAAAGGGGGGGAAACATTGGATTAATAATACATGGGTCATTTGTAAATCAATGCAGGGGGATCAGGCCAGTGAATAGGCTCGAGGATTTATTCTGATTACAGACTGGCAATAAAGGCCCATTTACAACCTGAATGGGACAGCAAGTAATTAAGAAGCCTGCCTTAAAACAAAAAGGAGAAGGAGTTCTGTGGGAGTGCGCCGCTGACTCCGAGGAGAACCCCTGCATGTTAACGGCCGTGCTGCTTTTCACCTGTAGTTGGTGGACAAGCCCAAGTGGAGCCGGTCCTCCAGCAGAATGTGCAGCAGCCATCCGTCTTATTACAATACCTGCGCTGCACTGCAGCGAAATACTGCAATAGATTTGCTGCACTGTGAGGCGTAAAGAATGGGAAATTAACGACAGGAGTCGGCGACACTGAAATGTGCTTGATAAACCAACAAAACATTGACACCTCATACTCTAAAGTGACGCCCGCTCGTTGTCAAACTGCAGCAATTTTGAACACCAGTTATGACTCCTTCTTCGGGTTCCCCTCGTTAACTTCCACTTTATTATATCAGGCTGCAAATGCACCAACATATCGACTACATCAGTGTCAATGTGATTTTATCCCCCTGACGGAATGATAGATTAAGTGCTGGTGGCGGCAGTCAGCCACCTCTTTAATTGGTTTGTCTAAATGTTTTATGAAATCAAGATAAAATTCAATCAACACTGCGAAACCGCTGATTCCCGCGAAAACAGTGGCAGACATTTTGATTTATATCGGTAGCCAAGGGGGCTACAAAGGTGATATGTGCCCGAGTGGCAACAGCTCAAGGTTAAACGGCGCTCGCAGTGAGGATTTTTATGACGGCGAGGGAGGGGACGCCAGTGCCCACACACTGAGGAGCCGCCGGTGGGTTTTGCTGCAGAACATGGCGGTGCAATAATGCACGGCACCAGCTTTGCAGGCGTGGTGTGATGGCTGGGACGGAATGTGCGGCGTGATCAATCTCCCATCCCGCGTCGGATTGACTGTGCTGCTCACCAAATGAAACACTTCACAATCTGTTCATCCATTTTTCTCCATCGCACTTTTAACGGAAATCAATGGTCATTAAATCCGACCAATAATTTTTTTCTTCTCGATTTGAACACAGTTAATGTAATGTTCTTACCGCTGATCACGGTGTAAATCGTCTTCATGTCAAACCCACGCCTATCATCAATGAGCGATTTAACCACCTGCTGGCCTCCAGTGAAAGAATATTTATGATTTATCAATAATCACTGGGTTGTTCGCTCAAATTTTATGGACAAAATAAATGTTAGAAAAGAAGTATAAACCATTTGTTATAAGCCCCCAAAAAAGAAAACCCTTATTTTTGCTCTCCACAACTCAAAAACTGATATCAAATACTGGGATACTATTAATCCTTTCATTTCCTGCCCAACTCTTTGGTTGAGCACATTTTGAGTCATTATTTCTTATTGAAAAATTCGACTGAAACTGGTTATAATGTGACCCAGTGGAAGCATGTAGGTGTTAAACAGTAAGGAGACACTGATGGAGCCCTGGGGGACACCACAGGTCAAAATGGCACAGAAACATTCATTAGTGAGGTTGTTTTTTTTTTTGGCATTAGCATTTAATGTGGTCTTACTAAACAGAATTATGTAACTTGATTCAGTCAGAAAAGTCCAATAAGGGTCTATTATTTTTTTCTAAAAACAAGCTTTACCCAAATGGTTTGTCTTTGTATGGTACGTTCAGAGTCTCTAAGATATTGAATTAATAAATTATATAAAACATGGAAGGAAATATTTTTTTCTTGTTGAGGGCATTAAAGGATTAATTAACATATTTACATATCACACACTGACATCACTCAATTTTGTGCATTTGGCGTTATAGTCATGCTAGCAGTTGTCTTGAAGCTAGATGCTAACTTTAGCATGCACAATGTGACAACGTTTGATAAAAATCTGGTGTTTAGCTGTACTTTTTTCATTTGCCGTTTTTCAATTTCATTTCGACGAAGCTAATTTAAACGTAGAATAATAATTAAAAAAAATTAAAATGTTGAAACATAAACCATAAAATAACAATAAAAAAATATTCATTGAAATGCAGATGAATAAATAACAATTAAATATTTAAAAAAACCCTCTTGAGTTTGCTTTTAAAAACACTTTCTGCCGCCTTCAGGTCTTCACAGACGCTGTTCCAAAGACGTGGACCACAGTCCGAAAAAGAAGCTTCACTATGTTTTGGTTTTTTTGTTGTTCTTACTTCAGAAATAACTAAAACGTCACTTTCACAGAGGACCCGAGGGCTGTAAGTTCCAAACTGTGGGAAACACATACGTCTGGTCAGAATTGAGTCAGATGGTTCAGCGAACCTTCACATCGGGTTCTGCACACATCCTGAGCCTCTGAACCACAGAACCTCCAACCAGATAACAAATCACGTGTCCCTGTGACGTAAATGGTTTGAGGGCACCTGGCCATCTCCCTACAAGGTCATCAGTTAAAATCTGGTTGGTTCAACACTTTGTGCACTTGACCCAGAAGATCAGTGAAGAAAAATAATATGCCTCCAGAGGCAGGAGGTGGCGGAGTCTCTCGTTAGCAGAGCTGAAGCGCTATCCAGGAACGCTCAAATACTGATTCCTGTCAATAGGAATTCTCTCTGTGCTTAATGCATGCTCTGATGATCAGTTATCAATGATAATGATGATGTTAATAATACACATTTGCATGTTTGTGGAAATGGCTTCTCAATTTTCAATTGATAATTATTGATAATTGATCATTTGACATTTTTGACCGGACATATTATCAATTGATTTAATTAATTGATCTCCGATTAATCTCTGTACTTTAAAAAAAAAAAACCCAGCTAAGCATTTTTAACATTTTGCACCACATAATTAATTGATTATTGCTCGACTGGTGAACATTGATTGATTGCCCCTCATTAGTTCCCCGATTACTTGGCGCTCATTTCTTCATTAGGATTCATTCACTGCTGGTGATGACTTCTGAGAAAATATTTGATTTTGCTCTTGGACTCATATATCAATATCAATAAAGCTTATTTAAAGCAAAAGAATGATTCCTCACCAGCCCGTATGCGTCGTTTTGCCAGAATTTATTTATTGTCATGATTGGACTGATCGTCTTTGCCATCCGTGAAAAACCTAAATGATAAATTACAGATGTTGCCGATTAATATTCTCTCAGCCGACTAATCAATTAGTCAACCAATCATTTCAGCGCTCCGCATTGAAGACATAACCTGTTTCACCACGATGCGACTCCTAATGCAAAAGTGTAATTATGCTTTAATGGGTTTTGTAATCGCAGAGAAATTGCTTATTCTGAATGAGAATTGATGTTTGTATTCCAATGAGATTGATTTCCAATTAAAAGCTAATTGTGCATAAATCAGGAAAACGGTCGCGTATAGGAAGCACCCAGACAAAAGCACGGAGTTTTTCTTAAATCGGCACATTTTGCATGAGTGGATGTAAGAAGACTTCCCTTCCTGCCTGCAGCTGTGATTCACCGTATTCGTGCATAGATATTTTATTCTACGGTGTGACATGTGTTATCTAAAATGAGAGGACGGTTGAAATGCAAAGCCATTTCCTGCTTGTTCTATTTTGGAGCTCAGCCATGTTGCCTCTCCTATTGTATGCCTTCTTCCAAGTTATCTGTCAGGCCTCTCAAGCACCCTATTATTTTCTACCATTTGACTGTCCCCTCTGCCTCACTACAACCCCTTCTGTCGTGTGATCAATCTGATTCTTCTGACATCCAGTGAACAATATCCAGTGATCTGTAATGCTAGTAATGTTTCCTGTCAGAGAATGGTCCCGAGAAATAGGCATTGGACGAGAAAGCTTAGGCTAGAATAAAGGACGGAGTGAGAGGAGGAGGAAAGAAGAGAGATAGGCAGGCAACCTATATGGAAAACATCAAAGTCTGGTGTTAAATCAAAGACGGAATCACAGCGGAGTTTATATTTGCCGCTTCCTCTGAATTCCCCTTATCTTCAAACTCATCTCATTTCTCCACGCCTGACAGAAAGTCAATGTCAGAATACAGGCGTGTGTGGCGCACGCCTCGGTTAAAACAAGACGAGGCCTACGCTGTCGTCCCTGACAACGAGGGTACATCCCTGAAAATCCCCTGCATTGTAAAAAAAACAATCCCCCTTAAAGAACTCGTCAGATTAATGGAGAAGTCGAGTCTGGAAAAAATGGGTTTTTTCATTTTAAAACAAAAGCTCGCCCTAGTGAGTAAAATTTGAACGAGTAAAACATTATATATACAAAATAGATCTCCCCCAGTCAATTCATGAGCACATTATCTGGAATAAATCCCAACAATTACTTAGTTATACACCAATATTTAGAGTTTTTACTGTCACGGTAATCATAGACTAACGGTTACAGAACTGACTGCAAACAGCCACTAACCCGAGATAGGTTTAACTATTTATGGTTACTTCGACCACAACAACTGTGGAATCCAACATGTACGTAAAGAAATTTATACCTATGCTGTCATCCCAGACAGCAAGGATATATCCCTGAAAAGTCCCAATTCCCCTGCGTTGTACAAGCAATTCCCCTGACTGAACCTCTCAACTTAAATCTTAAGTTATGCCCACGTCTTCTTGTTAAAAAAAAAAATAAAAGATCACTCTAGTGAGTAAAAATTAACTATACGAGTAAAATATGGGAGAGAGACAGACAGACAGACAGACAGACAGACAGATAGACAGACAGATAGATAGATAGATATGTCTGAACAACAGCATTCGGAGGAAAAAAACTTCCACTAGTGAGTAAAATTTGCTCAAAAAATTTGCTTTAAAACTATTTGAGCTAATCTACCTTTCCCAAAATCAATCCTGTTCTTCCTCACACTGAGGCCTATGTGGGGATAAAGTTTGAAAATCTTGGGAACTGAAAAAAAATGAAATAATTTTGGATTTATCTCGTTAATATGAAGCATCTGCAGATGCGGCAATGACGCTTCCTGATATCCCCGACTTTTCGGATATAGAATCATTTGAGAAGCTTTCGGTTTATTTTTCTACTGATTCTGTAAAAGCATGGAACGGGGAGGCATTATAATTCCATTTCTGCTACTTCAGATGTTTCAAAGAGACGCCGTGGCAGGTTTTTGTTCCATACATGGCATCCCTGGGACTCTAAAGGGACAAAACGGTAAAGTGCCTCCTTTGGCTCTTTTTTGGTTTTATAGATGAAACTCAGCTTTCAATAAAATCTCTAAAGTCTATAAATTCTATGCCAAGTTAGATTTTGAGGATGGTCGCTCAAAAAAGAGCCACTAAGAATTCCACCTATTGTGATTATGTCATCAGATTTATATAATATCGAACGGTTTAAGTCCGTTTCTAAGACATTATTTTTGTGTTCTCTAGATTGTTTTCATACAAACATACCTCTCTCTGTATTGTTAGACCTTGTTTGTGCTTGGTTTGCTGTGTAGTATTTCACCTGTCAGACATTTCTCTGCCGTGCATTCAGCTCCCTGTGCGGGGAGGATGCCTGTTGTAATTAATTTCCCTTGTATCGGAAATTCTCTATTCAATGCTGCACAAAAACAACAATCTGAATAGAAATTATTCCTACAGTGAAAAAAGCAAATGTGGAATAAAAATAAAAAAGTTTTCACATTCCCAAACACAGCAGAGTGCCTCCTAACAGGGCATGAAACATCCTGGTGTGTGTTTGCCCGCCACTTACTGCATCCCGCGAGGGAATAAAATGATGTGTTGCATCTTCTGAAAGACTGCATGAAAATATGAAACCCTAGAAAATGTCATATATTTCATAATAACTTCAGGAAACACACATCATCCACTGAGGATATCATCAAGACGGAAACAATAAGTCGGCTGCCTCCTAAAAGTTGCATTAGTCTATATTTTTTAACGGTATATTGGACTCTGCAGTATCCCCAGGTTGTCTAGCAACTATCAGCTTGTTTTTATCTGGTCTTATTGGATCTAGTTTCTACTTGTTTCTACGTGTAGCAGACAGATATTTCCAGCTTGAACGAGGCCTACGCTGCCATCCCCGACATCAACTAGGGTGAACCCCCCCAACCCCCTGCCTTGTGCAAGCAATTCCCCTGATTGAACTCCTCAAATTAATTGTGACTCATCAGTGACCTCAAACCGTCCAAAACAGCCCTGAGTCTTCATCTGTAGTCTGTGATGAGGTTTAGGAAGACGTGGAGAAGATCTGAGATCATTCCTCCATACAGAAACTCTCCGGCTCCTTCAGGTTCTGAGGTCCACGCTCCTGGACTCTCCTCTGCAGCACTTCCCACGGATGTTCTGAGGGGTGAAGGTCAGGTGACGGGTTTTTGACGATAAACCTTTATTTTGTGATCTCTGAACCGTTCTTGGGTTGATTGTTTCAGGTCGTTGTCCTGTATTAAGGTCCAAACACGGCCCACTTTAAATTTTCTGGTAGGGGCTTTTCGGTTTTCATCCACCATCTGCTGGTATTTGAGTCCATGGAAGCATTTCTTTTAACAAGATTTGTCAATGACATCCACAAAAAAAACAGCATCAGAGATCCAGCATCAGACTTCACAGTGGGTATACAGGGCTTTTCTCCATGGCATTCATTCTTTCTACGCCGCACCCATCTTGGGACGTTTGTTGCCAGAAAGTCTCATCTGACCTCTGACCTTGACCTTGTTTCTGTTTGGATGACAGCATAGGCTTTTTTCTCCCAAACAGCTGGTGTTGGTGTCGGCGCCATCTGATGGTGGTTAGGGAGACATTCTGAGCCCAAATTTCAGCTGACCTCTGACCTCTCTAGGTGTAATCCTATTGTGCCAGTCAAACCATCCTCCTCACAGTGCCTTGCCGGATTTTTAACATCCTCAGTCTCTTTAATCATCTTAATCATTGCTACAACTGTTGAATCCGACATTTTAAACTGTTGACGGATTTTCTTGTCTCCATTGCCAGAATTGTGCAGCTCTAGAAATTTTCTTTGCTCATCGTTGCTGTGATCTCTGGTAATTCCCATTTTGAAGAACCTCAGAGAGATTCAGTCCTGTGTCACCTCATATTTATACCCCAGTGAAACAAGAAGTCATGGTTCACCATGTCCAGTTCCTACTCAAATTAGGTGAACCTAAAAATATGAAATACTATTGGAAAGATACTTCAACTCTAAATCAAAGGATTTCCTCGGGGTGCCAATAGTTCTGACACATTTAAAGGTTAGAGGTCAGATTTTTGTGAATAATTTGAAGTAAAGATCAGAGGCATCTCGTTTTACTCAATTTTTAAAGAGTGCCAGTAATTCTTGAAGGCACTGTATGTAAACAATCAACAGACAAGGGTAATACCCCTATATGGCCTATATGATACATCTTATCTAATAAGTCCATTTTTAAAAATTTGAGATATAAAAATCTAATTATTCATGAATTAGAGTAAAGTGAGCTCTTGTTGCAGATTCATTTACAGCCAGAGAGATCATTCTTACCAGAAAACAAGTCTTGTAATGATGCATCTCGCTGCAGCAGAAATGATTTAAACCAGCATGATGGCATTACGTGTATAAACTACAGGGCTCATGTTCATCATAATGAAGAATCATGTCTTACAGTGCCATGGTGATGTGTTTCTGGACAGAACTATATATGGATACAGTAAAAATTGTTGATGCGGTATCTGGTCCCTGTTAATATTTTCATTGGATTTCATGGGATTAGGAAAACAGAATATCTGCAAAATGATCTTTTAATAGTCGGGATAGAAGCTCTGAGAACATTCTGACGGCATGGAACTATCGCTATCTTTGCTCAGCACCCTGGAAATGATGTGTGCGGCTCCCTGCGGAAAGAACAGCCAGAATGCAAGTTTGTCATTTTGCTTTCTGTCGTGCAGGAAAAGATAGGGGCCACCTCAGCCACCAAGCCCATAAAAATTCATTCCGGAGAGAAAGTCTGCATTTGGAAAAAGGAAATAAATGAATATTTCAGCGAGAGATGAGTATTAGTTTGGACTGCGTTCAATTTTGTGGAAGCAAATAATGAAGCTACTAGTAATCAGAGCAGACTGGGAATACATTTTCTGAGTCGCTTAAATCCTCCATCAGCCTTTTCCTCACGCTGCGTGTTTATATGCACAGCCAGTGAGATATAGGGAACGCGTTAAAACTGCACGGCCGTAAAATTAAAGCAACAACAACCAAACTTGCGCACAAGAACTTTCTGTTCTTTAAGAAATCTGAAATGTTTGGCAAACTTTGCTGCATGTCGACAGATTCTCTCTACCATCCCTCCTCTCTCTCTCTCTCTCTCTCTCTCTCTCTCTCTCTCTCTCTCTCTCCTTTTCACGGTGACAGACCTTAAACATTATATCCAAATTGGATCTGGGAGATGTGAGCGTTCTCTGCATCTGCTCTGAAAGACGTATACACTGAGGCGGCTGATCGGTCGAGGAGGCACTGAAAATTGTGCTGTCATGGTAGAAAATGCTGAGAGATTAATACGGGTCCATTTCCCTGCCATCATCTCGCTTTCATTATCAAGTAACAAGCGCTGGGGAAAAAAGAAACGATGCTCCACCGCTCAACCTGAGATGTGAGTGTGACATTATGTTGACAATTCAGTGTGTGGGTGCTGTTCAGACAGACACGGGCATATCAATGCGGGCCATTACTGTCTATAGTAGATTGGCTTAGCTTTGTGTTGAGGTGTAATTGCGCAGCTGCCTGGCGTTAGTCCTTCCAAACAAATTGGCTCAGGAAAAATGCCTTTCAAATCTACTGAATGGAGACTCTGTTTACAAAAAAAATCTCCTTTTAGTTTACTTTTATATTTGATTATTAACCCCTGAATGTTTTCTTCAACTGTTTGTTGGGGCTTATTTTGTGTTTTTATCTGTTATTGAAACATGTGATTGGACCCAGCGGCAGCATGTACGTGCTAAATAGTAAGGGGCCAAGGATGGAGCCCTGGGGGCCACCGAGGGCTATTCCAGCGATATTTGGAATATTAAAGCATGTGAGGACTTATTAAACCGAATTAGTTTTCTAAAATCATTCTTTAACAAAGGTTGTTTTAATCTATTCAAAACTGACTATTTTCCATGAAATTATTTCTTTATTTATTTTCTTTATAAATATATATTGTTTTATTTATTTTCTTTATTATTTTTTAATGTTTAAAAAAACATGCATAACCCAACACATTGTCATTTTATGGTAAATTTAAGATGTTAAAAATATATTAAAAAATTTAATTTAATTTAATTTAATAAAAAGAAATGCAAAGAAATACATTTTACATATTCTTTTTTTTTATGCTTCGAGGGGCCACTGAGGAGGAGGCACTAACCATAATAATGATAATAGTAATACATTTAATTTATAACGCACTTTACATTTGGATCAAATCTAAAAGTGCTACAAGGTAAAAGCAGGTAAAAAATATATAAATAATTATATAAAAATATGACCAAAAAGCAGCAACGTTAATTAAAAGTTATAGGTTATGCTAAAAAGGAAAGTTTTAAGTCCTTTTTTAAATGTCTCAGTCGTCTGTGGAGCCCTCAGATGGTCAGGGAGGGCATTCCACAGACGAGGGGCAGCAGAACAGAAGGCCCGATCACCCATGGTGCTGAGCTTAGTCCAGGGAAGGAGGAGGCGGTATGAGTGGGTAGAACGGAGGGATCGTGTTGAGGTCAGTGGGGTGAGTAGTTCTTTTAGGTAGGGGGTTGCATTGCCATGACTAACTAATCATGACTATTGAGAAGTTCCTGTTTGATGGGAAGTTCTTTTTTTTGGTATATTTAATCCTTCATTGTTCTGCTCAACTGTTTGGTTGAGCATGGCATTAAGTTGAGTCACTATTTCTAATTGAAAAATGTGATTGAACCTGTTTATAATATGACCCACTGATTCCATGCATATGCTAAACAGTAAGGGGCGAAGGATGGAGCCTTGGGGGACACCAGTCCGCTGAGGAGGAGGCACTAACGGAAAGGAAGTTCCTTTTTGATAAGAAAGGATTTTTTCGGCGGTTTCTACCAAACAGAATTATGTGACTTGACACAAATAAAAAATAAATTCTAGTAAAAGACAAATAGTTTCCGAAAAAGATGTTTCACCAAAAGCTTTAGCTAATCGAATAAAAATGGACTTTTCCGTGAAACGCAAAATGTCATGTTGAAATGAATTTATCAGTCCGATTTCTCTTTTTTACTGTTTAGAAACATCGCAGAACCAAACAATTTGTCAGTTCATGTTCAATTTAGAGAGTCTCAGGCATTTAATCAAAAAATCCTCCAAAGAAATAAAATACGGAAAAGAAATACATTTTCCACTTTCCGTTGTTGTTTTTCCTGGTGTGGACATCAAAGGGTTATAGTTCATCGACGATACTCTCTCATTCCGTATTATTTTATCCTTTTATTATACTGCTTATAATGCCCTTTAAGGCAGAAAGGTCAAGAATAATCGATGGCTTGACATTCTTCTTGACTGACTGAGAGTGACATCGTGATGCCTGGCCCACACTCTGAAAAGTCTATCAATATGCAAGACGCCGGCTTTTCATCCTTATACGACTTTAGGCCTTTTTTATGTGCGAGTGAAATGTGGGAGGTGACAGAGCTAATCTATTCTTGATCAGGCCTCTGTGATGGGATCTCCTAGGGAATTCACGCTCCGCGGGCTAATGCATGTTCATGAAATGCCAATTCAGACATCCTGTACAAAGCCCAGGTTTACAGGAGACAGCGGCGGGATAATGTGTTTTCCCTGTGAGTGATGCTGCAATGCTCTTAGTGTATATAATCTGTCGGGAATCCGTGTCTTAGCTAATGCGATGTATCAAGGGTTTCAAAAGGGTCCGCGCAGCAACACAGAGAAACCACTAGAAGCACTTCTCGCAACACAGAAAATGCAGGTTGTTTGCATTGTCGCATGTTTTAACCATCCTAGCAGAAGCATGTCTAACATTCATTCAGAGGAATGAGGCAGATGAATATCCATGAGCCCTAGAGGAAGAGCTAGGCCTAAGCTGTCATCCCTGACAGCCCCGAAATGCACCCAATCCCCTGCGTTTTACAAGCAATCCCACTGATTGAAATCCTCCACTAAAATGTGAATCATTAATAAGTTAATAAGTCCACATTTTTTTTGTTGTAAAAAAAAAAGTTCCACAAAATAAATAAAATATGAGCTATTACAATAATTTATGATAAATATGTGATAGATATCCTCCAGTGGATTCATATGCATCAAATGTGGACTAAATCGGGCCGATGGTTAAGAAGTTATGTCCAAAAAACAGGTTTTTTTTTTTTAAAGTTTCCCCTGGTCAGTGAAATATGAACTATCAGAGACAAATATGATACAAAATAAAAACTTAAATGAGATAAGGGGGTTCAATCCCAGCCGCCGTAGGGTCTGCGGCTGGGATTGAACCCCTTATCCTCCGATTGTGGGACGAGCGCTATAACCACTGAGCAGAGCCGCCCCAGTGTTAAGTTCTGTTCAAAAAAACAGTTTTTTGAAAAAAAAAAAAGGAGAGAGAGAGCTCCCCCTTGTGAATAAAATATGCGCTTTTAGTGCAAATGTGATATATACATGATTTATCTCCTGAAGTCGATTCATAAGCACCGAATTTGGACTATATCAGAACAATGGTTGAGAATGTATGGCCCTAAACCGTTTGGAGATAGGGTGCCCTCTAGTGGTTGAAATATATAATCAATCAAATGAAACATCCTATTATCTATAAACTGAAATCTTAAGAACTACACCTACTGCTCCTCTCTTCTTTTAAGGTAGGCCTACCGTTGACTATTTTTGATAAACAGTCTTCAGCTATGTAAAGAAGTCTTTATATTTGATATATAGAAAAACAGATTTATCTTCTATTCAGACATTATTTTGATAATAATTCACAATTTCACTCTTACTCTTAATTTCACTCTGACTCTTAGTAATACACAGTCTGACAATCTTCATATTCCTTAATACAAAACATCCTGTGATCAATTTTCTATCAGGTACGATGGAGATATATATATATATTTTTTTTTATATTAGTAGTTTCAGAGATTCTGTTATATGATTATCTGTATATAAGGAGAAAAAATCAATTAAAATGTCCTGCTGTGAAAATGTCTTATCTGAATGAGCAATGTTCCTTATCAGTAACTGTTGTGCAAACTGTAATTTTTTTTCTAACTGAACGGACAGACAGATAGATTTAAGATAAAGTCTGTCTCCCCTTTTTCTTGTGACATATTGACGTGTCTCATAGTTTAGAAAGGTCTAACTTTTTTTTGCTGAATTTGTTGGAAGTAAGCACAATTGTGCTTATTAGAAAAACTGTTAAGTGAAAAAAGATCAAATGAGTTTCTTTGACACTTCAAGTCAGCAGCCTTTTAACAAATCAAAACATGATTAATCTCTCTCATATAGTCTGTGGAACGGAGCCTCCTTTTTCATGAATGGACCTTCAAACTCCTCAAGAGATGATTAATCAATGTCTGCTAAAGACAGGGGGGGGAAAAAACTTTTTTTTTTCCTCCAAAAGGAAAATGTGACTTTTTCTCGGCTCAGATTCAAATGAGTTCTGTCGTAGAATTGCGAATGAAACTTAAGGGTTTTCTTTTCTTCCGCCTTTGTACTAAGCATAAGTGCTGGATACGCATGCTGTCACATAGAATTGTGAATTACGATGTAAACTGTGCTTACAGTAATCCAGCGTTTGACCTCACGTTTGAAAGAAAACAGATGAAATATTGAGGCTGCCTGAATAAAATGCAGATGAGCTATTTAAGTGGAAATCAGTGTGATTTAGACAAAAGTGACATTTCATTCATTTGTAGTATATAGACATTATTCTAAATGTATAGCTATAAACATTACATTAAACTACAGGCTCTTTAAAAGTAGCACCTTACCTCCATAGCGGTTCTTTAGCTAGGGGATTGTCCCTACTGACAGATCCTCCATTGGGCCCCTGATACCCAGCTGGCACAAACTCCCTCAAAATATAATATATCTTGCTTGCTCAAGGGGACTATTTTAAAAGCAAACACGTATACAGTTCAACAACTATATGGTGCATGAGCACATTTATTTAATTCACAAAGCTTACTTTGTTAACTCTACGGGGACAATCCAACAATAAGAAGCACCATGTAGCGGCGCCATCTCCTGTGCAGCCTCCCAAAGTCAAAGTAGCAAAGGTTGGACCTTATGCAATCATTGAAATGGACATTAACTGGGATGACTACATCAGCAGTGATGATGTTCTAATCAGAGAAGGTTCAGAGGATAGTGAATAGATATATTGGAGATGCCGAGTCACCAGGATGGATAGAAATAGACCAGTAAGGACTCTTCTGTGGAGAATTTGCCTCAGCTGATACTATGACTCAGATGATTGTGAAATTGCTCCTAAATCTGTCAGGTTTCTTAATCAACGGATGGTGGGGGGTGGGGAAGCAGAGCGGCGATAAGAGAAAGGATAAATGAACATGAGAGAAAAAGAGTTAAAAGAAGGATCCAGGAAGGTAAGAACCCGCAGACCAGAGACTCCACTTTTATGTTGAGGCTTCATAATGCTCAGAACTGTGTGGTACTCTGAGGCATGTGTGTCAAAGATGCATTTTTAGCAGTTATTTCAAGCTGACACAGCATGCAACATGCACAAAGAGAAGTTTCATCTGGAAACATCTTCGATCCCTGCGAGTCCTCGATCAAGCTCCTGCCTACTGGGCTGGACCGTTTCAGGCTGCTTACTGGAGGGTCATGAAATGTAAATTTGGAATTTCACTTTCAAAGCAGCTTCGAGCGTACGGAGAAGCAGAAAACTGATCCTATGAAAGTTTTATTCCAACCTGCCTGACGGTAATCCCTTTCTCATTGCTGCTTTGAATGCTTTCAGCGCAGTTAAAAGAGGAACAATCGATAATGAACTGAATCTGGCCACATTAGAACCCCGTCTGGGATATGAATGTTCTCCTCTCCCCATAAATCCATAACATCACGGGTGAAATGCAGCGACAGATCTAATGAGAGAATGTGCTCTCGGTGCACAGACTTTTCCTTCTTTCTTTTTTTTTCTTCCTTTTTTTACAAACTGGGAACAATAGAGCACTCTCAAGCATTCAGGAATCCATCAACTGAGCCCACCATTATTCCCGCATCAATGTCATTCAGCGGCGTCATCTCAGTGTGGAACTGTCTCAGGATGATGATTGAAATCTGTTTTTAATACCACCTCATTTTTCCTCAACTCATACGCCACCATATAAATTAACTTTGTCCCCTATATGCAGTTCCCCTATTGTTTAATTTGCTCCTGCGTGCCCCGTTCCCCCACCTTTTTCCTTCAGGATCATACTCCGCCTCATTTAATTGAGTGATTAAGTATTTTTTTTATACCCGTGCTTGCATGGGAGTGGACCGCCATATAAATACTGTAATAACAGGACGGACTTTCTGCTCTGAAGGTCATGCGTGTCTCACCGACTTCTCTCTGTCCCTTTAATATTTCATTACTTCAAAATGAAAAATTTGCCATCCAATTCCAACATACCTGCAAGTCATTCAGAGAGGCTTTAAGATGCAGTGTTTACAATACGAGCCGGGGTCGCGTCTTCGCTCTTTAGCGTCTTTAGATCACTTTGTTTGTTTGAGCGCCTCCCAGAGATAACGGCGGGGTTTCATCATTAAATCATAGGGATCACATTAAGGTGGGAGGCTGGGAACCGAATCAGTCTGCATCGATTAGTCTAACAGGACAGGACAGCTTCTACTGAAGGTAGGCCTATAAACTAATGACGTATATTTTTTAGTATTATGCAGAAAAGAATTGGTAAAATCATCTTGTATCTTCAATCTTTGTGAAATCAAATGTCAGAAAACTGTGTAAAAATGCAAATCCCCCTAAACGCCTGAGTTGCCATCTCTAAACTGTAAAAGAAAGCTAAAGATATTCAATTTGCTGCTACAAAAAAGGACTAATTCGTAGATTATTTTCATCAATCAATCCGTATAACATATCACAATACTGATGGTCATAATAACTCTAAGATTGGACTGTCTGGATCATTGGGGATTAATGTTTGCACTGATTATGTTGATTAACATTGATAATTAACTTCCCAAGGTCAAATATGCAGTTTGTGGATGAAAATTCTACCTGAACTCCATTTCAATCAAAGAAGAGGGAGGATGATGAAAAGATGAATGATTCAACTGATGATGTGTGACAATTAGAACGTCTTTGGTACTCCGACTCTTTGGGGAGATGGTGTTTGATGGGTCTCTTCCCTGAGCAGCAGCATGGAATATCCTCCCTTTGGAGTCTGGATGCTGGTGGTGGTGGCTGATGACTCTGACTCTGCTAAGGCGTATGTAGGTGTGACACAGTGATCGGATGGTTGAGTTGACCTGCTGATATCAACTGACGCATCAGACTGTGATGCAGGTAACTGAGACTGAGCATGTGTGAAAGGTGAGGATAATAGAGTCGAATCAGGAATAAGTTTGGCCCGAGTGTAAAGAAGGATAGTCTTTCTGACTGAATTTCGATAGATCTTCGTTTACGTTTAAGCTCTGAAGGAGGTCACGTGGCCAAAAGTTTGTATGTTTGATTGACAAGGAAATAATAAAAAGGTGTAGTGGAGATCAGTCAACTTTTCCTGGAATTTTGTGCTAGCTTTGTTTACCTTTGGGTAATTCAGTATCCATAGAATTATATGCTGGAATAATATATTTTTGGATGAGCACAACGATCAAATATGGTGGGAAGGCTTATCCACACAAATTTTATCCCACCATAATATCCAATGGGCTGCACGCACCGGCGGCTGTGGCGTCTGTCAAAGTGAATTTGGTGAAGTTGATCTGGTCCTTAAGTTCTTGGTCTGGATTAAATCGTCAATCTGGATGTCCAACACACGCGCGTTGTTATGGACATTTTTAGAGCCGGTTCTGCTAGTTCTGCTAAAAAAAATTTAAGAAAATCATATGAAAACTGCGGTGCAGCTTTCACAGCAAACATGCCAGATGTCTTAGTGAGACGGACACATGTACCTCCCTTCCTGCTGTAATAAATCCCTCCTTGATTAAATTAGCTAACATTAGCGCTCATCAGGCGGCAGTCTCTCTCCTCACATTGTACCGGAACCCCTGCTGTTCAACCCCGACCACCACGCTCATCTCAGTGTCGTTAGATGATCCACAGAGGAAAGACCCCAATGTTACACATTAATTATTCCAAAGGCCGGGTCTCATTTGACTAATCAGCAGTTATGGGAGTCGGGGGCGCTGCCGGCTGAGCGGCAAATGCCAATATCTACTCTGTCAGTCGTGGCAAAGGTAGGGGTGACTATGGATCAACAAGCCAATATGGGAGAACTGATCCATCATTTTGTCAGCTATTGTCTGGAGGGTGAATCATCTATTTTCGCCAATGAGAGGCGGAAGCAGCAGCACTGGTGGGGAGGGTCAAAAATCTCTCCCTCCCTGATGAATGCATGACCATGCTAACAACTGCCACTTACAGCTTTTAATTGCATCAACAGGCAGAGGTGATGGAGATCCGTGCCGCCCTCAGTGTCAGTATGACCCCTGTGCAAAACACAAATTGTGCTCCAATAATTGAATTTGCATGGATTTTGAAATTATCTTTGAATAGTCAGAATGAAGCATAAAAGGCCAAATGTTCACATTTCCATATCCAAACCCACCAGAATGACGGTTATTATAGACACTAGACAATCTATATTTGGACAGATTTCGTTAAACTTAAACCCTGAAGAACCAAAGTGGGAGAAAAAAAAACAAAACACCCCACACAATTTCAATCGTGCATGAATTAAAACCTCTTTCCTGTAAATGCCCTCAATTTCATTGCGGCTTCCCAAACTATACAAGCTCAGCCTTTACTGGGAGCTTTTAACCGATTGCATTATTTAAAAAGCCGCCCCGACGCACAAAAGCAATTTGATAAAATAGCAGCTGTAAAATACGGCTTTCACTCTGAAGTCATGGCCACAAATGGTTTGTCTGTCGCTGCTTTTTTTTCTCCCTCTGACTCTGCCCTCTTGTCAGACATGGCCTCCGCCACCCCCACCCCCAGCACATTACAAAGAGCATCACAAGTGTTACCGCCGCACTCCAATACAATTGATCTCACATCAGGTGCTCTCCAACCGTCCAACCCCGCCACTTTATGGAGGATTTTCCGCGGCATTGGAATCACATAATTTGATTTTAAGAACCATTGTAAGCAGCCGATGCTCCATCCTTCACCACACGGACGACTAAAAAAAAAAGAAAGAAAGTCAATGACGAGTTGTAATATCCCGCCCGACTGTTTGGTTGAGACGATTTTTGACTCACTTTTACTTCTTGAAAAATACGACTGAAAATCTTTATAATATGACCATAAAATGTTTAAAAGTACAGGGGCCGAGGGTGGAGTCCTGGGGGACACCGCATGACAAAGGAGAACAGAATTATGTATTTAGATACAACAAAAAATGTCTAATAAGAATTAGTTTTTTATTAAAAAGAAATACAAACTTTGAGCTAACATAATTAAAATGAGCTAATTACCATTAAAAAAAAATCATATTTTATTATTTTGCATATTTTTCCTTGTCTTTATTTATATATATATTTTTTCTTTTACTGTTTGACATTTTTATGGTACATTTAAGGGTGTTGAAGATGTTAAATCAAAAATGGCATCAAAGAAATAAAATTAGGCAAAGAAATAATAATCCATCTGCTTTATTTCGGGGAAGAGAGCGTTAGGCTCTACAGATGGAGAATGAAGAAATGTCAGTGAATCATCTGGTTGAAGGATTGGAGAGGAGGAGACGGATCGCGCAACTAATTAAAATGCTGAAATGATGTAACCTTCAGAGTTTACATGTTACAGTGGGGCTTCTTGCTCAACCTAAACGAGTCAAATTGAATCAGCTCTAAGTTTCCACATCCCTTTTCTTGTGAGCAAATGCAATTTAAATAAATTTGATTATGTCAAAAACTTTTTTTCCTCTCCTTCCTTCGGCGACCTATAAAAAGGACAAACACACACTGTAAAAATGCTGGGAAATCTAAATCCAGTGATGTGCTGTGTATTTATGTCTATTATTCTAAAATGTTTGACAGAAATTGTGTGTGGCTTAACAAAACAAAACTACAACATTCACAGTGAATATTTGTAAACTGTTTTAAATCACAGTAATATAGTCCCAACTGTGAGAATTCACACTAAATATTTTTAAACTGTTGTAAATCACAGTAATAACGTCTCAACTCTGAAATATCGCAATCAACATTCTTTAACTGTAGTTATTACTGTGATGTGTTTTACAGTATCTTACTAGCTACAATGTTTCTATTTAACTAATGTGATTTATTTTACAGTAACTTACTGGCTATTTGCCGCTAGTTAACTAACATGATTTATTTTACAGTAACTTACTGGCTGCTTGCTGCTAACGTGATTTAATTTACAGTAACTTACTGGCTACTTTCTGATAGTTAACTAACATGATTCAATTTACAGTAACTTGCTGGCTACTTGCTCGCCGTTAATTACTGTGATATTGACTTTAAGGTTTTTTACAGTGTACTTTTGATGTTTTCTGCCTGTTGTTACCCAGCGTAGCAGAAGGGGGGCTTCAACTATCATTGTCACAGCACAGTGAAAGCGTCAGCTCCATCTCTGCTTGTCGGCAGACGAATGCGAAGCCAGTTAAATATTTGCGATATGATGAAAATTTTAAATGATCACCAGAATTTGTTTTGTAGAGTATTTTAAGCATTTCATCCTTCACAATTTTATCAACCTTGCATATCAAGAGCTATTTATGAGGTTTTAGCTTTTTTTTGTGCGCAACAGAAAACTTGATCTCCTACTCCGGTTCAAGAAATATTGAAGCATGAGAAGTTGGTGAGGCCCTCAGCAGGCGGAGGAACTGCGACCCCTGACCAATGGCAGCAAAGGAGGAAGGACGTGGAGAGCCACAAGATCTGCAGCGGAAGGAATATGGGTCGACAAAAAGTTGTATTTTTTGAAGGGTGAGAGCACGGCTTTCAAGTTCCTGCAGACGGCCAACTCTGGTTTATTTTACACATGGCTGCATTTGTTCCCCGTGAGATGAATTGTGCGGGGGGGCAAAAGAGAAACCACTGACGTTTAAAGCTGTTTCAGAATGGCTACACTCGAAGGTGACAATCACAGAGAGGGAATATTATTTAAATATGGGCATGAAAGAAGACAATTATGGGGTTTTGTCTCAAATAAATTAAGTTTAATGAATCAAAAAAAAAGGTCTTATTATTCGTTAAACAGAATTTAATGAACAGGTGAAAGCTTGTGTCACTTTCTCATGACTTTGTAGCAGAGATTTTATTTCATTTCCCCACATGAATGAGAAAAACTCAACAGGAATCGGAAACGACTGAAAACCTCCGCAACAGCTGAGAAATGCTGACTTCAGGTGTGAACTTTGAATCACTTTTTTCAAGTTTCGAAACACTTTTGTATCCTCAACTTTTAAGCTTTTAACTAATATGCTCTAGAAAAAGCAAGACAGATCTACTCGAGTCGATTCATATGCACCTAACTTAAATAAAAGTCGTGCTCATGGTTGAGAAATTATGACCTGCAAAATTTGTGAAATAAAAAGCCAAACATTCCCAAAAATCGACCCAGTTCTTCCTCACACTAAGGTCTCAGTGTGGGTAGAATTTGAAAATGATCCATGAGACGGCTTTTGAGTTATCGCTCTTAACACGAAGGATTGGCGGTGGCGGACGCGGCAGCGACGACGAATCCATGATATCCCCAACTTTCCAAGCTAAAATGTCTCAGAAGCTGATCAGAATAACGTGTGTCATGATCAGTCGCTGACTCAGCAGAAAATTATTATTAAAATTAGAATCCTTTTTGTATGGCTAATGAAGCTGTATCAATCCGAGAGCTAAAAAAAAAGAAAAAAAGAAGGGATCTTGGTAAACTGGGCATTATCACTTCTCGCCACGAGCGACAGAAGTGTTTAAAAAGTGCTGAGAGCGGATGTGTTTTCAGCCGCCATCCTTTTCTAGTATTCAAATGATGCAACTGTCAGATTTCATTGGTTCCGCCCAGCTTCTTTCAAGTTGGAAATGTGAAAGCTTCTCGGATGTAGTTGGCAATTTGAAGGGGAAGGAAAATGCGCCAACGCTCTCTTAGATGGTTTGTTGATACCTGTGCTGCCGTCACGCATTGTTAAAAGGGTGCTTAAAATGACTATCTGGCCTTTTTCTTCACCGGTTCATTTACACAACCATTTATCTGAAGACGCCTTCAAAAAGAAGAGCAAACAGATGTAATCTCTTAATTTCAGTGCATTATCCATTTATCCTCAACTCAGAAAAACAAACGATTTAGGTCCCCAGGTGTCATCTTTTACTGAAAAGCATCCTCAGTGTCCGACATCAGTCTGAATGATAACAATGAAAAATGTGCTTACCCTCATTCTGCAATCACCATCAGCTCAAAAATCCATAGTTATTTTCTCTAAAAAGGATCCATCCACACCGGCTAAGTGGGTGATTTATGAACTTCTCCACACAGCTTTAAATACACAAACCACAGAGGAGAAGTTGGATAATTCCCATTATAGCGTTTAGTGTAACCCTTACGTCAGGTATTCATGCACTTAGGTAAAAGCACGCACAAAGCATCCTCTCCACAACAGCGCCATACAACTCCTCTCAAGATTTAACGGATAGCGACTACCCGAAACATTTTTAGTCTTGTCCAAACAAATTAACTTCCCGTCCGTTTTTTTTTCGCCATGAACGATGTGACTTTGAAAAAGAGATGTAGGAAACGAGTAAACAACGATCATTTTGATGGATGGTACGAGCCCGTGTGCGTCAGGATGGCTTTTTACATAATGCCTAACAAGGAAAGGAGTAATTATTGATGAGGCAAAAAGGTTAAGAATGAGAAGTGTTTGCAGACAGCGGCACAGAACAGAAACCCGCGAGGCTTGGTAGATGCCGACATTACAGACATGAACAGGTTTGGAACATGAATCCACCAGAACAGCATCTGAAGCTCAACGGGGAGCAAGAAAAAACCCGTGGACGGGCCCGTGGAAGACGGCGCCAGGAAAATGCAGCGTCTACACCAACCGCCACCTGTTCAGTCACAGACATCCAAGTATCAAGTTCACTCAAAAAGGCAAATTCCAAAGCAGCAGAAGAGAGCAGCCGCTATCTCAGATAAAAAGAGATTCATTGGCTATAAAAGTAGCGGCCATAATAAATGAAGTAGGAAGTAATTCATCCTCCTCATATTTATGCTTAACTCCTCACTTTAACATCTTAGTTTATTTGCTGTGAGCACAGGAGAATAGTTTATAGTCAAAACTGAGGATAAAAGAGAAAGTAGGCCTCCGCTGTTTTCCCCGAGAGCGAGGATGGATCCCCGTAAAGAACCCCAATCCCCTGCGTTGTGCAGGCAATCCCTGTGATTGAACTGCTCAAACTAAATGTGAAGAAAGAAAAAGAAAGCTCCCCTTGGTGAGTGAAAATATGAGATATGAGATAAATCTCGAGTCAAATCAAATTTGGACTAAATTGGATCAACAGTCTCCGAAAGACTTTTGGAGATAAAGCTCCTCCCAGAGGTGGAAATAAACAACTGACCTTTCCCAAAATCAATCCAGTTCTTCCTCGCATTAAAGTCCATAGGAGTTTGAAATACTTTACACAAAGGGTCTGCTGCCAGGTTAATACCCGGCCTAACTCCTGAGTGGCTCCACATGAAAACCAAATTACACTTCTAACAGTGAGGTTATATTCTTAAAGTGATTCTTAGCAGTGAGTTGGAAAACAAACAGTGAAAGTTTAGTAAACGGTAGTTAAACTCATGTGACACTAGGGGAGCACTTTGTAGTGACATTTAAGGTGGATCCATGCAACTGCGTTGCATAAAACGCGCAACTTTGGTGTTTTTGAATATAACCGTCTCTGAATCAATTACATTTTCCCACAGAATCTCAAGGTAGTGCGCTGTAGTGTCGCTCTAACCTGTGTCGGCGTAGGTTTTCTTCTGGATTGGTTTTATTTTTATTTTTTTGGTTGTGTTTCCGTTGTATTTCTCCCTCACACACAGCTTTTCTCCTCCTTTGTCTGTCTCTCGCTCGCCACGCTCGTCTCTGCACCTCAACGGGAAAAGTATTGACGCTAGCTTTCGCTGCAGCTTATGTTATGAATTAAAATGCTGCAGAGTCGCTGAAGTTCAGAAATGAGATCACATACATCGATATCGCAATCTTTTTGCGATTAATCAGCCAGCCCAACACGAACACTTACTCGCCCATTTTTCTCGCTTCCAAGTCATCGACTTTGAGGAAAAATGCCTTAAATATCCCACCGTCTGACAGAAGCCATTATACAAAGATAATTAATGCTAACCGCTTAACCTGTCAGTGTTATAATGTTATGGTGCACATATACATAAAGAGTAACAGGAATTCATCGGACAGGAATGCAGGAAGTGATAATTCAAGGCCCTGTTTAGTCCAGATATCAAGTTTCTTCAAGTAAGGCAATCTCAGTGTTACTTTGATCTGACATAATACTATTAGTATTCTCGCCAAATGTCAGCTGGGATAGACTCCAGCCCCCGCGACCCTGAACAGGATAAGCAGTTATAGATAATGAATGAATGAATGAATGAATAATACTATTAGAATAAACCTCAAACTTTGGTACTTCTTCAGGCCGGAAAGGAAAACGCATTACCATTAAGACACTCGTAATCTCTTGTAATCTCTTGCAGCGAGGACAATCAATAAAGGGCATCCATATCGAGACAAGGTTTCTGGATGTGGTGAGAGAGCACATGCAGTTGGTTGGCATGACAGGGCGACGATGCAGAGGACAGGTTAAGCAAATTATTCGCTGCGGCAACCCCTAAAGCCGCTGAAAGAAGAAGAAACAATACTTGCATGAAGCCGATAGCATCAACATATCTTAATGTTGAAAAGTTGCATAAACCTCAAACCGTTTTTAAATATTCCTCCTTTTTCCGTTTATTTTTGGTGCAATTCTTAAGGGGTTGATTTGCATTAGTGGCATGAAAAATCAATCAAGTGCTTTAATTGAACTTATTACACAATGCCGATTTAATAATGCGGCAAACACGGAGCAGTGAATACAGGAATAATCCATTTTTGTTTTTGTTTAATGATGCCTGTTTCGATATACTTCGAAAGAGTGGAAAATGCTCCATCATATCCTGACACGGCTGATGTAAGAAAAGCCTCTGAGGTAAAGCGGAACACATAATTAAATTTTCATGAGCTAATGAATTCCCCTTAAAAACTTCAACTTCTTCTTTCTTTTCACAATGTTGCCCAGCCACATTAGGGAAGAATAAATATTGTAAAGTGTGGCTCTGAGCCTCTTCAGTTTATTCCTTTTCCAGTCGGCGAGAAGCCCGTATGAGCCGTATGGAATAGAGTGTTGTAGAGTGCCAATCTAGCTGTCAAAGGAAGTAAGGTCTAGATCTTGTCTATAAGTACCAGCTGGTTGAAGGGAAGACCACTACAGATTGAGAAGAGTATGTCTTAATCCCCTAAATAGAGCTTCCAGTGGACACAGGAAGTCAGAGGAAAGTATGCTCCAGCCAGTCTGCCCACATCCACCAATCTCTCCCTGCTGTATCACTCTGCTGTGTCTTAATTTTTCATGAGGCATCCTGCCAGTAAATGCCTAATAAAAAGTGATGTAAACAAAATGCTAGGAGAAGACTCCTCCAGGCTCCTAATCACAATCGTGGATATTTTTAATTGCTTACTGGTGACTATTTTCAAAGAAGAAGAGTGATGATTTCCATTGGGTCTTAATAAGGAAAGAATAAAAAAAAAAAAAAAAAGCTTAAAGGCAGCAGAATCTGAGGTGGGTGCCGGCAGAGAGGGAATTTCCCCTCCGGAAATCAATCACTTTCATGGAATGTATTTATGAACTCTAAAATGAAGTAGGCAATATTCTATTATTTTCAATTAAATTTAATCCGTCACATTATATTATTATAAGCTGTCATTATGCAGTCGTTTGAATAGCAGAAATTATGCAGAATCATCTCCCTACAATTGAAAGTTCTACTTATTAGATTTGATTCATTTTTTTACATCCATTCACAGAAAAAAGATCAGTCAGATTTCTACTTAATACAAAATGTTTGGGCTACCCAGCCACGAAGGGCTCACAAATCAGTGTACTTCTAGTGCCGGTCCCAAGCCCAGATGAATGGGAAGATTTCTGGCGTCAAAATCAACCATCATGCGGAATCTGATTTCCTAAAAGGATCCGTTGTGACCCGGGTTGACAAATACAATCGCTAGTTTATGTTAGCCAGCAGGGTACCGGCGGTAACTATGGAGGGAATCAGATGATCCGGTGTAGCGACGGCCGAAAGAAAAAAAAGAAGAAAAAGACAAAACCTTGGGGCTTGTTTAACACATTATGGTTTCCATTCTGTCGAACTAACTGATAGAAAGTATGAATAAAAGGAAGCTGAGTTGATGCACTAACCAGTAGGGGCCCACAAGTGTTCAACAGCTTCCCAACAGTCAAGCACTGGTAACTGTGTTGAGAACAAAGTTTCATCTGGTATTCAACCCAACTCAATTGACTCACAATTCGCTGGAGGGACTATCTCTCATCTGGTCTGGGAACACCTGGGATGAGCTGGATAGTGTTGCTGGGGAAGGCGATATCTAGGATACCCTTCTTGGCTCTGGATAAGTAGTTGGAAATGGAGCCTAAAGCTTGGCACACAATGTACAATTTTAGATTTGTTGTTCTTTGGTTCCAACTCACACTGTATGAACAAATTATCTGTGAAAGCCCGTGATTGGTTTGCTCACACTGGACCGTCCGACCGTCAAGCATAGCATAAATGCTTACACTATGGGGTACAGCTTGTCGGCCACTACAGCCCGTTGTGACTAATGACAGTCGTCAATAAAGATTTGTTTGAAAGTTCCGAGGCAGGAAGAAGGATTGGGCAGTGAAGTTAGTCACAGGAATGATTGAAAACAAAATGGCCTCAGGATTACCATTCTTAGATACTTCACCGATCTATCATTAGCTAACAATACATAACGAGAAAAATTCCCAGCCACTTCAACTTAGTGAACAATTTCAATAAAAGTCCGTACCAACAAAGTTAGACGGTCCTGTTTAACCCCGTATGATTAAACCTGACCAAGTCCGTGAAAAAAAAGGCTGGCAGGTGTGCTACTACCCTGATGGAGTCCATTTAACCAATGGGTTTATTGTTTGTTTGAGCGGATCCTAGTGCCGGGATGGCATCAGGGGCACAGAACTCATGACCATGCTTGAGTCTCCCTCCTCGCAGTTTTCAGCTCGGTGCTCTGGTTGCTTTGACTTTTGGCTGCCTTAAGGAGAAGAGCAGCGAGTTAACTCTGGATGTCGGAGCTCCTCGCCCTATCTTTAAAGTCAAGTCCAGCAACGCTATAAAGGAAGCTCATTTGAGATCTCATTCTTCACCGGCGCATGACCTTCAGTGAGCATCAGATTGTAGATTCACTGTTAAACTGAGATGTTTGCCTAACGGCTCAGCCACAACCATGAGTGACAGATACAGCGCTTGCCTCGCTGCTGATGCTGCAACAAACCGCCCATCTATCCTCGCTTTCCATTTCTGGTTAGAGAACAAGACCCCAGGATACACTCCTTCACCTGAGGAAGCAATTCAGCACCAACCTGAAAGGGGCAATCAGCCATTTTCCAGCAGAGGACAATGGCATGAGATTTTGTGGCGCTGTAAGCCCGTCACACTCCTCCGCAAAATGCTGCAATGCATTCTGAAGGTCACGGATTGACGATGCCAACGGAACCTGAAGAGATGAAAACATAAGCTCCCAGAATAGGATATATATACCTTGACTTTGTATCATAATTAGAGTCAAAAGTAACAACAGCTATTTCAGATGAATATGATGGGATTAGAGTGCTTTCGAGATGTTCTTCATATATTCCCGTAATAGTGACAAAGATCTGGGCTGTAGTTATTGAGCATCTCTCTTCTGTTGTTCATCTATCATTCCTATATTAGTGTCCATCTTTGACCTTGGTGCAGCTTTGCAAGCGGCATTTCAATACACAGTAATCAATAATGCCTTCAATACCACCAGAGACATTAATAACTCAATGTAGTCTGAATTTTTCATCATATCGGTGGAATAAATTCTGAATAAAAGAGTCGGAACAGGTAAAGGAAAAAAAAAAAGTTAGGAAAAATGTGGCATGTTATTACAAGCGATTACAACAACGCCAGCATAACATTACACCCCATAATGCTCAAAAAACAACATCATAGCTGCTATACATTTATGATGGATGATTCATTTTGTTTCTCAGAAGATAATGAGATGAAAGCAAAATGCTTTATAGTCCGGCAAGAAACCGGGCCGTGCTCCACTAAACATCAGTAATCGGGGCCGTCAGTCTCATTGTGCTTTTTTAGAAGCTGGATGTTTCATTCCAGTGCCGATAAATCAAAAGAACGAAACGTAAACATGAGAGATGGATGGAGGAGATCTTGACAGTAGCATCAGATCTTCTACAGGTTTCCTGACCGAACAACTCAGCTGCCTGGAGGCGGACTACAAACACGCAGCCCAGTGGCCGGAGGATCCGCTCTTTGAAGACGGCGTTCAAGAGACCCCCTTTTTTCAACTAATTGCTCATTACGCTAACCTTGTGTAAAAAAAAATAAAAAATTAACAGCCTCCTTTCAAAGCATGCATTTATTAGCCGAGTGTTGCGGGGAACAGTCGACGCCCGGTGGAGGATGAAGCTGAGCTCAACCGGAGAGACAGCGAGGAAGAGGCAGGGACATTTTGAAAGTATTTCAAAAGCGTCTCTGATGTATGTAAATGCCACCTCATACCTAAGTCTATCTCAAAGGACAAGGCAGGCTGAGGCTGTGGAGAGAAAAGGTCGGCATCCATTTGAACTCCTACACTGCCCCCTGTCGGCCACAATCAAATGAAGCCCCGATGAGAACGGATTTTCTGCCTGGAGAAAATGGCTGGCTGTCTGGATGAGGATGACGCCAAAACATATTCAGACCACAGCAGCCATGGTAAATGCAACTCCTCGATTGTAGAAATACTATTATTCAAGCCTTTAACGTGCGTCTGGCTTCATGATTAATGGGAGGGATTATCATCGAAAGGCATGTTTTAAATACTCTCTAAAGACATTGTGTAATACTGGCATATATGGAAGAAATATATATATATATAAAAAAAAACATATCTTGAGCGTTTCAAACGTATTTGGCTCTTTCCTGCCTGAGCAGACTGGATGAGACAAATTAATGACTCTGGAACATTCCTGCTCGGCTGCAATGGGAGAGAAAGGAGGGCATGCTAAGGAGTGAAAGCCCACACAATGGAAAATGAACTGCTGTCTTTCAAACCAAAATCCCACATTATGGGAAGGCAGCGAAGTGGCACTACACTGTGACGGCGCCTTGTTAGCGACTTTTACTGAAGAACTGCCACTGCGTTGGGTTCCTTCGGAGAAGGGAGGGGAGGTCGGTATACAGATGAAAGAAAAATTGCAAAGGGAAGCAGAAAGAAGTTACAGTCCAGGGGACAGAAGGAGGAAAAAGGGGCGAGCGAGGAGCGATGTGGCCATGGATCACTGACCCTCGCTAGTTCAAGGAAAGTTCATTGGAACTCTTGCTCGGATTCATGTCATCTGTTTAGCTGTACATCGGTCCCCGGGGTCCATCCCACTGCCCATACAGGCTGTTTAACCTGACAAAAAGGCAAGGGAGGCTTATCAAATCTCCAGCAGCCAGGAACCAGCTCTCCACCAAGTTCCATATTCCACATGAAATTCACATTATCAATTATGGCTCTTCCCCAGTATGGATAAAATGGTTTCAGAATAGTAGGGTTTGTAGCGTATGAAAGAAATACACCCAGTAATTTGGTGGAAATTGGATAAATTGCTCTTTCAGTCTTCATCCAGCTGACTGAGGCAATAAAGGGGAGTCATATGCAAATGTTAGCTGAAATGCCAAGGAGGCAAATAGCTGGTTTCAAACCGAGACGGCTTCAGACATGTAAACACGGGGGACAGTTCATAAACGTTTGTACAAGATGTATGTGTGTATCAATTAATATATCTGATAGTCATTGAAAACCCATTAGAGCGACATGTCAAATAGTGGGTGAACATCAAAAAACCCTCAGCTTCTAATTAAGATAATGACATTTTGCAAAGGCCGCCAAACGGCTGAATTCAATTTAGGTGAAATGTCAGACATGCTTCGTGTCCCGACTTTACATTATTTGGGCCACAAACGGAAAAACTTTTACTTTTCAAATCTATAAAAAGTCCTGCATTCATATGGCAATGTTTTGAACGTGATCCTCGTGCAATAAAACCGCTGATATCATTATAACACGTAAGCCCGGCAGGTAGTCGGTCGTGTAACTTCTCATCAACACCTCAGAATCACATCCTCCTCACCCCTCGGAAATGAAACCTAGCTTTTTCATGCTGTAAGATCCTAATGGAAGATTAGGATCCTGTAAGATCCTGACGACTAAAACAAGGGGGTTTCATTACATACATTATCTATATAAAGGTTTTGAAATAACATAATTTTGTTTAGTACAATCAGCTCAATTATAGCCTTGTCCCAATTTTTGCTTGAGGGGACCACATGTGTGACCTAGAGGAAATGTGAACTTATGGGCGTCAGTCCTCAAGGGACTGAAGTATTTAAGCGCAGAATTGGGACAGGTCTGTTAACGTCACGCATCTACATCAATTCAGTTCGGATCACCTAGGAGAGGAAAATTTAGGGGGTATTCAGGGGTATCTCTTTGAACAAATGGTTAGGGTTTGTGTGTCCTAAAAAATCAATTTCTCAACGTTTGTTTGAAAAAGCCCTTTTCTATTTCCATGGAGCTGGTCCACATGGAGGCCGCCATGTTTGTCTGGAGAGGGATTTTGCGCTTTACGTTGTTACTGTGTTTTGTGTTTTGACAAATGGAAGATCATACTTATCATTTAGAACATGAAAAAAAATCAATGGAGCACCAAGCCAGCGTCAAAGCAAACATGAAGGCTCGTGAAATGTTAAGATGTAGAATCCTCTGGCAGCCCTGAGCCGCCTCGACGCCACTAGCTTCCCTCCCTGCAGCTGCATCATTTCTCCTCCCGGGGGCGATGATCACTCCAAATCACTCTAGAGTTCAGCCGCCCGATATGGGTCTATTGAGAAGAACGAGTTAGATGAAAAAAGGTGGCTAAGTGGTCATAGTAGGCGGCGGATTTTAGCAAAGAAGCTCTAAAAATAACCGCTGTACGCTGTACAATGTTTGTTCTGCACGTCACTGGTTGACAAAGTAACTATGTAGATTCCCCAAATCGTTGTAAATATGCTTGTGTGTATTTCACCTGGTGAATTGTTATCGCTAACATTGTTAGCATAAGTAAATGGGATTTAACATGGCAAAATTAGCATCAAAGCTATCGATCAAGCAATGAAATTGTATTTACATAGTATCTTTCAAACAATGACACATCTCCAAAGCATGGTGGGCACGGGGAAACGTATTTCGCTGCTAGATAATGACTGAAAATATTCCAGAAAAGACTTTTCAAGCTTTTGAAAATGGTGTCTGAGAACAGTTATAGCAAAGAACAATAGCGCAACATGTTAAATGTATTTCCATTTCCTATTAAACTATTATATTTAGTCAAGTAGATAAAATGGTAGATGATTCAATTTGAGACAAGGCTAGACTGATTTAAATGGACGAATGCACTACGCAAGTACACCACACAGCTGTACCCTAATGAAAGCACAGAAGAGCTGGAAACAATGGCGGAGCAGTTAGCAGCTAAAGAGGCAGCTGATTACTTCAGGAGCTGTTGGAGTACAAACGCTGAGCTAAATGAGGCGGACACAAACATGACGAATGTTAATGCTGCTCTGCGTCTGATGAATGTCTAAATAGGTATCTGCACACCCAGGTGTTAATCTGCCAATTTCATTTTGACGTCGGCTTGTTTGTGATGCCCCTAGGTTTTTAAGTCATCATTTCACATTTAAAGGAGAAACTAGAAAAAGGCAAAAAGAGGGCTAAAAACCTCCGCCAAGGTACAACAGTTGACCTAAGGTAGACATTACTGTGATCGGAATCAATTAGATCGCTGGATTTAGGACGATTTTCATGCATATTTGTCCAATAATCTATGAGTTATTATCAGTTAGTTATCTCTTTACTAGTTAAAGGCAGGCAGACAATAACCAAGGGGGAAGGCAAAATACATCGTTTTACACACGGGCAGAGGTCAGAACCACAAATCACAGGGAACAGGAGGAATCACGCTTGAAAGGTTGGCACGAGGGAACAACGCTATCTGGCGCAGGTGGAGAGGGGAACACAGATTAAATACAATGGGAGGCGGGGATTAACAAGACGCAGGTGTTGACAATCAGAGTGGAGGAGCAACAGTGAACAATGTGGAAACTAAACAACTAATTACAAAGCATACAAAGCATCTCAAAATCTCAGGTTGTTCTGACTTCACCTGTCTGTGGTTATAATGATATGGCTGATATTGGTAGCTCCAGTCTTAACAATTTACTACCCATTTAGTGAGAAATAGTGCAGGCTGAAACTCGTGTCAAGGTCATGCTAGCTCTGATAGATCATAACTGCCCGAAAATGAGATCCCTCTCGGTCCCGTGTGCTCCATCACTTTTATCGATGCTGCCTTTGGCGGGCTCGCCATACTTTGTCTTCCAGGTGGGCACAAGTTTCACCTCAGGAGAGGGAGAAGGAGGGCTTTGGGTTTGAAAATTGTTTTTCTTGTCTCTATAGCATTTATCACTGTGCTTCTGTGACACACCGTTGAAATATATGTGATGTCGGCTGCTAGAAATGAATGTGATTTTCGGGCTTCTAAAAAAAATCACCTGTCTGTCATGACTCAGGTGGGAAGTTTGCCAAAACTTCCTGTTTGAACCCAAAGCGAAACAACAAGTGAAACTAAAAATTTAATTGGAAGCCATTGGAATATTGGCTTTTTTATCAACACTGAACTTTAAAATTTAGACTTTAGCTTTTTTTTTTCTCTATGTTGTCATCAACATCTGGATTATTTCCTTTTCCAGTTCATACAAGTACAAACAGAGAATTATAGATTTCACATGAGTCTCATGACCTGGTTATCGCTGCAAAGTAGGAGTGTCCACACCTGGCACATGTAACACCGTATTGATCTTTTCTTTTAAATAGCGTGAAGCAGCATGGCGGGCAGGAAACACGCCAGCCCTCCATTCACACTCTAGTAATCCTTTATGGGAATTTCTGGAGCGCAGAGAGCGCTGCAGATTTCAGCCTCCTTCATCACTCCAAGGACTGGAGGTTTTCCCTCCTGATGGATGCCTCAGCTCCCCACTACCCACAATTCAATACTCGTGCAACACTGCAAGTAGGAATGAAGCTGCACTAGAGGCAAGGCATACCTCTATTTCATGTTTAGTGAATAATCTCCAGCAGCACTTTACCACATGCTATATCTCAATATCTTATTTCACTGGGGAAAGAAATGATCTAAAGTCAACGGTAATTTACTGTTTATTTGAAAAGGACATTACTGTAAAACGCTCAACTGTTTAATTAACTGAGTATTAACTCAACAATCGTGAAATTCAAATGATTACTGTGAAGATCACAGTAAAAAATCACGACTCTGAAATACAACAGTCAATTTTTTGCCCACTGTCGTGAATCACAGTAATTAAGTCGCAACTGTTAAAATCTGAAATTGTTTTTGAACTGTTTTAAATCCCAGTAATGCATTTTTGAAAATATGACAATAAATATTCTTGCACTGTTGTCAATCAAAGTAATGAAGTCACAGCTGTGTAATATTAAAATAAATATTTTTGTACTGCAGTACAGTAATTTATTTTACAGTAAGTTAGAGAAGACATTGGCAGTTAACTACTGTGACGATGATGAAAGTACGTTTTTTTTTTTTTTTTGCAGTGTATGATGTAACAGCCTGGAAACAATGGAAATGTAAAAAATTACCTGTTTTGTTGTTCCTTCACTGAAAAACAAGTTCCAAACCGAATTAAATATCATTCAAGTCATACACATGGTAGAATATTTAGACGTTTCAACACGGCTACGGATAAACAAAATACAAATATCAAATGAAAATTAAAGCTGCTAAAATCAGTTTTCTTTGACATTTCATTATTCTGCTTAAACCATGTCTGAAACAAAGGTCATATTAGAATTCTGAGAAATCCTAAAGACGAGACAAGCAGACTCGAAAGTTTTCTTTTCCCCGCAGAACGACTTCTGAAATATATTTCCTTCGGAAAGGATTTTCTATTGGAAGGGGAAACGAAGAAACAAAAATATCAACTAGTGTCTCCACTGGTTGCGTTTTCACATTTAAAAAGTTCTTCAAAATAAAGTTTATTTATCATTTCTCTTTGAAAATGTAATCTATTATTTATTTTACCTTGGAACTATTGCTACCTTTTCCATCACTAATTAAAAACCGAAAGGTTAAAAACAATCATACCACCACACCAGTTACGTGAAATAAATGGGTCTATTTGGATTTTCATCACAGGTTAATCATTCCAACAAATGACCATTTCCAATTTGACACTGTAATACCAAATAAAACATTTGAATATGAGTCTAACAAAAGGCTTCAGTTCACAATGATTATGAGTAGAGTCAGTAATCAAATTTAGAAAGCTTTTTTTTTTCTCCATTATTCTGTAGCGGCGCAGGTCCAATTAGCCGTAACTTTCTGTAATATCTGCTGGCATGGCCTTTCTACATCTGCGTTAAATATCAAAGTTTAACCTTTACGCTTCTGTCGGAACCAGAAAAGAGTGTTGAGGGTGTTATCGTGTCAATAGTTAACATCCAAACCAACGTCCTCCTATAGTAGCAGAGAGTTTAACATGCAGAGCAAAGGAGAATGTCATTAGCTAACACGGCCTACGCTCTCGTCCCCGACAGCAAGGGTGTATCCCTGAAAAGACCCCAATGTCCTGCGTTGTACAAGTTGTACAATTAAAATGTATACAAGATAGATGTCCGTACGTGGGTGTAAGTTGAAAACAGCTTTTCCGGGACTCAACTAGGCCTACGCAGCCGTCCCTAACAGCAAGGGTATATGAGAGTGCAATTAATATTGTAATAAAGTGCAACTTGTGATATTTCAAACTTGTGTATCATTGAAATAAAAAAAGGTGTTCCATGATTAAACATTTGCACATTTAAAATAGAGACAATGGAGGATTTCTCTCATTTCCTCTCATTAGCTAGCAGTATTAGCATACTCCAATGAAACACCGCCAGGGCAGAGCAGTTTAACCATCCCATAGTGAAAATGGTGAGTGGTAATATGCTTTGTAAATGCAAAAAATGCATTGAGAGTCCCCCGCTCTAATCAGTAGTGGAAAAACCTTATGCGGCGTCACCACAGCAGAAAAGTCACAACTTCGTGGCGTACCTACTATTCTGTGACCTGCCACACCGCTGTTGTTTATTGCAGAGTTCACCGCGGCCCATGAAGACCATTACGGAGCAGCTTAAAGTGACAAAGCATGTGATGTGAACAAGAAGCGGGGAGGCCATTATCACCGTCTACGCCCTGGCTGTGGTGCCAAGTCCAGCTGGTACCCGCCGCCACCTAGCAGCGCCCCCATGGCGAGCCACCGTCCACAGAGTAACACTTGGGTCTCACAAATGTCTTTGAATACCACTGAACGTCATCAGGATTTAATGAGGGGACAGTCCATTGTCTCAAACGCTAGCAGGGGGTCTACTGCTGCCTTCCACTCTCCCCTCATTAAAAGCCTCTTAATGGGCTGTGAGGAGGGCAGACCTCCTCTAACCGGCTTTACGCTTGTTCAGGCTGTCAAGGAAAATTATTATTGTTGAAGGATGTACTTGCCATTCAGCTCTGAAATATTGATTCGGGTAAACTTCGTGGGAGTAGCTGGCTGATATAATGGCACTTTGGTCTAATGGCACAGTGTCTGCAGTGAATGGACCTCATGACTTTATGGGGAATCTAAGAAACAAGAAAGGAATCTAAACTTTTAGCTTTCAAAATAAGCAATTAGAGTGAAGGCAGCTCTGCAAGTAGTAGGAAATAGTTTGACACACCTTCGTCACTGCTGTGCACCGTTATGTACAGCGTATAGTTGGGTTTTAACAGAATTATAAGGTGGGCATGGTTGTTTTATACATCCGTGAAAAGCCCCCAATCCCCTGCATTGTGCAAGCAATCCCCACTGATTGAATTCCTCCAATTAATTGTTAAGATATGTCCAAATGTCTTAATAAAAGCACCCCTTAGTTAGTAAAATATGATACATACAAGATAGATCACCTCCAGTTGATTCATAATACTCACATTTGGACTAAATCGGACAAACGGTTATGAGGTGATGTCCAACAAACTGTGTGTTTTCCTGAAAGAAAAGCTCCCCCTGGTGAGTAAAATATGAACTATCTGAGTAAAATGTGATATATACAAGATAGAAATCCTCGAGTCGATTCCAAATTGAAGACTAATTACGACCAAAAGTGAGAAGGTTATGTATGAAAACAATCTTCTTGCAGAAAAGAAAAGTTAAAATATGAATTATACAAGATAGATCTCCTCAAGTCAATTCATATGGACCAAATTTGGACTAAATCAGACCAAGGGGAAGGTTTTTTCAGAAAAACAGTGTTTTTTTTTAAAAGAAAAGCTCCCCCTATTGAGTAAAATAAAAATCATTAGAGTAAAACATCTACTTGTGTCAGTTTCTACGCACCAAATTTGGGACAATAGGACAAACGATTGAGAAATTATGGCCCAAAAACTTTTAGAGATAAAGCTCCACCTATTGTTGAGAACATGGAACCGATTTTCCACAAAAACAATCCGGTTCTTCCTCGCACCAAGGTCTATGAGGGTGTATGAAATTTAAAAATGATGGATAAAACGGTTTTTGAGGATCTGCAGCGGCAGCAATTACTGATGCCATAATATCCCCGACTTTCAGGGCTATAATTCAAGGATAAAATGTGTCTATAGATGATCCCTCAACAACAGCTTTGTTTGTTTGTATTCAGTTTGTGAATACAAACGCTTTTTTGAGCACATCCTAAATAAAAAAACGAGCCTGGAGCGCGCCAAGATGAATATATTCTAGATTCAATGTGACGGCTTATGAAAATCTCACAGGCACAGACATTAGAGGCCTGAATGTTTTGTTGGTCAAAGAATATTTAATTACATCATTAACCACATTAAAACAACTTTGCATTTCTGAAAAGGGCAAACAACTGCCAACAATATACAAGGCAATCTGTCATAGTAACGTGGCAATGGGAGACGGAATCAGTGAGAAATTAAAGATCGGGCCGGACGTTATATTAATTAATGCTGAGCAGTAATTAGCTGTAATTCTCTTTTGTTGCAGAGGTTTAAAAATAAATCATTAATACTTCATTTGCATTACTTGTACACACAGGGATGTATGGGAGACGTGATGGTGGTGCTAACGACATGTAGGAATGCAGCAGCAAAGGGAAATCAAGAAAAAGACTGAAAACTGGTGAACATGGATGTAAATGTTGCATAATTTAACGTATGTTGAAAAAACAACAACATTGTCTTTGTAAATCCTTTATGAGGAAGAAAAAACATTCGACAATTTTCTAGACTGCAAGAGGTGTAGCTCCAGTTTTTTTATGCAACGCGATAACTGGATGGATGATTTTCAAATATTATCCTCCCATAGACCTTGGTTCGAGGAAGAACTGGATTGATTTTGACAAAGGTTGTATATATATGCCACTAGGGGGCGTTTTTATCTCCAAAAGATTTCGGGCCATTTCTCATCTGTTGGGTCCTATTTAGTCCAAATAGGGATGTATAAATTTACAAGAAGAGATTTAAACTGTAAATATAATATTTTAGACTAATAATTTATAATTTACTTGCTAGACGTAGCTTTTTACCAAAAATACTGTTTATCGGAACTAACTTCCTAACTGTTGGTATGATTTATTCCAAATTTGGTGAATATCAATTGACTCAAGGAGAGCTAATTTGTATTATATTATTATTATTACTGAAATTCTTCTGTCAAAGTTCATGTTTTACTCACTAGGGGGAGCTTTTTTATGAAAAGACCAAATTGACTTCATATGAAGCGCCTGAAGAAGTCATATTTTACTGTAATTGTTCATTATTCACTCACTAGGGTGGTGAAATATGAAAAAATTAAATCAAACCACGCAAAAATATCCAACACACAATACACAATTTCCCAACCACTTACTAAAGCGAGACACTTTATTACTTTATTAGCTCAGAAAAACTAGTTAACTGTATTTATCTTCATTATTGAGTAACTATGGGCTCTGATCTTAGAGCAGACTGCTGACTCCATAGAAATAGTTAGTTTGATTTGTTGGTTTGCTTGTACAATGCAGGAGATGGGGGACTTAGTTGTTTTTGCTTTTATATTATGTATAATACAGTGTATACAGTTCCAGTAAAACACCAAAATCAATGACTTTTCTCTACTTGTATTATTTCTGACATAATAGAAGAAACAGTATATAGTTAGGAAAAAAGTGTGAGATATTTTACATTCGTCAAAGCAGCCAGTTCTTGCTTCGCACACTCAGCATTCTCCACCAGCCTGAGGTCGTGACATGGAATGGTTTTTTTTGCAGTCTTTGAATGTCGAGCATTCAGTGGCATCTTTTCTTTCATTATGAGGCTCAACTCAGCCCAAACCATTTCATCTGGCCTTAAAATCGGGTGATTGTAGAGGCCAGATCATCTGATGCAGCACTCTTTCACTCTCATTATTGCTTAAATAGCCCTCAGGTGTGTTTGTTGTGTTTGGGTCATTGCCCCCACTGAAAAACAAATGATGGTTCCAATAAGCTCAAACCAGATGGGATGGAATGTCACTGCGGAATGCTGTGGTGGTGATACTGGATAAGTGCGCCCTCAATTTTGAATAAATTGCAGACAAAGTCACCAGCGATGCACCCTAGCGTCATTACATCCCTTCCTCTTCACTCTTCACTTGGGGAACGACACGCGTAGAAACCATCACTTCGCCTTTTCAGCATCTCACAAAGACATGGTGGTTGGAAAGAAATCTCAAATTTACACACAACAGACCAAAGTTTAGATTTTTCCCCTGGACTACCGTGAAGGTCTGATTCTCGCAGCCTCCTCTAAGCAGCTGATTCTGAGACCCGTTTGCTATTTGAACAACGGGAAGTTTTCCTAACGGCTTTAATCTGAGGTGTTGTCAATCGTCGATTTGTTGGGCTGGTCAATCCGATGAAGCCCTCGCAAAAGTTCAGGGAGGAAGACCCTCATCCCCCTGGAACACTTGAGCCACAGTTACTGCTCATGCTTCTTAATTATTCTCACACCTTTCACAGGTGCTCAGTCTCAATTCCCCGCTTCAAATCCATCCAATCACGAGGATCCGCACCTTCATCCTCTTCCTTCTGTCTGCTCTAATATAATCCTGTCTCTTCATCTAGCTTTTTGGGTTAATGTACCCTCAATCTCCGCAACTGCACCCAGTCCTCGCAGATCCCTCATCCTCATCATTCATCAGTCTTAGCAGAATCATCAGCCACCACCACCACCAGTGTCCAGACTCAAAGGGGGGATAAACTGTAACTGCCTCTGCTCAGGGTAGATACCATTGGACCACAATCCCCCTGAGCGCCAGAGTCTTTCTGATGTACTAATTATCACATAAAGGATACAGAGAGGAGTTTTCAACAATTCACTTCTCTTCTCTTTTTTCCTAACTTTATACAGTTTCTTCTGCTAATTATCGACTATAATTACCAGAAAAAGTCAGGAACATGAGAGAATTATCATAACCGCACATCCTTCAAAGCCACATGGACTGTAGTGTGAGGAAGAACTTGAATGATTGTGGGAAAGGTCATTTATGTATTCCCGACATTAGGGGGAGGTATTTGGGCCATTTTACTCTAAAAATTCACATTATTATTTATTTTTATCTATTCTTCAGACATTACTGCTGAACCGTTGATCCAATTTAATAGAATATTTGGTGCTTATGAATCGAATCAAAGAGATTTATGTTGTATTTATTATATTTTACTCTAAAAATTCAGGTTTGACTCACTAGGGGGAGCTTTGTTTTACAAAAAGTCTGTTTTCAACCGATTTAGTAAAATATTTGGTGCATATGATTATTGGATTTTTTTTTTTCATATCCTATTTTACTCTAATTGTTCATATTTCACGCAGTTGGGGATTTCTTTTAAAATGAAAAACACATAATGGCGTTACTGTTAAGAAAATTTAGTTCAGATTTGGTGAATATGAATCATTTTGAGGAGATCTATCTTGAATATATCATATTTTACTCTAACAGCTCATATTTTACTCACTTACTCATGCCGTGGAAATAACTTAAATCAGGGGGACTGATTGTACAACCCAGGGGATTGGTGCCTTTTCAGGGATCTAATCTTGCTGTCAGGGAGCAGCAGAGGCCTGCTTCTGATGACAGTCAAGTACACTTCAAAAATCTAAAAAGGGAAAAACATCAGAATCACCTGCTACTGCCTTTCAGACAGCGATGACAACAAAAAAAAAAAAAGTCAACTGACAAAAGTTTGGGGGTGACTTTTTATTTACTTTTCCATCAAATACACATTCATCATACGCCGCACTCAGAGAAATTGAGAGACGAACCTGAAATTCCCCAATGATTTCCGCACGCAGACATTTTCCGTGAAGTGCAGGGGGAAGCTATAACTCTTCAAAACAACAGTTATCCTCGGCAATCTATAAACATACATCATCGGACAACAACACATTCATCACGGCGCGGCGAGGAGAAAGAGCTGAGGAGGGGAAGGTCGCGGTAATACCTCTGATTGAATCTCGCAAAGAGTGACACAAAACTTACGTAGCCGAGCAAAATCGTTGGTTCTCGGCAAATTAGTTATTTTAGTTATTTTCACATGAACTCTTGGGCTTTAAGATAGAGATTCAGCGCTTCAGAGATGAGAGGGAGCAGATTGCTGTGAAGTTATTAAATCACTACCTCGAGACCCAAGTAAGGTTACCTTTTTTTTCCGCTTTGTATGAAATACCAGCGGTTCAGCGTGGATGTCATGTAGAACAATGATGGCGTCTGTCAAAAAGATGTCATTCTGAGTCACGGCGTCCAGCTACTGAAGTAATAAGCTCACTAGACTCGATTCCTCTTCTAAGCTACATTTACCCCTCAGATGATTAATTTGTTGCTCCTCTCGCGAGGGCAAATCGCTGCCGGCCGAGATCCTTCCTTTAAAACCTGTCAAACTTCCAGCGACGCCACCTCGACGTTTTTAAACTGACCCTTTCTTTGCAAAATCGCTCGCGAGTGCTGCAGCAATATGAATAAATAAGTAAACATGCGCTCATCTGGTGCGCCCTCGCACAGTGTACAGTTCTGAACTCAATTTCACACTCCAATGCCTTCGCAGACAATTTAGACAGCCTAATGCCGGCAGCAGAAAAAGTGAAGAGACAATGTATTTATTTATCGACTTTTTTTTCCTGGCAGAAGGGGAGGATTTGTCAGACGGTGTGTTTGTAAGAAGAGCGAGCGCGTGTCTGCGCGTTCTGCCGGCGTGTGCCCATGCACCTATATGTGACAGACGTAATGGAAGGAAGCAGGAAGGAAAATGTGATTCGGCTGCGAAGAGACACGGAGAGAGAGAGCGAGCGAGAGAGACAGAGAGAGAGAGAGAGAGGAAGAGTGAGGAGACAGGCATATCCTGGGGGATTGTTTTTTTTTCAGTCACTCATCCAGTCCCTTGTCCCCCCGCTTCAGCAGTATGTGTGAGGGAGACATGAAGCGCCTCACGTCCACAGAGAGTCAAACTCCAACCTCCAAAACACCGTCAAATAGGAATTACTAGGATACAAGTAGACCAGTTGTCACAGCAACCCCGACAAAAATATTTTGCAAGCAATGGATGGTCTTTATGTGTAATGTGTTATTATATATAGTATAGTTAGATTCGGCCGGGTTTGTATATGCTGCACTCTGCTTATCTCTACATACGCTTGTATAGAAATGAATGCAGTACTAATATACCTGAAAAGTCGGGGATATTATGAAATCGTCATCAGCCCCCGCCGCAGATCCTTCGTGTTAACGCGATAACGCAAAAACTATTTCATGGATCATTTTCAAATTTTAGACCCATATAGACATTAATGCGAGGAAGAAGTGTAGTGGACGGTTTGTTTTATAATTCTGACACTAGAGAGGGATTCACCTCCATAGGTTTTAAGGCCATAATTTCTCAACCTTTGGTCCAATTTAGTACAAATCCGGCACATTTGAATCGGGTTCACGAAACTTCTATTACAGAATCAAGGAGATCAATCTGGTTTACTGTAATAGTCCATATTTTACTCAATAGGGGACCCAACTCTTTTTTGACATAAGGGGTATTGCTTGTAAAATGCAGGGGATTGGGGGCTTTTTGTTGATGTAACCCTCCCATTGGGGATGACAGCGTAGGTCTTGTTAACATACTGTATAAATTGCTGGAAAGGTTGCTCTTTGTGAAGGTGGTTGTGACGTACTTCATAATTCATTGATTTTACAGTCAAATTTATCATTAGAAGTTAATATAAAAACAATCCAGTGGCATTTGAGTCAAATAAAGTACACAATCCTGTATGTGTGCTATACATTTAAAAGAGAGTAGAAGTCTTAGGATAGGGTAGCCTTGACTGCAATGTTAATTTGCCTGAGAATCCCAACAAAATACGAAGACCAACTCCACATTGTGGCACCATGGAATAAAATTTGCATCATAACGACAAAGGAATACGAAAATAGAACCTCAAAATGTGTTTTTTTTATTCAGTATGAAAGTCATGAGGCCATTATTCAACTGAATTTTTTTGCCTCAGCCTGTCAGCTTTTTTTCTGCACAGGGTCTAAAAAAAAAATGCATTGCAGTCTTCTCTTACCAGTAGTCTGTAATTCTCTATTTCATATTAGCTGCAAACACTTTGCAAAGTGACGTCAAGGACAAAACCATTCTTGCTTGCAGGGGGGAGTGCTTTGCCAAAGGAGAATTTCTGCATAGACATTACTTTAAGCACTGCATTAAAACCTCCAAGAGCTCCCTAGTGGAAATGGGGGTTCAGGTTCACTTGGCAAGCAGTTCCTTATCTCAAAGGCTTCGGGTAATTGACGGAGACGTATCAAATAAACGTCATGCAAAATTCACAAGTAAGCAGGTATGACATTCTAATGGGCTTCCTTATTAAGTATTTTCAGCGGGGGGTAATGTGTTTGAAATTGATGTGACATTTTCGACTCCAAAGAGTTTTAGTCTTCGGTTATTTATCTGTGTCTGATGCTCCCTGTGGATGTAATTTATGCGCAGTTGTGATCTAATGTGAAGCTGTGTTTTTATGAGCTGCTAGAAATCCTACACCCAACACTGAACAACGTGAACATTAGTGGTTGGAGATAAAAGTACGCACCATATTTGACCGCCTTGCTAACAATGTCTCTCAATATTTTTATATAATAAGTTGAAAACATGTTGAGCCTGTTTTCCTTTTTTCCTTGGATGAATAAAATCCATTTCTATCTCAAGCCACTAGATGGTGCTATAAAGTTGTTTCCTGGTGAGGGCAGCAAAGATGACAGTTAACAAAAGAAAGATGGAGGTAAGGGCCTTATTTGGAGGGGATGAAGGGGTTGGATAAGACACATAGGAGTGTTGTATGAAATCGTTACCCTAACCCTATAGCCGAGAACAGCAACGCTAGCACTAGTTTAGCGCCTTGGAAAAGCCAAACAACATTTAACTCTCTTAGCTCCATTAAAAAACCTCCCAGCTCAAAGCTAGTTCAGATAAAAACAAAGTCCTTCAACATCTTCCTCTGCAAAGACCTGCAACCAGACAGCCGAGTGGAAAACATGGTCGTCTGGTTAAACATAATCATACTTAAGCACAATTCATTTCATTCTTTCATTAATACAGGCCCAAGAAAGTATATAACGGACAAAAATGTAGGAACATGACAACATGACTTCACATCACAAAAAAAATAATGGTAAATAAATAACCTCATGAAAAATAAACTAAAGCCAACTCAACAAAACATTCAAACAAAGGTTTGAGGCTAAAACACAAAATAAAAATGGATATAGGATTTTTCAGAATTTCAGCACCTCAAGTAAGAGTAACAATATACTTAGAACCATAGAAATAAAATAGAGAAGTATGAATACTTTCCACTCTTCAATCAAACAGATTTTTTCCCATTTCTTATTGTGTCGTGCTACTTTGTCTTGATTTGTTGAAATAATCTTTTCTAATAGAAACTGGCTTTTTAATCTATATTTCTTCTTTCTTTTTTAAAAAAAAAAAAAAGGTTAATTCAAGCTGCCGCTAGATTGAGTTTTTTTGGATAAAGATTGTGCCAATGGGAATAATTATAATTAACTGGGGACAGTCTTCATCCAGAGCCCCCAACAAAATGTTCATAGGTTTATATTGAAATAAAATTTTGACTGGTCTGAACCAGTTTTGGCCACCATTGACGAGGCACTGCCCACGACTCTAGAGAAAGTCCTATTTGATAAATCGGATTTAAACCAATTTAAAGCAGTTCCTCTAATGCCCCGCCACTTTTCAAGCCAAACCAGTAGGATTGTGTGATCTACTTTATCAAAATCGGAGCTCAGATCCAATAGAATTGGTGTCTATCTACAGGTAATAATCTATTTTCAGTGTCAGTAACATCATGCGTGAGAAACGTGATTAAATACAAAAAAACAACAAGATTTCTATCCTTAACTGACTCTTTTTTTTTAGATAAAAAAGGATATTACATCATTATAACACAGTCAACACAAAGCGAAACAATCACTGAATTACCTCAGAAACTCTTTGATAACTATGGCATCAAAGTTGATGGAAATACCACAAAAGTGTGTGTTATTCTACACAGCGGTTGACTTTTTCCATTCGGCCAAATGTGCTAAAAATGGGATTTATATCCCAGAGTGGGAGTTTGGCCGCAAAGTACCACACATGTCCACTAGAGGGATTATATGCATGTACTGCAACCTTTGACTATGATACGTAAAAAGAGCTTTATCAAGATCTAGCATTGTGCACTATAAAATAATAGCAAAATGACGTAGGGTTTAATCAAATTGCAGATCTCCAGGTGATTCTCACCCCTAATGTTATTTGCTTGGAAAAGAGTGAACGAGTGGAAGTGGGGGTATTAACAGGAATCTGATTTAAGCAGAGGTTTCTTTCTGCGAGAGGAATCAGCGGGTCAACTAGTCCTCCAGGAAACGACCGTGGCTTCTTATAACCACTGAGCGAGCAATTGTGCATAGATACTTTCACTTATTGTGAGGAATTTTCAACCCTTTTCTATAAAATATCATACGGCAAAGAAGAAAACCTCAGTGTGCCGGTCAGAATGTAAAAAGGTCGCAGATGAAGATGAAGAATAATTAAAATATGTACTCTATTTGGAATAGGTGAAGCTCCAGAGGCTTGTAAATGTAGGACACGGCAGATTTTAAAAGAGAACTCTTCACCCTTCAGTATAATGAGTCTGAAAAAAATCAAAAGATACCTGAGCTTTGACCGGCACCAGGGCTTTTTCTGCGCTTGTTATTCTACGTATAAGATCCATTTTCACTGTCCGTCTAAAAGTCTGATTAATGCAGTAGTACATTGATTTGAAAACGGTTCTATAAATAAGAGCAGAAGCAGACAAGCATCATCTCCTTCCCCCTGTAATATGAAATGTTAGTCTCCCACAGTTGAGTTTTATCCAACACTCCATGCTATTATCATCATTCCCCACTAAGTAGAAGCTTTCCAGATGCTCCCCGGAGAGTGGCATTGAGCTGTGCGGGCGCCTTTGCCACGTTGCCATGGAGACATTCCGTCGGCATAGCCCATTTAAGCAACAGACATCATTTTGGAAAAAGCTTTCGGGGCCGGGATTTCAACCCCAGAGCGAAACACAGAAACTTTCAAACTGAATCTTGCATTACCTGCGTAAGGATATGTAGGTCGAGTGGTTGGCGTGTTTTTATGTGGTATAAAACCTGATAGAATATATCGCTGAGTGAGTTTTCTTTAAGAAATCGAGGCGAGTGATGCTGCACTGTGAAGAAAAATCTGTATGATTTAAATATAAAATAGATGGTGACCATGTACAAGACGTTACGGTAAATAACCATTAAAATAGATTTAATATAAATTTTTTATGGTAACATACTAAATTACATAAATTAACAGTAAATTACATTCATTTCAGACTGTTAACCTATTAGAGTTAGAAATTATTTCACAAATTTAAACCGCGTTTTCTATCATTCTCTGTACGTCGAAATTATGGGATGCTGTTGCCAAATTGTTAAAGTTGGTTATTTACGTTTTAATACCAGCAAAACCTGGAATAATAATTTTTACAGTAATGACTTGCTTGTGAAATTATGATATTGTTCCTTTAATTTTATCAACGTTTGGATTTTCACATTAAAATTCTTTGTTTTTATTACCAGAAATAAGAAAGTTATTAACTGTTTCTTCATCTATTATAATTCAACCGATCTACTACTGTTTTTAAATCTAATATATTTATCTGTTGATATTTGATTTAGTTTTTTAAAGTATTCTATCCTGATAGTTTTTTACAGTTTAAGTTAAAAATAAGTTGTAATTTACCGTAATTTCATGTAATTAACTTTGTGACTGTAAACAGGTTGACATTATATCTATTTTTTAATTAGTAATTTACTGTAATTCTTTTGTATATGACCGTTTTTTTTTTACGGTAAAATTATGGCATTCACAGATCCCTGTATTTTACCGATTTTTTATTTGTTTTTACAGTGTGGCTTAAAGAGCCGACGTCTCATAAATAAATAAGAATGGAATATGCTTTTAATAAAGATATTAAAAGGAGAGCCAGTTCATTTCATCAAGCATGAATAGAGAGTTCCAAACGACCCCCTGGTAGCCCCTCGTCCCTGCGTCTGTCCTGCATCACCTGAATGAGGGTCTTGACGAGGTGAAGTAGGACAGTAGCCCCGGGATGATCGTTTCACGTACTCAGCTGCTCGGAGACGTTAGTCTGGAGGCTGCTTTTGAATAAGTCACATTTTATTACGCCGTCTAGGCGCCGGTGTAACGAGTCTGGCGCGGGGATGATATAGCTCTGATAAAACATCCAGCCTGGCTGTTGTGACTTTTCAGCGATCTGAAATAAAAAATAAAAAAAAAAGAGGAATAAAAAGGCTTTGGGTGTAACTCCCAGCAGCAGGAAGTTGTTAACTTCAGGGACTCGGAGAAAACAGAGTAAAGGGGGTGGGCAGCTTCTTGTGCCCCGACAGCACAGCGGCGGACACTCCAGCGGCGTGCACATCTCCGCCCACGGTCATTACTCACATCAGAACATTAATTGCTCTCTTATGACACATCATTACCTCCGTGACTAATGAGTCGGGGATACTGTACAGTGAGGGCAGGTTATCAATACTGGGAAGCGCCATAATAGGTGGACCTTTGCTGTGAATACAGGAGGACTCGTGATGGATCCTTCTGTCTTAGCGGGTTGATTCTTGAAGTGACTCATCACTTCCGTGTCACCGTTAACTGCACAAATTCATGCATGAAGGATGACATTATAAAAAAAAAAAATCAATCGGGAAGTCTTGAAGGGGGGCTGCATTTCCTGCTACTGATTAGTTTGGCTCGGACCAGATTAAAAGGAGTGGCGAGGTAATGTTGATTAATGTTAGAGTCACGTCAAACTGGCCTCCATTAATTTCACGGATATTTTTGTCATTTGGCTCATAAACACATGCTCACTTTGTTCCGACAATGACACTTTGGCTCATTAGCGTTGCACCAAATGCTCCCGATCTCATTCGAATTAAACACATGTGGCACCGAAACCACTAAATTTTACGCAGAGGGCATCGACAAATTAATGACGGCAGGTCCAGAAAACTTTAAGATGTTGCGGAGGCAACCATCTTTCTTCCTGCCAGCGTGACAGCCACTCGGTTCAGCAGCAGGCCCAGAGACACCTGTTCCCGCTGAGGTACGTGTCGCTGATGACATTTAAACATCTGTCCCCAAAGCCCCCACGCTGAGGCCGTGCTAGCTTCTAATATTCCAGATAGAGTGGGCTCACTGTCACAAGGAAAAACCAGAGAGGTTCATCAATTAACCCGATAACAAAGCCCCCGGATAAAGGTTTGGACAGCTAGTTCTTCCTGTGCCGGAGGCAAGGGCGGTTGTAGCCTGTGTGGCGACCGGCCTTCCTCATCTCCACCCTCTGACTGTGGGATTCCTCTCTGCAGGGAGGAACCTGTCCGCTCAACAACTAGAGGGGCGTCCAACCTATGGCGTTTCCAGGGGTTGTACTGCAGCTCTCTCCGCCAAGACTTTTTGTCCGATCAACTTCAAATTTGGTGATTGACGAGTTGACACCTCAAGTGTTATAAATCATGAAAATCCTGAGTTTCCGCTGAACGATCTGGACTGGAAGGGGCGCTGAATATTGACATTTTGCCGTAAAAAAACAAAATTGTCATTAATCATCTTTACTTGGTCAAATCTGCCATGAACTTCACGCGTTGGATAAAACTCCCGCCCCCAAGACGTCTGCATGAAATAACTTTACATTTGTCGAAGCGCCTCCTAGTGGCAATGAAATATGATATTTGTTTCATACTTTGAAATGCGAGTACGAGCCCATTAACCCGATACGGCTCAAATTTGGTCAGGGAAGCCTTAACTAGTTGGAGGTACATTGTTGCGAAGGATGTGACTTTTGAAAAAAAATGTTTGGTTGTGGCAGAGCGATGAACATTGATGTCTCGCCTTAAAACTTGAAGTCTTCTTAATTCCATTATACATAGTCCAATCTTCACCAAACCTTCCGTGATTGATAAAGATCCTGCCCTGAAGAGGTCTAAATAAAAAATACTAAACTTTTCTAGAGTGCCACCTATTAGCAAAAGGAAATTAGAAGCTTTATACCTTGATTACCTGTGACTAACTCGTTGATGCCATAGACTTAACCATGTGTCTTGTAAGTCATGAGCAGTTGAGGATGCACCATTTTGCAGATTTCAATTAATATTGAATCAATCCTGTTTCCGTGGTGACGCCGCAAATTATGTTAAACAGGAAGTAGATATGTGAGAGGTTAAACATGCTTCAAAGTTGACCAAAATTGGTAAACGTGTCCAGAGGCACGAGCCAAGTGATAGAATACGGATTTTAATCTTTATTATTAGAGCATTTTCTATACAAATCTCCAAAGTGCTTCACCAGGAAAATAAAAAATAACCAAGACAATGTACATTTTATATATCTACATTGAATGTGTAATATATTTTCTAATATTTTAAAAGATAAACTGTTAGAATGAAATTAAAAAGATCAAATAAAAAATAAAAAAAACAGTAAATTGAGCTCTCGGAACACGGCTGATCGCCAAACAACAGAACCGGACTTCAAAAACTGTCGGACATGAAATGAAAGAGTTCAGACTCAGACTTTTTTCGAAGGGTTCACCCCAGAGGGCTTCGTGCTGCAATGCAGTTAAAACACACAAAAGACCCATTAAACTATGGCAAGGAATGTGAAGCCCCGATGAAAAGACAGAAAGAAAGTCACCGAGCAATATTCTCCTCTCCTGACAATCCTTTTGACAATTACTTATGTAACACAATTGCTTGCCAGCTGATGGCGGGGAGCAATTTGACAGGTTTATCACAACTTTGACAAAAGTAATTTACTCGGCTCAGTCCTTCTGCGCCTCTGTGGGAAATAAATCATCCAAATAAAAATAAATAAAAGGCACCCCACCGGGATCTGTCAGTTCACTGTCTTCCAACCGCGGCACAAAAGGTGGCGTCTTCAGCCAACATCGTAAAGACTGCGAGCTAACGGCGCTGCGTGCGGTCATCCATCATCTGTCTGAGGGGATACTTTGGTGGTCCATCGCTGCTCGTAGGACAGCCGGGGCATCAAGGGTGCAGCTGTTTACAGTTGAGCTTCACAGGAAGTGTGATGAGTTAAAAGAAGCTGGATTCACAATGGATCATTTTTCACTTCCTCAGATCTTTATAAAAGTCTGTATTCATTGATGTCTTGGGTCAGGATTTACTTTTTTCACTGCAGTTCAGAGTTTGTTTATGGATGGAAACATTATTTAGACAGAATTAGGATTTTTAGTGCAAAGATGATACCATAAAGCAGATATCTTGTGGTTGTGCCGGTGAATGAGAATCTTTTTTATCTCACGTTTAAATCATCTTTATTGCAGAAAGAACGGTTTATGCCTCCTCCGGATGAACTTCTGCACAACTTCTTGGTTCTGCACCTCCAGTTTCTGTATGAAGTATTTTTACTATACTCTCTGGTACGACTGACCTGAAGTCATGTGACCATCACTGCAGATATCTTTCTGGATGCAAGTATGATTTTAGGTTTTTTTTATACCAAGGTTTTCCAGCTCGGGGCAGTATGATGGCATCATGTTCAGCAATGTTGCCTAAGAGCAAGAAGGTTAGGGGTTCAAATCCGCCTCAGAGACTTGGGCCCTTTTCGTGTGGAGCTGCATGTTGTCCCTGTGTTTGTGCGGGTTCCTTCTGGGCACTCCAGGTTCCACTCACAGTCCACAAACATGAAATGAAGATGAATAGGTGACTGTAAATTCCCAATGTGACCCAACACTGGAGAAGAAGAAGTGAATGGATGAATGAATTAAAGACGTGGCTCACATGTTTTTGTCCCTTCTAAGATAGACCTGTTGTACGTTGGAATGGACCAGTTACTGGTATCCTGGTTTCAGTTGGTCCATAATGCTGCTGCTTGGCTCCTGTCCGGCACTCGCAAGCGTAAGCATATCACAGCAGTCCTAACGTCCTCCCATTGGCTAACAGTTGGGTGCACGATCCAACTTATCCGTCAGAATTGCAACATCCATACAACGTTCCAAATATCCTTCTGAGGTCAGCAGCTTCTAGTTGTGCCTAGATCTAAACTGGTACTTAGGGCCCACCATAGGATTTTATATCTAACAGAACCAATACCATCAGACAGGATTACTAAAGTAAACTAAATCAAAGAAATCTTAATTTAGTATATTTTGTGTAACCTTTGGGTAATGTCTTGATTGTTTGTTATTAAATCCCATAACAAGTGGGGCGGCCCTTAACTCTGGAATGATCTTCACCTCCAACATGAAGTTTTCATTAAGAACATCTATGTTCTCTCTGGTTTTTAAGGTCTCAACCCAGTTCTCATATTCCATAGTTAACAGTAGTTATGAGGGCCCCTTTCTGTAACCTCACCTACCTCTGTCCACTGTATCTTCCTCTGTCACACCAACCAACTGCATGTCCTTTTTCACCACATCCAGAAACTTCCTCTTTGGTCTCTTTGGACCTTCTTCTCGTGCCTGGCAGCTCCATCTCCAGCATCCTTCTACCAACATATCCACTGTCCCTCCTTCACGGGTCCAAACCATCTCAATCTGGCCTCTCTTACTTTGTCTCCAAGACGTCTAACCTGGTCTGTCCCTCTGATGTCCTCCTTTCTAATCCTGTCTATCGTCCTCACTCCCAGAGAACATCTGAACGTCTTCATCTCTGCCCCCTGTCTTCTGGTCAGAGTCACCGTCTGTAAACCATCAAGCAGAGATGCTCTCACCGCCATCTTGAAAAAGATCCCCTAACACCTGCTTCTCTTTTGTCAACGATAACTCCTGACACTCTTTTCCACCCACTCCACTCTCTTCTTCACATATTTTTTCCACACTCCCTGTTGTTCTGAACAAGTACTTGAACTCCTGCACCTTCTCCACCTTTCATCCTCACCATTCCAACTGCTTCCCTTTCATTCACACACATGTATACTGTCTTGCTGCAACTGACCTTCATTCGTCTTCTCTCCAGCGCCTAACTCCACCTCTCCAGGTTTCCCTCCACCTGCTCCCTGCTCTCGTTGCAGATCACAATGTCATCTACAAACATCGTCCTCTGAGACTCCTGCTTCACCTCATCTGTCAGCCTGTCCATCACCATAGCAAACAACAAAGGGCTCACAGCCGATCCTTGATGCAGTCCCAGCTCCACCTTGAAGCCATCTGTCACTCCTACTGCAAACCCCATCGCTGTCATACTGCTCTCAAACAAATGCTTTACCACTCTAACATACTTTTGTTGCATGTACTCAGGACTCATACTCATCTTTTACTCTTACTTCTATTTACTGGACCAGCCTTTTTAAATGTCACGTTGCCAGAAGCCAAAACACGTTCGTCTATGACATTTTTCTATTTCCTACAACGTTGCTACACAGTTAGACCTCTTCAGAGCGCAGCCCAAAATCAGCACACATCACAGTGTAAAATCATTTTATGAGACCTTTAATCAAGCTTGAATGGCTTCAAAAATAAGTGATTACTCAATTCTTTAAAGATTCATTTGGGTCTTATGAAATCATCTAAAAAATGTTGGATAAATTCTCCCATTGGAGTTATTATAATCAGATTAGTGTATCAGGTTATTGATGTAGAAATAGAAAGTGATGCAAACATTATTATCGCGTGCGCCATCACTCTTTAGTCTGACAAGTGAGTTAACTCTCTTCGTACAGCGTTAGGGATTAGCGAAGCCGTCAGCGTTCTGATTAAGTTGAAAATCAGTCGTGTTGACTGACTTTAAATCAACCTTTAATCACATCAATGTTTAAAATATTACACATTTATAAAAAAGAAGCGCTTCCTCTATTCCTTGTAAAATATGCTCGCCAGAATCATTTTTTTGATTTCGATGGAGCTGGCCGACCGTGTTGCCGTTGCCCTAACAGAGGGAGTTGGCTTTGATGCAATATTGTGATATTTCATTGGATTATGCTGATTCGATTGTGCGGGGTCATCCATCCTGCCCGATGTCTCTGATATCCTTCAAAAGCGTTTTGCTTTATTGGCTCGCCGGTCGACACACCAGAATATCAATGGTATTAATGCACCATTTGAATGCAGACCCTGAAGTTGGGGTTAGTGGATGATGGTGGTTGGGAAGGTGGGGGGTGGTCATAGGGAATGTGATGAAAACATGCATGGAATGTGAAAGTCAGATGTCAGGAGAAGTCAGTCGAGAGGAGGAATGTTTTCAAAATGCAGATGCTACACTGGAGTGGAATAACAAACGCTCAAATCTCTTTCTGTGATTTTGTAGTTCGGCTCTTGTTTCTACTCATCTGCATCTTTCAAACGCCGTTCAGCCAATCTTGTGCCTATTTGAGGAAAACGCAATCATTTATGCACGCTACTGAAGTGAATAGTGAACAGATGTCCAATGCACCGGAGACATGGCTACACATTTCCGTTCATTCCGTTTGAGGGAACAGAAGGCGCCATTAGTTCAAAATACCCACTGCGAGCTGAAATTACAGACGTCTCCGTCAGAAACGCGTTCAGTTATGTTTAGTGTATATGGTATTTTGTCTATTGCAGTCAATATTATCGTCAGCACGAGAGCAATTACAGTGATGACGGGATTGGACATTTAAACAAAACAAACAAAATGTAACATTTAAGCATCTCTTCTTCTGATTTGTTATGGAAAACGGCGTCTGAAACTTGAAGAAAATGAAACGTCTCAACTGAGTCACCGCTCGGGGAAATCAATTCATTTAGTCATACAGAGGTGCTAAGTTATTTATTGCCTGTCAGCATGAGCTGTTTCTTCAATTTCATTTCTCGCTGCCGAATGGAGAGACGCTCTACGGAGGAAATTTAAAGAGAGTTAACTTTATTTATGTAAACAGGATGCATTCCTTACAAACGACGCCGACGTTTGCAATGCCGCACTTATCCCTGAAGGGTTTTTGTAGTTCCACAGTCACATCTAGAGTTTGATCAATGACCGACATCACTTTTGCATAGTTCTTCTGACGGGAATGTGAGAAAACTCTAAAACAAACAGATGAGTCAAAAAAACAAAAAAACACTCACACCTCAAAAATATCAGAACAAATCAGCAGAAATGTGCAGCAAAGGGAAAACTCTGGATAACAACAAACAAAGAAAATGAAGCATACCAAGCTTGGTTCAAGGCAGGTCCACTGGTGGCACACAAGAGAACAAAGTGTTGGATTCATACAAATCAGAACGACAGCCTTGCTATTGAATGTTCGGCCAAAACACAAACAAACAAAGTCGCCCATGTTGTAATTCAACAGTTGCCATTTTAAATCATCTCAGACAACAAAGTGCTGAGCAGCGGCACCAAACCCCCTCTGCTTTCATTTGTTCCAGCTTCATCTTAAACAACTAAACTTTGAGCTAAAACAACCTGAAACACTTCCTTCCAGACTGAGAGACTCTACGTCTGCGTAAATACCACCAACCCAGACCCCCAACATCTCAACAGAATCCTCTTCTTGCTTTTCTGCTGCATGAATGTGTAAATAAAGTCAGGACAGAATAAACAATAAAACAAAAACTGCATCCACTTTTCCTTTTTAGAAAAAGAGTTAGCTTTTTTACTCCAATATGTTATTTTACATGATAGACAGGCCAGATTATGACAGCATTCGGTGTACAACAACTTCCTGTTTGACGGCGAAGGATCAAAACGGGCCGTCTTGCCGTGGTTGCGCTATTCAATTAAGTTCAGTCATAATCCTGAAGGCACTGAAGTTGTTCTGGTGACATTGTATATTAAACTACTTAATCTAAAGTTGTAGTCTCTTTGAGTAAAAAGTGTGGAAATCACAGAAATGGTCACATGACTCAGTACTACTCAACAGGAAGACTGTTGAGGTTAAGAAGTTATGTCTGCCAGAGTGTACTTTGAAAGGATCACCTCTTCTAGTGAGTAAAATATGAACAATTAGAGTAAAATAAGGTATAAACAAGATAAATCTCTTCCAGCCGATTCATAGCCACCAGATTTAGAGTAAATCAGAGTAACGGCTGAGAAATGATGGCTGAAAAACAGATTTTGGTGAAAAGGCGCCCCCTAGCGGATGGAATTTATAACTGAAATGTCCCAAAAATCAATCTAGTTCTATTTGGGTATGAAATTTGCAAATCATGACAACTCCACAATACCCCCGACTTTTCGGGGATATAACCAGATATTGAAATAAGGATACTCCAAAACAGAGATCTTAATCCAACATGTGCATAAATTCAATTAAATCAAAGTAAATTTGAGTCTAACAATTAAAACAAATCCGAAATGGACCCAATAGTCTTTCTTGGTGGTGAGTGTTTTCCGGGTAAGTGTTTATGTCCTTCAATGAACACAGTCTTATGGTGAAGGGTAAGTAGAGGTAGGAGACGTTTTTTTTTTTTTTTATGAAGTCCACTGAGAGGTAGTGAAGACGAAGAGCAGTGTGAGGTGAGGAGAGACAGGAAAGAGGAAGCCAGGAGAGTTTATGAGGAGGACGACTCATCTGGAGTTCTGACCACCAAGGACAGAAGACAGAAATGTCAGCATCCGAGCAAAGAAGGAGCCATTAAACATTACTATAGAGAAAAACCTCACCTAACTTGTTACGACCAAAAAAGAGTCTAATACGGGAGAAATAGTTCTTTGCCAAAAGGTCGATCTAATCTTATTAAAACTAATTATTTTTGATGAAGTACAAAATCTTATTATGAAATGATTTAATAAGTCTGATATTTTTGTACTGTTTAAAAAAATGCATGTTTGACTAAACTATTTGAAATTTCATGGTAAACGTAGCGTCTAAGGTAGTAAATGAATAAAGCCCCCAAAAAGACTTCAAATATGCAAAGAAAATGATTTTTCCGTGTCATTGAAGGGTTAATACATCCCATCCACTGACAGGTGCCGTTAATACCAGATAATCAATGATACTCTGATTTTACAAGTCAGTGGTTATGATGTTTTGTCAGAACGGAGTAAAGTGCTCCATAGTCATGCTGTGAGGAATCCCATTTTCTTCAATGCCATATAGAAACTGTAAAATGAAGAAGCTGAAGCAGCCTGAAACTATTTTTGAGAAGAAGAGGAGTAATGGGAACTATCTATTAAAGATGTGAGGGAAGAGACCGGTGCCGCCATTAAACAGATGAACCAGCGGGTAAAAAAGAGAGAACCATAAAAAAAAGAAGAAAAGAGTTTTGCTGTGCGCATTTGAAACTTTCATGATACTGTCATTAACGGAAGCATTACCCCTTAATATCATACCGTTCTTCGGGGCTCAAGGCTCATTTAAAACCAAAAGTAGTCCCTCAAACACAACAGAATCCTCTTACCTCCATCAATCCATTTTCCATTGTTTTGTTTTTTTTAGGGCCCTGCTTTAAAAAGCCTCTTATCTGAACACACCAAATCATAATTGGCATCCTAATAGCTGCAAAATGACATTGATAAATACTCTCGCCCATCATAATCAACACCGGCACTTTAGAGTCGTTGTATCCCTTTTAACTAAAGTGGACGTTTTCCTCTTCAGTTCCTCAACGAGCACAAAGATAACTGCACCTAAACGCATGGAGAACAGGGCAATTAACCCCCCCATCACACACACACACACACACACACACGCACGAGAAAAACCTTTTAAATGCATACACCCCAGAAGCTACTGGCTTCTCGTGGTTCATTTTCCTTGTGTCCTTTGGGATGGCGTGTTAGAGCGCGGTTTCTGCTCCGCATCTGCATATAATTGCACACGAGCTGGAAGCCGTAACCTCGCGGGCGCCGACGCAGGATCAAAGAAACTTGGGAATGAACTGTAGCGGAAACAATGTGGTATAAGGCGAGAGGATGCTATTTATTCTCAGAGCAGAGAGCAAAGTTATTCTTGTGAAGGCAAGTGGCAGTTTTTTTTTGTTTTTTGTTTTTTTTGGGGTTTTTTTAAACTTGATGTGTAGGTGATGACTTCCGGTCTAATTTTATTTTAGCTATTTATCTTCGACTGACTTCGTTCACAGGTTCCGTTTTAATGGGAACAACTTTGCCCTCTTTCCCCAACAAATATTTAGACCCTGGCATTTACTTATATTCCTGCCGACTACAGCCTGACAAGTCAAACGTGTGTTGAGTGAAGATAAAAGCAGTTGTGTCTTTTGTACCTGCCGCCACGACCCTTGCGTCTTCTCAAGGTGAAGCTCAAACGCCGGTCTTTACCGTAACTGTGTTCCTGAATACTGTCCTTAAAAAGGTAACTTGACTGTTACGTGAGAAAATAGATCACCTCTTGCTCTCCTCTGCAGAGATTAGCCGGGTTGTGCACAAAGCTTTGGCGGGCGAACACTGCCATCTAGTGGCCGGCGAGAGAAAAGCCACTGAGTTGATAATCACAGAGGAGACGACTTCAGTCAGTGGAGGAAAGACCTCTGTGTTTAATTTTCACATTCAACTGATTAGAACATCAATCCAATATGGATTAATAACAACGCATGGTTTCACTGGTAAATTATGAATGAGGAATTAAAAGAAGACAATCTTTTTGTTTGTTGTGACACAGACATTAAAATATATGCTTGAACTGAATTGCTTGAGACAAAAATTTTACAAAAAAAAAAACAAAAAGCTATACATTTTTTGTTGAACAAGGCTTACTGGCTTTCATCAGAGCCTTGATCGCTCGCGCCCTCATTTCCAGCTCCAGAAGCTCCAGCTGCTGAACTGATGGCTGACAGGCGGGGGAGCGACCCGATACCGGTGCCCCCTGAACCGGTGGAGTCACGTTTGTGCACTGCACAGGCGCGTTCTGGACGTCCGCCGCCACCTCTTTGTTTGATGTCAAAGAAAAGGATAAAATCTCGCTGACACTTTTGTCAATGTCACTCTGGATGTCTTTCTTTGCTCCCGTCGGTTCTTGATTGACGGAAGGTTCTGGATTTGCCGGAACCGGGTTCACGCCTGGGTCAGTTCCTTCTCTGCTGCTGTTTGCTACTTTCACCGCCTCGTCCGCTGATTTCACAGTTTGCTCGTCTTTGGGTCCCTCTATGTCACTGTCGTAAGTGTCCGCGTTTATGCTTAAGACGTCGCTCTCCTCGCTCGAACCGCCACCCTCTGTAAGGAAAACGACAGCAAGACGGTCTAAATGTTACATTCTCTTTCATGGCTTTTGTTTTCCTGCCTCTCAAGTCTTTGATGCGACGACTTGGAGATATTCTCTGTGTGCTTGAATTACACTACCTTGTTTGGGGTTCTCAGTTTTTGCACTTTCTTTAGGGTCGGATGTGGAGCCCACATTATTGTCTGGCCTTGATGGGCAAAACATAAAAGTGTGACAAAAGCTTGAGTACATACTCTATCTTCGTTTTGAAATCCGATCCCATTAAGTAAAAAACTGGTGACTCACTGGCTTTCCGAGGTCTCCTCTGTGTTTCTGTCACCATTTTCAAATGTCACCTCTTCCCCTAGACAGAAATAGCAGCTTTTATATCAAGCACTTGCTTGTTTCAGGCACAGACAATCAAGAAAACAATAAACGGGGCCCATGTCTCACCTGCTAAGATCTGACAAAGGTTTTCCTCTGAGATCGGTTCCAGCTGCTCCCAGCAGAGTTTCTTGATTTCCTCTAAGCTGCAGTCCTGCGAACGACAGCGTGTTTAAATAGCATCTCAGTGACGGGTAATCTTGGCACTTTATCAAAAGTTTAAACCTGAAAGTTCTGAAATATGATACGCAACGAAAAAAATAAAAAAGGGAATGTAAAAATTAATTAGGCATTTCCCCTAATTGTACTCCTCTAATGAAATTTAAAGTTATGTCCGAAAAACAGTATTTTCCATGAAAAAGCTCAACCTAGTGAGTAAAAAATGTAATATTATTTTTTATTTATACACACATATACATATGTATATGTGTGTATATATACACACATATACATATGTATATGTGTGTATATATACACACATATACATATGTATATGTGTGTATATATACACACACACACACACACACACACACAAGACTGACTATTCGTATGCACCAAATGTGGACTAAATCGGACCAACCGTTGAGAAATGACGACCCGAAAATTTTTGAAAATAAAGTTCCCGTAGGGCCAAAAAAGTAAAACTGTCCTCCATGTGGGTTGGATCCAAAGCCACTGGACTTCTGTTATGACTTGAAGACGTTTCACTTTTCATCCAGGAGGCTTCTTCAAGCCAGAAATCCAGTTGTTTTCAGTTCAACCCACTTGGTTAACGTGACCTGGATGAGCGAGAATCCTCCCAGACATACAAATGACTTTACCGAAATGAACTAAGTGTGAGTTCTTCATCACACCAACGTCTGTGTGGGTATTATATTTGAAAACACCACCAAAGTGCGGCGGTGGATTCCATTATATCCCAGACTTTTTGGGGATATAATTAGCAATAATTTTTTGACAACCTCTAATTAGCTGCTTTCAGAGCCTCTCACGCAAACAGCAGAAGCTTTATCGCTGAAAAACATGTTTTTGCTTTTTAGTCAAGATCCTATCTACTTTAATGCAAATGTGCACCATATAACAGAATACACCAATAACATTGTAACCCCTGACAGGTGAATTTAGAATGACATTGATTATCTTTTCACAGTGGTGCCCGAAAATAAGGAAAAAAATATATTTATAAATATCTATATATTATATAGATACCAATTAAGATATTTACTTATGTTGGGGCTGGACAGACATCATAAAAACACGACTTCAGGACATAAACTGCAACTGTTGTGAAACATGGCTAACATATAGATACATGTCAACCTCATCCCTCACTACCACTTTCAGAGAACACACTTTCTTTCCTCCAAAATCCAATTCCACCAAATAAATCATTAGATTCACTCTGGATGTCACCGGCCGATCTTAAACTTGTGCCGCTGACACTCAAATTGTTCACCATATGTGCTAGAATATGTTATATGATGATGTCACTGGACTAAAATAAGGCATTTCATTCCAATGCAGGCAGCTCCTGTAATTTACCATTAATAATTCAAAGACTAGCAGGTGTTCCATAAAACGTGAAGGGTATGCAAATGCATCTTCATCAACCGTTTCTTTGTGAATGAGAGACACATACTGTAGGTTGGAGTGTCATAACAGGTCTAGCATTGATAAAGAATGTATTAAAACTGAGCTCTGATTTCTGATGTTAACAAAGATTATGGGTTTCAGTAAAAAAACTAAAGTTTTTATACGAGCTGGCTTTTACCTTCAGTTCGACAGGCAGCATTTTCTGTAGTTTCTTGTCACCCAGCACATGCAAACACTGCTCCAGCAACTCCCGCTTGTTAGTGACATAAGCGGCGATGGGCTGGAATGGCAGGCTGAGGTTAAGTCCCCCGTCCTCGATGTCACTGCCAATCCTATCCAGCTCCGCGTCAGCAAGTTCATATTTAGAGTTCTGGTTCAGGAAACAAATGTGTCATTAGGACTGAATGCATGGATATCCTGAAAAACGTGTGTGACTAGAATAAAGGAATAATAGTTTTGAACACTGTGGTATGAAACTTTACGTCAGTATTAAAGGTTTTTGTTTTGTTCTTTTTAAAAAAGGTCCAGTGTGTAAAATCTGGCCGAGGGGGGTTTCAGATGATTTAATATCTAAACTTGGTTATCTATTGCCAAAATTCAAACAACTTAAAACACGAAATCCCTCTCCAGATGTCGTACAAAAATGGCGGACATGCTCCATGGGGAAAAAAAGGAGCCATTCCTAAACAAACATTAAAAAGTATATATTTTCACTTTCTGCTGAAAGAACACAAAGAACAACATTCTTATCAATATTATATTCTACTAATTCAGAGAGACACCACTCAATAACCTCTAAATTTTACACAATGGACCTTTAAGATCCTGCTTTTTGTAGTTTTAATACATGAATAATACAGAAAATCAACCAGTATGTAGACTTGTGTTGTTAAACTGAGGTTTTACTGACACTTTACCCATGTTTTGTGCAGCTTTCATGGTATATTGCGCTCAGATACTCAGTCATATTGTTAAAAGCTTAACAATATAATATCCAGAGAGATGCAAGATTCTAATGTACAAGAAATCCTTTTGCTTTGTTGTTCCACTATATCAATAAACTAAATAATAAAGCAATACATCACTGCTTTTAAAGCTAATTAAATTAAAAACCGAGAAGAAAGGCAGAGAAGAAAGGCAGCTAATTAGATTGCTTTAAGGCTCTTGTTTGACATATCTAAGGCTACAATAATACAGACGGTGAAATAGTCACAATTTATTTTCCTCAGATATGATCTTTTTTACCTGGACTGCTCAGATTCTTTTTTGTATGTGACTCGTATCAGAAATCGATGTGTGCAGATTTGTACAATGACCTAATCTTTGCAAGAAGCATAATGATAAACAGCTGAAGAGGTAATGAATATGACAGTTCATTAATAAAATAGTGATGCAGGCATTCATTTCTTGCAATTATTATTGTGGCAAGAGTCCTTCATTCTTTAAAGCTGAGGGCAAAAAAAAAAAAAAGATTGATTGAAGCATTTTCACATTTATTTATTTAATTATCAACCAAACGCCACTGCTATCATCCCTCATTATTCACTTTTTTCGCCATGCTGGAGAAGAAAAGGCGAGGTTAAACGTGCTCATTAGGAAAGTCGTCAGTCAGTAGACTGATAGTGTAGCAAATAAGAACACCGATACGATTTGCTGTAGGGGAATATTTGTGTTTCACCCTGTCAAATTAGAACAGCATCATGCCGGATGTCATTAAGTGTGTTCTTAATCGTTGCAGACTTACTGTCTCCTTACTTACTGGCAGCTTGGTTATTAAAGATAATGATAAGATTTACACATTATGGTTTCTACTTTTGAATTTCGTATTCCTCATGACGTTTTCCTTTCAATGTATTAAACATTTCATATATCCACATAACATAGCATTAGCATAGCATTAATTACCACTCGCTACCTACAATATCTCACCTCCAACTTGAATTCATTACTTCTGCGTTTGTTGCTCTCGTCCCGCTCTTCAGATTGCGAGGGTTTCCTTTTCTTTTCAGAACTGCTTGTCTTCTTTTTCAACATTTTCAGAGGTAGAACATGTATCCTTCACCCAAATAAACTCTCAGTTAGAGCTCTGTAGCTATGGTTGCTCGTCGCTGATTAATGACGTCATCGACAGGGGACGACTTCTTCTTTGGTGTTGGACATATTCTACCTCAATATATTTTTTTTAAACACCACCTAAATACAGGAAAAAAAATATGTATAGGCAATTTATGTTGTGTCAATTAATGTCATTAATTGACAGTAATTGTCTATTAAACAGAAAAGTATTGGTTTTGAAATGCAGCGTGTGATTAAACTAAACACACACTGCCATCTACCGACTATCTGTTGAAACTTACCAAGCTTCTTGCAAAACAAGTCTCTCCTGAAACATACCTAAAATATGAAATGTCTTGAATTTACTGATGCATTAAAAGTCGTTCGTGGTTTTATTTTCTCACATTTCGATTGCTGCTGCCAAAATTTCTTGGCTTGTCCAGAAATCTTCCGTAAAACCTACGATTATCCCCAGGAAAGTCAGATGCCAATGTTTTATCCATAAACAATAAACAAAATGACACATTCTTTACATCTGTCCCCCTTATACATCTTATTGACCATCTTTAAGGCTCTCCATGATCAGGCTCCCGGTTATATTTCTGACCCTTTAATCCCAGATGAACCTCTTAAGGTTGCATCGTGTTTGATCCTAAATCCAGTTTATAAACTAGGCCTAGTCTATAATTCTTCAACAGCAAGGGTAAAAACCTGAAAAGCTTTCAGTCCTTTCCTAGTTGTGCAAAAGTACAACTGACCCGTCCCAAACTCAAACCAGTTCATCAGTCCATGATCCATAGTTTCTCGGTTATTGCAACACAAAGGATCTGCAGCGTCGACGATCAGGGATGTAATATCTTGGAATGTGTTTTTATCAGACAGCATATCTTGATTTTATCTGAAACTTATTGTTATTGTACAATTATGTTCCGGCCAAATATTAAAATTTGATCTTATCTCTTTCACTTTTATTTTTTGAAACTTTACATTTTCAGCATGAGTTTATGATTTCCCACTGTGAATAACTTTCTATCTCATTTGTAGAAGAGATTTATAAATATTAGATGTGGGTTCTACCCTTTGTCAGAATATCAGTTCTGTTTCTATTCCATTTCCTTGGAAAGCTTTTTTTTTTAATCTCCGATTATCATTGCATCAGGTTTGACAGTGTTCAAACGCCGCCCCAGAGCAGCAGGCGCCTCAGTACTATTTGTTCTTGGGTTCTGAATGAACACAGTGTTCCAAAATGTTCCTCGTCCACACAGCCTACAGACTCTCACTCCACCTGAAAGCACCTCAGGTTATTGATCAGCCTCACCAACGCCCGTCAGACTGGCCTTGATGCCATTGAACTCAGATTAAAGTTGTCTGTAAAACTCTCTCGCTGGGCTGATGATGGATTATGGAGTTTTGTAACGATTGTTCAGAAAGAGCAGAAAGGAAGTGGAAAAGACAACATCCGATGTCCACCTTTTGAACCTCCGGCATCTTACAGCCAACACGTAAGAGATAAAAGAGCATCCCAAACATCTCTAACCTAATCACCAGTTACACAATATGAATCCAGATTCCTTATTAAAACCATAACCAGCTTCTTCGATTCCAAGTGTGAAAGGTTTTCATCTTTTTTTCTTAATCAAAAAGTCACTGACTGCAGGTCTTATTGCTCCGACTACGACTGTTGCTGCTGATGTTTCAGATTATCCTCATCTCAGCCGTGCATTTTCATCCCTACTGTGTTTCGAATGCGCTCCTCTTCAGAACCTTTTCACTTCTGACCTGCCTCTCTCCTGAGCGTCAAAGGTACAGGAAGCATTATTAATTGTTCGTCGTTAATTACTGCGTCGGTAATTACTTCAAGCGAGCCAGTATTCAGTATTCAGTATTCAGTATCCAAAAAGGCCAACCTTGACCAGTCGCTCCCACAGAGCTTTACTCCCTTTCACTTCCAAAGTTCTTGAAAAAATAGCACTAAGCCAAATCATAGTTTTTCTAAACAATAACTCTTTTTTTTTTTTTTTTTTTTTTTTTTTTAAAGTTCCAGTCTGGGTTTTGCAGACGACTACGTCACGCAGCCACTTTCATTAAGGGTAACAAATGTTATGATGATGGACCTGAGTGCTGTGTTTGATCATAAAAATCTTGTCAGACTAAATAGGTTTGTGGCTTTAGCAGGAACTGCTCTTAAACCTTTAAAACTTTTTCTGTGTCTATTTTTTTTCCTTTTGCTACTTCATCAGCTTCCCGGTGGGGTGCCACAGGGATCTAATCTATTCTTGGTCCCATTTCGTTTTACCAACATATGCTTCCATTAGGAAGTGTAATGCGTCATTTTAACGGGGTCTCCCATCGTTGCTGTGCAAATGATCTGCTTGTCTTATAATTTTAGCTGTCTGAGCAACACAGTCGAGTGTTTAGCTGCTATTTATGAATACCTAACTTATAACTTCCTGGAACTAAACTCAGAAAAGACAGATGTAGCGAGCAGACTAGGTTTGCAGTCACACTTCCTGTTTTTAACTCTACTTTGTTGCAGGACCCGATTGCTTCTGCTTGTATGATAATTATTGGGGCCCGTAAGGAAATGTGTGAGAAATCCTACTATATGGCAAAGATTCAATATTAATCCTTTAAGTTAATTACCTTTTCGGTGGCTTTATGCGTGGTTTAAAACTCTTGGGCCTTGGCGGACACATCAGTCGCGATGAAAATCTCCATATATTAAAGGCTTTTTTACTGAACATACTGTTTTTCAGACATAACTTACAAACAGTTTTTCCGATTTAGTCATTAGGTGCGTATGAATCCATGCGAGAATTTTCTTATATATATATATATATATATATATATATATATATATATATACCATATTTTACTCTCATAGTTCATATTTTACTCAATGGGGGAACCATTTTTTTTTTTTTTTACGCATTTACGCTGTTTGTCAGACATAATGTCACTTTTAAATTTGAGTTCAATCAGAGGGATTGCTTGCAGGAAATCAGTGATTTATTATTATTATAATTAATAAGAGTCATAGTAGTGTTAGTCGTGGTAGTAATAGTATCATTATCATCATTATTGTTTAGTAATATCATACTATCCTACTTCATCTTGATTGTACAACAATAGTTAGATAGTTAAAATGTGGTTTAGATTGATTTTAAAATATTCTGTAACACTAGACTATGACCATAGGTACCAAAATTCCGACAAACATCTCCTTTGACCACAGCACTGAAGCGCTGTATCGTATTATGGGAACAGTCTGGCTGCAGAACTGCCTGCATGTTTCCTGAGCGTCTCATGATGAGAGGTTTGGTTCCTGAAACCTCTCCTGTTATTGATGGAGGTGCAAGTGCATTTAAACTGTATCCCATCATTATTTTACACTTCAAAGCCTGCGAGGATTACTGGTGACAGTCAATCACAAGTACCTCTGTATATTTCATACCCTCTCACCGTCTCCCACTTCCTGTCTGCTTCACCACTTTATCAAATACTGTGGATGGGTTTCATTACAGCACAAACCTGCAAACCTGCAAACCTTCCACTGTGAGTATTTCAATTATTCAGGTTTGAAATCAGACGGATAGGAAATACTTAGTAGTAACAAAGGTCACAAATAAGACATTTTGGGTCACATAATAATGACACATCAGTCAAAATCAAAGGTTCAACCCATTTTCCAAAAAAACAACAACAACAAAAAAAATAAATACAATAGAAAAGAGAGAAAATGTTAAATGTGTTTTTTTCTGTTAAATATAAAGTTTATCATAACTCCTCTTAATTTTTTTTTTTGTTTTCAAATTAATTTCAATTATACACCAAAAAAGAAAATACTAAAATATATACACAGAATTATAGTTTAATTTTTTAAAAATATGATAATTAATCGATTTTCCGGAGATGGTGTGGATATAAAACCTTCCATTTTGAAAAACAAAGACTACTGTAGTGAACTTGACCCTGGTTTAGTCTCTGCGTAGAAGAAGAGCGACAGCGGAGCCTAGCACGCCCCCTACAGGGAGGCAGAGGTACTGGCTGTTTGTGAGGGACTGAGATGAAGCTCAGCTCATAGCCAGGAAATTCGCAAATTCAGCAATTATGATTATCAAAAATGAATGAAAGGATTGGAATCATACAGGAATCGCATTTAAAGCACATATCAGTAGGCAAATATAAATATTCCATGACATGAAATATTATTCATGTTTGATGACATGATGACAGGTGAGGTCTGGAGTCACGGTCTCTAAAAGAATACGTCACAAATGAAACCTACAAATTGAAAAAAAAAAAATCAGGAGGATGGACGTATTCAGGTGGGTAAGAAAGCTTAATATTAATTTAGTACCTGATTATAAACTGTAAAGGAGTAAAATGCTAATTGAATAAAACATTTTCATTAACATTCACTCCAGGCAAACGTTCACCAGATCTCCTGTCTGGAGCAGAGTCACATTCAGTCTCACCAATAAACAACGCCGCTGCTCTCTTCAGCTTGCCCTCTTTATTACCACCCAGGTAGCCAGGCGTTTTTCTTTATTTGGACCGAGACACAGGTTTCAAGGTGGTGACGACACAAGCAGGCAGTAAATCAATCTAATTGGCTTCCGCCACCTCCGCCTGATATAAGGCGTGAGCCGACTGTGCCGGTCGCCCGGGCGCCATGGCGACAGCTGTATCCACATAATGCAGGTTGTTATCCTGACGCCATCTGCCAAATTATGCAGTGTATATGGTGGGAGTTGTGCATCGATCACAATCACGTCACAACATGTTTTCCTTGCAACATCTGCTCCCATGTGTGTCTGGATATCACCTCGTTAGAAGGGCAATGATGGAGCTGGCACTGCTGGAGGGGGACGTTGCATTTGGGGGCAATGAAAAGGATTAGGAAAGCAATTGCGTCCTGTATGGGCGTCTGTAAATCCTGAGAGCCAGAGTCAAGCAAAGTCTGCAGTGGAGTTTTGTGACAGGATATCTGTTCGCCAAAGTGTTCATTGTTGCGTTCTTAAAGGGTAAAGAATGATTTACGGTTCTGTCTCTGCTTCAAACTGTTGAATACACATCAACGCTGAAGAAATCTGTCTCATCAAGAGATGTATAGCTTTCTCTTTAATTGTTTTTATACTTAGGTTTGGTTGCATAATTCATGGGAAATGATCAATCGCAAAAGAAAGAAGGGGAAATTTAAAATTCACGACAGTTCAATTAAAAAACTAGCATAACATCAGTGGAAAGAATCTAAATGAAAGCAAATTAACGTCGGGAGAAACGGAAGAAAACACGATGTGAAATAAATGACTTTAAATTTCCAAGACTAAAAGTTTTTTCCAAGATGGTGTTGAGAGCAGCTTTATTACTTAGCGGCAGGATTAGAAAAAGGGGCGCCATCAGAGGGACAGTCCTGTTAGACGCCTTAGAGACAAAGTCCGAGAGGCCGGATTGAGATGGTTTGGACACCTGAAGAGGAGGGATAGTGGAAGAAGTAGTTGGTAGAAGGATGCTGGAGATGGAGCTGAGAGGTAGGGGGGGGGATGAAGATGGGGAAGAACAAAGAGGAGGTTTCTGGACGTGGTGAGAGAGGATATGCGGTTGGTTGGTGTGACAGGGTAATAGGACGCAGAGATGGAAAGATGGAAAACAGCTGATCTGCTGTGGTGAGAACATATACCGGTCAGCCAAAACATTAAAACCACAGCCTAATTTGTGTAGGTCTTCCTTTTGCCGACACAACAGCTCTGTGATGCATTGTGTCTTCAGACACCATCTCTATCAGAACCAGCACTTACTTTTCTGGTGATTTTAGGTACAGTGGCTGTTCTGTGGAATCAGACAACACAGGCTACTCCTCCCTCCCCACCCAGTCAATGACCCTTAAGTTACCGTAACCCACTATCCAGTCACCAGATGTGCTTCCCCGGCACATCGTCTGTAGGTACCAACCACTGCCACTGACTGGAGAAGCCCAAAAAGGCTGCAGTTCTACTCTTACCCAGTCATATATCCATCATAGTTTGACTCATGTTGAAGTCATTAAGATCCTTATACCGGTTCATTCTTCCTGCCTCCAACACATTGACATCATACCTGTAATATATCTCACAGGTTCCTATGGAACAAGACGATCAATGTCATTTTGACCTCACCTGTCTGTGGTTATAATGTTATGGCTAATCTGTGTAAACCAACCCTTTATCCAGAGCTTATATAAAGGCATAGCTATGTAGTTTGAACACCTTTATCTATGCCACAAAGATACTATGTGTCATCAAAAAACTCTCCCATCAACACTGTCGAAGATAAATCATAAATCAGATAAATCAAGATAAAACAGAAGGTGTAGTCTTGTGTCAAATGTCAGACCGAGTCTCTTTACACTTGAAGCATACCTGGGTGTGAGTCTAGGCCTCAAATAAAGCTCTGATAATAGGCTTTGTCCTTCTATACCAATTAGTCCTTGAAAATGATCATGTACTCTACCACAGTCACGTCAGAAAAGTTTCATCCCAACAAACTTATACTTGGATTTAGATGAATCGAAAATACTGTTTGAACCTTTGTTCCGACAAATGAACTTCTTAATTTATATTCCAGACCACAAAAAGGTGGACTGGAACACAAGGCTGCAATTTGGATCTTCTCCTTTTGGGAACCCACTTTCCCCTAGGCCTTCTCCAGTCTGCTGAGTTTCTAGATGTGATCGGTGAGAAGAGACGGCTGAAGTGAAGTGAAAATGAATGTTTACTGCTGCAGATGATATTTAATAGATAATAAACCTGTCGTAAAGTCTTTAATGTTTCAGCACATAATCTCAAGGGGATTATGCAGCAGCAAGACAAGCAAGCCTATGAAGTCCAGCCACAGGTGGTGTTGGTGGCTGATGACACAACTGAGACCGATGACGCTGAGGAGGCTTAGCTGGTGAATCTGTTGAGACTGGGCGGTAACGGGGAGGCGGATTGGGTGAACAACAGCAGCATGAAAGAACTAGAAGCAAAGACAGAAACATAATATAATAGGCTAACTATTATGGTGCGTCTCTGTACTACTGTACCGATGTGAGCAGCTGATGGAAACAGCTGATGTCTCGCTGACGTTCCCAGTCAATGAAAGCAGAAAATGAAGGCTGACCATGAGAGGTATGAATGACAGGATGGAATGAAAAAAAAATACAAGATAAGAATGCATTGATATAGCTTTCCAGACTGGACCTTGGCTCCAGCTTCATTCGTCGGTCCGTCGTGGGTTTATCTGGTCTTCCGGGATTCATTTCCGTCCTCGCTAACAAAGCCTTCCTCTTAGATCTTTCTTATTTACAGGGGTTCTATGCGTTTGGCATTGAAAGAGGAATGATTTCTTGATGGAATCTACACGGACGTTGATGCTAAGCTAAGAGCCACAAAGAAGGAAAGGCCATAGAAACACATCCAGAGGCCCTCTCAGCTATATACCGGTACTTGATCCAGGTACAGTGGCAGATGAAGGACACACTCAGCACATGACAACAATACTTCAATTCACCGGGCCTTTCAAAGCAAGTGGAAGCCAACTGACCAACCTGATAGACATCGCTCCACTTGATTTTGCAGGGAAATGGAAGCAAGTCAATGTCTGAGGCCACTCAACATCATCTCACATCTACGTCCAGAACCCTTTGAGATTCAATCATTTGATAGACTATTGACAGTGAGAAGCCTCAATATCGCGTCAGTGGTCCAAAGAGGTAGCATTACAGATAATGGCCGATACCTGAATGGTGCCGAGAGTGAGCTTAGAGTTAAAGTAATTCAAACAGTAAAAGGACAATAATGAATCTCAGCAAGCGCAGGACGTTCCTTCAGCGCATTAAAATGACTCTCTACTGTACGGCGGCGTTCGGCATCCTCAGCCTTCATCCCTCGTGACGGTTTTCTTCATGAATCTTCATTTATCCTCATGCATTGTTTTACAGCAGGCTGGCTATAGTCCCCAATCAATTTAATGTAGAAGTTTTCAGAAGGTAAAACCAGCCATAACATTATGTCCACTGATACGTAAAGTGCTAATAACATTGATTATCTCGTTACTTGTCAGCGGGTGGGATATTTTAAGCAGCAAGTGAAGATTTCGTCCTGGAAGTTGATCTGCAGCGACACTCATGGTGCACCCAAGGGTCACCGATGGGTGTAGAGAGTAGAGACTAGCCCACGTTACCTAAAACGCCAGAGGATCTACTGTAGCACGAATTACAGAAAAAAAAGTTAATGCTGAATCTAATAGAAAGGTGTTTTTTTTTTTAGTCACACGGATTTAATGTTATGGCTGCTCAGTATATAATGGTTGAGGCAATATTGATTTGGTAGCACTCATCGCAAGACGATAACGAGATAAAACAACTTTATAAACGCATGTGCAGTAAATCCGCATGCTTACATTTACAAGGATGACTAAGGAGCCTGTGCGGCATTACAAAGATTAAATGGTGGGACATAACTCCCCCCCCGCAGAATCATAAATTATTTACAACACCGGCTAAATATTTACATTTAAGGGTCTTCATTTATTTCCTTATAAAGTAATTTTCGCATCAGATAGCGGCAAAAATGGCACTAAAGAACTAATCGTGGTCTTTTTTCTTTTTGGTAATAAATCTGCTCCCCTTCTTCCCTTCATTCGGCAGAGTGTTCATTTAAGCAGCGGCTATTTCTCCCACCATGCAGCTTGTTAGCGCCCTGCAGAAAACAAGGCGGTGTGTACATAGCTGCTGCCGTGAGTAATGAAGGACAGGGACGTCTATTAGAAATCTATTCCGCGCCTCGCTCTGACTTCCAGCTCGTGGAGAGCAGCAGTCACTGGTGAGTGAAGGTGCTTTGAGTGAGCAATTTGGCTCGTTCTAGTGAGTTTACTTTATGGCGAAGACATCCTTAACACATTCATGAGTCCGCCGAGGTTTAAATTAGACATGGCGAAGTGCACCGAATGTTCAGCCCTGTTGGAATAAGACTAATACCTCGGGGCTTGGAGGGAACATTAGGATAAAGTTAGAGTTAGAGGAAAACTGCCTTGAGGGCATCCGATAGGTCACAGTTTCTGTTAGAGTGAATGTGGAGCACATAAGCTCCCATCTTGGATGAGTTGTTTGTTTATTTTAGGACTACAACAACACAATAACACATTTACACTCTTTTGAATTTTCAATTTCATACCTACAGGCGGTTTGGATTCAGCAATACTCCTACAATCTATGTTTCTGGATTGTGTGCGGAAGCAGAAGCAGCTGGAAGGAACCCACACAAACACGGGGGGGAACCTTCGAGCTCCACTCAGAAAGGCCAAAGGTCACCAGGTGGATTGAAACCAGTGCGTTGTGCATTCTAACACCAGGAGAACAATAAAAAATACAAAACTACAAAACTACAAAAAGAAAACAATCTCTGCTCAAGGTATGTGATATTATACTCTCTGAGATAGTTATCAAACGTATTTACTGTCTGAAGTATTTATGAATTTATTGATTTTAATTGTCCTGTTCCTTTACTTGGTTGCGGAATGAAATCCAGCATCATCAATAATAAACTGAGATGTAGTTTCAGATAATATAGAGTGACTCAGCTGGGCTGCAGCAATTCTTTTGGTTTTCTTCATATATCGAAGTTTGGTTTTCCAAACATGTTGAAGTATTCTAGATGTAATATGACAATATGACATGATGCAGTACGATACCATACAACTCGTTTGGATACAATACACAGTACAGTACAGCACAAAACGATTCCATGCTATACAATATGACAATATACAGTAGAATACGACATGATCCGCTTCATTACTATACAATATGACATGATTCAATACTATACTATACAACACGATACAGTACAATACAATATGATAGGATTCGATACTATACTATACAACATGATACAGTACAATAAAACATGATAGGATTTGATACGCTAAAGTACAGTAAGAAACGATTATCCACGATTTGATACTATAAGATATGGCACAATACAGTGTGAACAGCACAAACCACATGGATCTTCTCCAGTACTGATTTTGGCCACTTCCAAATCTGGTCCTAAACCAGACAGGTTGGTTTTTTTGCAATGTGACCCCGGTCTGAACCGTCAGATCAGAATTTATGCGACTTTGAGGTCATATTCGTTACAAAGCTGCGCCACCATATGCGTCACTATGACCGCTACAATATATACAATATAAATATCCCTATAGGGGTGAAGCAACATGTGGCGGACAAGATAAGTGAGATATGGTGGGAAGGAGATATTGGAACTCGACGTACGTGTTCTCCTCCAGATGAGGAAAAAGCTCAGATGGAGAAGAACCAGCAGCTCACTCCTAAAGTTCCCAGAGGCCGTGCTGTCTGTGTTTGAGAGAGACAGAGTGGACAAGGAAGTGGTGATGGACTGTTGGGTTGAGCGGCGTGAGATGAAGAACAGAGACAGGACGGGATTTCGTTTTCCTCCTACCTTTGATTCAGTAATTGAAGGCTAAAATTGGGAGGAACACTGACATACTCTTGGCCCTCAGGGGTCGACACTCATTCCTCCTCCAATCTCTGGAGCTGGTTCGTTTCCACCGCACTCAACCAGAGTCTATAAAGTTCTCATTTGACAGAGAACAAATGGAGACGGATGAGTTCAGTGTTGTCCGCTAGAGTGGGGATTTTCTGAGACTGTACAGTACAGTATCACCTGGCTGTCAGGAACAAAGTAAAGAGAGTTGACCGCAAGGCATGAAAGGTTGTCTGAGAAACAGGATAAAGATGAAAACATTGACAAATCCAGCTCTTAAAAATATGTAATTTTTTAAAAATGCTCTAGAAAAAGTTCAGCCAGAGAGATTCTTCCTATCAACACTTTGATAGTTTATCTATTACACCATCCTGTCATTCAGAACTATCACACACTGTAAGTCTCGCTGTCATGGTCTGGTTTCAGATATATGCTGGAGGACACATGCTAATTGTTAGCCTCCCATCCCGCTGGTCTTTTAAAAAAACAATATGATTCTCTCCGTGCCTTTCATTCATTCACCCTGCTGTAACACACACATCTTCTACCCCCGCATTACTGCCCAGTCCCTGAACATTCACCCTCAGCATTTCATCAGCTTCTTCACTTGTCTTGGTAGAGTCATCAGCCACCGCCAACGCCACCACCAGAGTCTGCAATGGGAGGTTTATGTAGCTGCAGCTCAGGATAGACCCCTTCATTCAAGAACGACATCCCTGCAGAGTTGAAGCGCAAGAGCAACTTTCTTTTAATATATATTTTCTGCTTTCACAATTATTTTGACCTTATTTGCCCCGTCGTTGCACTTCATTAGTTTGTTTAATTGACTTTAATAGCAATACCTGCACTTTTTAATGTGATTCCAATGATTGTTTTTTATTGCCCGCCTGCAACCATATTTATTGTATTTGTTTACTATGTTGTTTTTGTGTGTAAATTATGACGCGCGCCGCTGCCGTCTTGGCCAGATCAACCTCGTGAAAGTGATGCTTTATTTTAATGGGTTAATTTTCCTGGTTTAATAAATAGAAATGTATATAAAAACTTCCCTCTGCTGATTTAAATTTAGATTATCTTCTCGGCATGAAGACACTTGTTAAATTGGCACGCCGAGCGTAGCAGGATAAGCTGCTGAAAATTATTTAATTAGAGCCGCCGCCAAGCAGAATTGAATTGTTTTCCTCTGATTAACTTCAACACTTCAGCTCAAAGAAAGAAAAAAAATGAAAATACAAAAACGTAGTTCTCTCGCTTTCAGGTTTACGGAAACCGCGAACACACTTTTCTTCAAAATGTCTAAATCTGCTTAAAAATAAAAACGAACCAACAATCATGACATCAGGATTCGGGCTGCCCTGCAAATTCAGAAGCCTAAAAAAAATCAGCTACAGGCAAAAAAAAAGAGAGGAAAAAAAAAAGTTTGATCTATCATGAGTTAGCTTTGAAGGAACAAGCCGTTGCAGCAGCCTCTAAGTATGACTGACAGCAGCCATGCCTGATGTATTAGTGCCATTTCCAGCTGTCAGAGGGTATTTACAGTCACATATAAGCCCTGGATTTTTTTCTCTTTTCTTCCTCATACTCTCTCTACGAGGAAAAATTCAAATCATCACGTCACATAAAAACATGCAGAAAGCAAATTTCTTTTTTTTCAGGCATTTGTGATTAAATATAAATTGCTATATATGTACATCTACAAATGACTGCTGTTAAAAGTTTGTCGCCATTGAATTCAGCCCTGACTCTCGGTACATCCATAGATGGCACTGTTTCATAGCGGGAGACTCAGAAAGGCTCTTTTGCTGCCCAGAAACAATGATGCAGCAGCAGCAGGTTCAACAGGAGAATGATGTCACCGTGTTACAGGCATTCAATCAAAACTTTTACCGTTCCTGATAAAAAACAAAATAAAGATGAAGAAAATGAACACGGGATGTGTTTATTAAAAGAACTTTATGGCACAATTTTTCTGCCCTGCTCCACTGAGGGATGTAATTAAGTCATTTTTTCTTTTTTCTTTTTTCAATGTCTGAAAATGGCAGTCAAGACATGATTCATGTTTGAGGTGCTTCACATGTCCGAGCCGGGCAGGCGGAGGAGAATAATTATTATCCTCCTGTGAGGTTCTGAGGGAAGAAGTGGGAGCGACTACTCAGGAGTCTGGAAAGTCTGTCTGCACAAAAATGGCTTTTGTGAGTCTCAAGTGTACATTTAAACCTCATCGTATACGTCTCAATTCAATTTTGATTACTTAGGATGGCGGCGGTACAATTTTAATCAGGGTGTAATGGATTTATCAATGTGCTCATCGTGGCTGACTCATGGCGTTAAGAAGGTGACTCAAAAAGTCAGCGATTGCTTATATGTAAGTAATGACTCTTAAACCCGACATATGACATGTGTTCTGTGTCTCGGCTCGAAGCCGAAATATCTTGTAGCAAATCAATTATTCAGTTGATCATAGTTGACTCGAGCTGTCAGCTTCCGCTGCGCGTTATGTTTCGAGCCGATTAGCACATATAAGCATTCAACATGCTAATTAAAGGTGATGACTTTGGTAAACATTGTACCTGCAATACATTAGCATGTCTTTATGTCCAAACGAGCGTGCTAACATTAGCATTTGGCTCAAATCACCATTACGGTGTGGCTCCAGAAAGCTGTTGTTGCATGATTGTACATAACTGCTCTGCTCCTCACACGTCAGTAGTCATGGTTACGTATGCGAAACAGAGATTGTATTATAAACTAAAGTTAGCCGTTTAACACCAAATGTACCTAATAAGATTTTTTTTAAGATCTATAAATAATCTGTGGGAATTTGAAGTCCTCAAAACCTTGATGTTAGCAGGAATATACGTGTAATGCACATGTTTTCCACCAGGGGGCAAGAGGAAACAGAAGACCTTCAATTCAGACATCCAAGATCCACGAATCCCCCACATGTGATTTTGCATGACTGCTAATTTTATTAAAGATATATTAAGACAAATTATCAACTTGTTACAGATGCTTTATTATAAATATGTGAAAGACTGATTCAATGTATAATTCATTAAAGTGAACTATTATATCCCCGATAATAAGTTGGGGATATTCTGGAATCGTCCTCGCCTCCACAGCAGATTCTGGTGTTCATGGTGTGGGTCAAAAAATATAACATCAAGAAAGCTGAGGTATCAAATATGAAACATAAAAAAGACCCTTATTTACATAAAGTGATATTTTATTTATTTATTTTTTTAGTTTTTAATTCATCGAAAATTCAGATAAAGAATCCAATTTGAATTGGATTTGAATTTTCTATCAATTTTCTCACGGTTCAGGTTTTACAGCGCTGAAAATGGAATAAATAACATATTAATATTTGTTGTTGTACATTCAGGTTTTACAGTAAATCAAATTAAACTGCACTCCGACACCTTGAAACTGTTTAAGTAAGGGAAGGTCGTAGAATCGACTCTTTCCTACCTCTGTTGTTTATAAAGGGAATTAATACATAATGCTGAAAAGGTTTAGGAAGTTGACACCCGCCACGTTGAATGTCCCGGCGCCCTTGAGCAAGGCATTTGGGGTAAGATAATGGGAGGAGCTGTTTGATCCAGACAGTTGGGAATATACGTGACGGTAGAGCTGAAGGTGATTACATGCAGAGCAAAATCTAGGAGGATATTTTGAGGTGAGAAAACACACACACACACGCACACACACACACACACACACACACACGCACACACACACACACACACACACAGCAAAAATATTAAATACTGTCAATAAAACGCCCTTCACCTCTACGGTTGGAGGAACAAACAGGCCTCCGGTGAGCAGGCTGATGACTGATTATACCTGACAGTAACATCTCAAAAGCATCCCTCCTCCTAAATATGACAAAGCAAAGCGTTCGGCGTGGGCGGCTGAAATCCACAAACTACTTTCAACTTCAACTGCCAAACTACAAAATGCGATACATCATTGATGCTTTAACCATTGATGTTCTGCTGTCACGGGTCCACTGTGTACCCTCGTCATCCATCACAAGCTCCTACCTGCCTCTCCTCTTTCTCCCTACAACTGCACCTTTTCACAAATGAGCTCCCATGATGCAGCCTGTCTATCCCGCCGTCTATCCCGAGCGTTTCACACGATTCGTCACAGAGGAGCTGGAGTGTTTTTGTCCCACAGAAACAGCTCTATACCCGATCACGGTGATCGGATCGATAAGTGGAATGGACGCGAATGCCGAACAGGAATTTTCACCGGGAAAACAGAAGTTTCACATACGACGGAAAACAAAAACTTAGAACCTAGACACTATCTCAGAGGAAAACATGATTATGAAAAATCACATATTGTTTCATTACTTAGAAACTGATGGTCACAGGATTTATCTACCTTATTGTCCATTTTTGCAGGCCGTTTTTTTCTAAGTCTTCTCTCATACTCTGACATATGCCGTACTTTTCCTTTCTCATCCCATTTGTGGGATTCCACGTAGGAAAGTTTTTTTTCTCAAAGAAAATAAATGTATTGGCTGTGGTATTGCTGTTGGTTGCAGAAGTACCAGAACCAAAGGGTATAGGTTCTGATTGGTCCCAGTCTATTTCAGTACAGTACCCATTGCTGAAATCTTGAGTAGATTTTGGCTGAATTAGGATTCAGGACAGAGGATGTCGGACGTGTGATAGTAGCCTATACTCAGAAATCTGTTACTTCATAGTCAATATGAAGAGGAAGAACAATTATATCCAGCGATATCTCGGAGAATAGCAGAATTGCTTCAAAGCAATCATTATTTATCTCCTCTTGTTCTCTGTCTCCTCATTCTCAGTCCCAGTCCCGTCGTTCTGACCCGCGTCAGTGGGGAAAGTAAACACAGCGTCTCCGTTTTTTTGACACCATCAGAGCTCCATCAGGTTCACTGATGAAGACAAGTCTTCCTCAGCTCTCCGACACAACAGAGACCCACTGAAAGCACCACCGGCTCAGCAGAGGCAGAACTTTTCAGTACATGTCAGAATGGCAGCGTTCCATACACCGCTGCAGTCATGCAGGTACGGCAACTTCCCTTTCCTCTGACAAATACTATCATCTGAGTTATTTGATGAGAAGCACCTCCTGAGACTTTCCACTGAGCAAGTTCTACATCTAATTAAAGAATCGTTAGATTGAAGATCCTTGACATTTATTGTTGTGCGCACAGTGAAAACACCAGAGCTCGTGCCGTACCATGAAATTACTACCCCTCCATCACACAGAGTGACAAAATAACAGTTTAGAACTGTGGATTTAAGATATAAAACATAGAAAAATGTAGTTAAATTATGTGAACATGCAGAATTCATGCATCAACCTCAAGTTAAAAAGACATTCTAATACCTATGACCAGTTTGTCAAGTGTTTCTTTAAACCAACAACACACATTCATATCTCTTAACTGTCCCCAAAAGCAAAAAAGTAGTTAATTTCTAGAATTTCAGTTCCGCAATCAACCAATAGCTAAATTAATCGTATCTCTGAAATGTCGGGGTTATTAAGGGATCATCATTGCCGATACACATGATAACTCAAAAACTAGTTTGTGGATAATTTTCCCATCATAATAATCCCATCATAGACCCGAGTGTGAGGAAGTCCTGCCTGGATTTTAGGGGAACGGTCAGTTGCACATTTCCGCCACTAGAGGACTAGAGCTTTATCTCCAATAGTTTTCGGGCCATAATTTCTCAACCCATGATCGATTTAGTCCAAATTTGGTGCATATCAATCAACTCGAGGAGATCCATCTTATATATATATATATATATATATGATATTGTACTCTAATAGTAAAATATAAAACATATATAACTCACTAGGGGGAGCTGTTTTTATGAAAAAAAACATTTTTTTGGAAATTCTTCCTAACTGTTGGTTCCCCACCATATGTCCATTTATGTCCAAATTGGCTCACATGAAGCTATCTTGTATATATATATGTATATATATACATATATATATATATGTTTTCATTACAATAGTTCACTCTTAACTTATTAGGAACAGTTTTTGAAATGTTACTGTCATACAATTGTTTCTAAATTTAGCTCATATTAACTGACACGGGGAAATCTGTCTTTTTTTTTTATAACTGAGCTCAGAAAAATACTTAACTGTTTTTATTTCTATTATTGAGTCATAATGGGATCTGATTTTCGAGAATACTGCTGACTTCATTGAAAAAGTTATGTCGAGTCAATATGGACAGTTTGTGATTATTAATGAGTCACATTTAATTTGATTGCTTGTTCAATCTGGGGAATCTCTTGCACAACGCAGGTGACTGGGCGCTTTCAGATGTACCCTCGCTGTCGGGAATGAAGGAATAAACTATGTCTCTGGATTAAATGATGAGGTTTGGTCACATTTTATTACTTTAGACAGAAAACCGCAATCCGTGGTTAGCTTCTGAGCAGCTGGGCTCGGCCTCGCCCTTCTGACACGGCGGCTCTTGGCTTTGATGAAGCAACCTAACCTATGTCCCTGTGTCCTACACTGCTTGGCACGACCCGCTCATTAGCAAGGTCCAAAGGTCCAAACCTGCCATCTGTCCCAAGGCTAAGGTTCAGAGTGGCCCCAACTGTGCCCCATTGCTCTCTCCGAGGCCCTTCTAGTTGAGATGCCAGAAAGCAGAAGGTGACATTCCAACTCCCTCTCTCTCTCTCTTTTGCTCACTCTGCTCCAGTCAACTCTTGGGTTAAGGATTTGTTTTGAGAGAGTTTGGATCCAAGTGAGGCACAGTGCTGCCACTGCTGACTACAGAACTAGGTAGACAGAGTTTGGTGTCTTTGTTTACAATATGGAGAGGGAGCCGGGGGAGAGTACGTCTGCCTCAAGATCTGATCGGCAGCCGTCTTTGAACGCCTCACTGTGTGTTTCTGTGTGCGTGCAATGACTCTCTCCACGCATTTCCTTGTGAGCCGTGGCAGGGTGAGTCAGAGGGAGACGAACGTGGCAGGAAAGATGTTGGAAATAAATAAACTTCATTCTCCTGTTACCTAAAACGCCTCTCCAGAGGGCCGTATACTTGATAGAGATGCACATTCCCAGCTAAGCATGCCAACGTTTACCCCCCTCCTTTCAAGGTCTCGGAGGAAGACTGTGGACAGGTATAGAAAGCGGAGGATGAAGAATCGTCTCCTGTGTGCGACAGACAGAAACTAGGACGGGCTTTGACAATCCAAAAACAGGATCGGAGTCTTTTCAACGATTACAGCCATAAATGATTTCAACCGATAAATCACAATGGAAGCCATCTTCCTCATGTTATCTTAATCTGAAACATACATTTTCTATTTCAGAAAATACAAGTTATATATTTTTGAAAAAAGTGGTCAGAGGACCGATTTTTCTTGTTTTGTTGACATGTGAATTAAATACGGGATATAAGCTACATTAACCAGTTTAAAAAAAAAACCTTACTGCATTGCTGTAAAAGATGTCCCAGCTGTAAAAAGGCTGAATCTTTATAGCTGGACAGTTAACGATAACAACTGCATCTTCAACTGTTAATGGAATCTTATATAAATCATTACAGACAGCATCCTTCAGAATTATTGGCACCCTTTTAAAAACGAGTAAATCGAGATGAGAAAAAATGTCTTTATTGTCTATAACCATGAGTATTAATTCAAATTAGTCACAAAAATTGAGCCTTTTTCTAATTTTACATTCATCTGTCTGAATGGGAATTCTGAACTGGTGAACAATGACTTCTTGTTTTAGTGAGGAAGAAATATGGGGTGACACAGGCGCAATTTTCTTTGACGTTTTCCACGGTGGGGAAGACCAGAGAACGCAGCAATGATGTGTGAAGCAAAGTTGTAGAGCTGCACAAATGTGACAACGGATACAAGGAAATCTCTAACACAGTAAAAACAACATTTATTTTCAACAGTTAGATCAAAAAAATTAAGAAGTTTAAACAGACGGGAGATGTTAAAAGTCAGTCTGGAAGAGGACATGAGTACAAACTGACCCCACAAACCGTTGGGAGGATGGTTTGACTGGCAAAAGACTCTCCAGAGATTACACCTCACACACAAGCTAAAGCTCCTACAGTTTGACAAACACCACTGGGACTTTCAAAGGAATAATGTCGGGGGTCAGATGAGACCAGAGTAGAACTTATTGGCAAAAAAACACCAAAGATGGGTGTAACGTAGAGAAAAAAACATGGGGGAGAGCACCTAATACCCACGGTGAAGTCCAGTGGTGGATCTCTGATGCTGTGGGGCTAATTTACTTCCAAAGGCCCTGGATATCGCGTTAAAAGACATGGTTCCATGGACGCCATCAAATACCAGCAGATACTGGATGAAGATCTAAATGCCTCTGTCAGGAAACTTAATGTGGGCTGGGGTAGAACTTTTCAGCAGGACAACGATCTGAAGCTCACCTCAACATCAACCCAAGAATGGTTCAGAGGTCACAGAATAAAAGTTTTTTCACGGCCATCCCAGTCACCGTTTTTGTTTTTTTTATACCTGAGTTGGAGGTCAGATTTTTTTTTGAATAGTTTGAATTAAAGATCATCGTTAGAGAAATTTTGCATCTCATTTAATAGAATTTTTTTTTTTAAAGGATGTCAAGGACAAGTGCTCCTGTATAATATAGAGGCGAATGCACATTGTAATCTTAGTTCTGACCAGAACCACTAGGGGCCACTAACAGAACATCTGATGTGTTGTGTGTTATGTGCACAATCATCCTGACAACCAAACACAGTCGGACGTTTCACCAAAAAGGTCTGAACTCCAACGTAATTATCTAGAAGATACAACCTGACAGCCTAGAGATGCATGTTAATATTTCATTTTAATCTTATTTATTAGTCTCATAGCAAAACAAAAACCAAAAAATAATAAAAGACGTTGTGTACCTTAATATTTACGACACCTTCTACTGGAGCATAAAGAAAACCGTTCTCCCATCCCGGCCTTTTTTTTTGAGGCAACAAGTGACGCTTTCAGAGGAGGAGAAATAAAACGTGGTATGAATGTTGTTGCGGCAGACGACTCCGCCTTTGATGCCTCTCTAGCGGACCGCCTCCTTTGTCTTTCTCACTCCACTGTTTTTTTCTCTCCGGTGACAAACACCAGCCCAAGTCTTAAATGTGAAGTTTCTATAGCAACGCAGTTACCAGCGGGAGCTCATCAGTTAATTCCCCCATAGGCTGTAAGAGAAAAGCGGAAAAAAAAAGACTGGGCTTCAGGTCGACTTCTCTGCGGGGGGTGAGGTCTGCTTTTTGGACTCCTCCTCCACTCGGAGCACCATCTGCCAAATAACTGTTGATCCTAATATGTAACAAGGGCCCACCAGCGGCGGGTGAGACGGCTGTATTAGATCCAATCAACCAGCCGAGACAAACATCAGCAGAAAAAAAAACATCTCGGTAATCAGTGGGAGATTGGAGGATGCTAAGACGTAACCTCACCTCAAGGCGACGCAGGAGTGTGAGAGCAGAGGACGGGGAACCGCCGGCCTCGTTAATGCCTCCCTGACAGCGGGAGACGCCTAATGTGGGTGGAACACACACAGCATCGGTAGTGATGGGCGTTCGAGGGGGGCCGCTCACGCGGCTGGAAATCCGGCAGGCTGTCGGTTCTGGCTTTGGCTCCAGAGGTGGAAATGTCAATCGTGTGCCCTTGGACCCGCATCCTGGGGCCCGGGATTCACGAATAAACTCCTTCTGCAGCTCGATAGGACGCTTCATCTAACGACGGAGTTAGCTTGATGTTCTTCTGCCCTAATTTAAAAAATAACTGTTAGAAAGTCATGAGCTGGCCAGGAAAAAGATCTTTTTTAGGAGAAATCTTTCATTGTCGCTGCTCTAATTCTTATAGGATTGGTTCCATTTTTTAATTGTATTAAATGATAAGAATAATATTCATATCTAAAAGTTACTCAATAGATTGATGGATGAATGGATGGATGGATGGATGGCTGGATGGATGGATGGATGGATGGATGGGTGGGTGGGTGGGTGGGTGGTGGGATGGATGGATGGGTTGGTGGATGGGTGGGTGGGTGAATTGATGAATGGATGGATGGATGGATGAGTGGATGGATGGATGGGTTGGTGGATTGGTGGATGGATGCATGGTTGGGTGGATGGATGAATAGGTGGGTAATTGGATGGATGGATGAAGAAATGAATGAATTAGTGAGTGGGTTTGGATTGATGGATGGATGGATGGATGGATGGATGGATGGATGGATGGGTGGATGGATGGACTAATGACTGAATGAATGAGTGAGTGAGTGGGTTTGGATGGATGGATGGATGGATGGATGATGAATAAATGAATGAGTGAGTTTGGATGGATGTATGATGGATGGATGGATAGATGGATGGATGGATAGATGGATGATGGATGGGTGGGTGGATGGATGAATGAATGAGTGGATTCGGACGGATGGATTGATGGTTGGATGGATGAATAAATGAATGAGTGGGTTTGGATGGATGGATGGATGGATGGATGGTTGGATGGGTTATTTTGTGAACAGCAGATCTGATAGGGATAGAGCGAGGATGTTTAAAATGATAATTTAACGTTTAAAGAATATCCTGAGGAAATATCTCAAGACATCGTGTATAAATGTTTTCTGCTTTAAAAATAGTACAATGCTCCAAAGACAAAGTGAGGGAACACTTCATCGTTACGATGTAACTCAGAGTCAGCTGAACATCTGGGTCGTCATTCTGTCCAGTTAAGAGATGGAGGCTGCTTTGGTGAAAATGAAAGCGACGTTAGCTACTGGACTGTGCGGATCAATCGGCGTTCACCGCCAGAATCAGCAGGTTCACCATCGTTTCAACCTACAACTTAAATATCTGAAGCTTGTGCTTTCAGTTAGCAGTAGTTCTCGCTTCACCATCATCACCAGTAAACCTTTTTGGCCCGTTTCTTTAGAATATTATAGCCATGATCACCGAGGTGAGAGAGGAACAGGGAGGATATGGCTACGTTTTTTTTTTTAATTATAACTTTATTCACGAAATTCTGATGTCAAACCCCGAGTCCTGACCATCTGTCTTCGATTGGGACGACACGATACATTTTTAAGAATTCTGGGTTTAAAGACAGAATTCCAAACGATTTATCATGCAGCCCTATTCTGAGAGTAAACTCAGATTTCTGAGAATTAAGTCAGAATTGAAGAAGTAAAATCCACATTGCCATGTTTGGGACCAAATCCTCTTCCACAGAGAGGCGTTCGGTGGTTCGGATGTTCTTTTGGATCCATTATGACGTCCTGACGGACCTCTTGCTGTGGTATTGGAGCAGATTTTGTAAGTTTTGCCTGTTCTGGAGAGAATCCCTGTTGTTCCACGTCTTCTCCATTTGTATTTCCTGAAAACCTCCAAAGAAATTGTTTGTGGGGGGGGGGGGTAGAAAAGCAATATGAAGAAGAGTCTCCTCCCACTACACACACTATTGAAGAGAGAAGTAAGTGTCCTCCTGCTGTTAACTAAAGTTGAAAACATTGTAAATCTTAAGAAGACTGGCTGCCAGATTGAAATGGTCCAATAATCCAACTTCAAAAGCAGGACAATATTTGTTGTGTTATTGATTCGGCCCTGCAGTTTATTTTCTTTTATTAGATTTCCCATTTTCTTTCAGGGAGAAACATCAATTTAGCTGCGTATAAAAAGTGACACGATTATTTGTTTCCCCAAATATAGCACAGAGTAATGTGATTTATTAGCGCTCGATTACTTTATTTTTGTCCGTTAAACATTTTAAAACGTCAGCCGGCCTCTTGTGGCGACCGGTGAAGCCCAATAAATTCAGGTTGGAGGCAAACCCTCCCAAAGACATTGATTTGCAGTTCTAATAAACCATAGGTCTAAATGTAAGAGCAATGCTGAACACGGGAAACGCGAGTTGCAATGCTCCTAATGCGATATTAATATTAGATATTTAACGAGGGTAATATTGCGAGAGACTGACGTCTGGACTGACTGTGAAGATTCCAGTCAACGTTTAGTTTGAGCAGATAATAACACACATGTTATATCATCTCAAAGTTTAATGCGTGGATATAATCCTCTTTTATTTTGCTTCTTTAAGTAGTTTTTTTCAAAAATCATGTTTTTTTTTTATGACTTTCTGAAACATTCCTCTCCATTCATAACCCATGAGAACCCACGTGAGGAAGGTCTGAGTTAAACAAATACTGAGTGCAGTGGGTATTTTTAGTATTTAAAAGTTATTCCATTTGGTCTAATTCATATTCCAAATATAGGAGAAACGGCTCCGGGTTCTTATGGGTTAGAAAAATTCACACTTTCTAAAGCAAAGCTGAATCGTCCCCACATCCCCCGTTGCCACGCAGACGAGCCACCAACAAAGTTTTTAGTTTGATGTTTTTCTCTCTGACTGAATGTGAGGACAAACATATTTTATCCCTGACACCTGACAAATACTTCCTATAATTCTTGGTAGAATTATAGGAGAAAGAGAAAAGCTGCAGTCACTTTACTAGAAAGGGCCGTCTTATTTGACTGAATAAATGGATTCCCATTTAAAACAGACATCTGTAACATTTACTCTTTCTCCATTTTTGGATTCCAATTTACTTGGATTGGTATTCATCGCGTACTAACTCTCTGCTCAGACGATCTTCTGTGAAAGTTTGTCCTGCCCATTTTTATGATCCACTGTTATATTGTTTTCAGTTTTTTTAAACCCTTGAATGATGACCTTGACCTTGATGTTGACCTTGAAAGACGCCTATAAATGAAATACATAGGAGCACAGGTATTATAATTATTCAAAGATGACGCACAGGAAACAGAAAGTCAGGACCAAGTATGAAAACTCGGTTTCCACTCTTCAACCTTTTTGCTTTCAGGGTTCATTCGTGAGTCTGCATATTTGAGCTGTGTACTCACCACCGGTTATGAACGCACGACTCCTTCATAATGTACGAGCTCCTGTCCAAGAAGAGCAATTAGTCAAAGCCGTGGTTCACAGGGAGGCTACGTTTGCCATTCATCTTTAGCCGTAACAGGTTTGCTGCACGGAGCGGGGTCCCGGGAATGTCGGCCGTATCTCCAAGTATGTGACTTCAGAAAAATACTCTCTCCTCTGCCTGCCTGCCTGCCTGCCAAAAAAAAAAAAAACCCTGATATAATCATATCGAGGCATGACAGTACTTCAAACCAAGCAAAACAGACAAGTCTGGAATGGCCACAATAATATCCCGGCACAAGGGGGACATTAAAGTTTCTTGGACTTTTACATAGGAATCCAAACGCTTGCCTCAGGAGTTCTAACCTCGATGGCTCAGTCGTATCAGGTAAAAGCTTTGACGTTGTCGCAGAAACTAGGGCTCTGTGCTTCTGCCTGTGTGGCCATGACACGGTTGCCACTATCTTTTTCCATTAAGGATGGACCTGCCAATCAGCTAACCCCCGCCACCTGTCGATCACATGTCTTTCTGCCACTTAATGACCCTCATTATGTGGCGCCGCCATATGGCGCGGCTCTGTGTTTGTGCGGGAGCACGTTTCCCTGCGCCGCCGCGCCTAATCCACTGCTCTGAAAGCAGATTGCACTGGAGATGAGGCCACGCTCGTGGTCACCTCCCTCAGAATCTCACCGCCGTCGTTACGCTGACAGAGGAAATATGGCCGTGGAGCCAGAGGGGCGACGTAATGGACTCTTTGCATCTGCTTCCAAAAGTCATCCCAGATGTTCACTTCTGTCCAGCAAGGGCAGGAGAAACAGGCAGCGATGAATAATCACGCCGAAGCCAGCGGAGGGTGACCGGGGGGTCCGTTGAATGGCACCCAGGGTGCAAGTCGTTGAGAGATTCCCACACTTTAAATGTTAAAAGTTTCCGTCTTTGTGGCAATCATGCCTGAGTGAAAGGGAATTCATGCAGATTCAATCAGACAGAAAACCTTCTGGGGTCAAAACGGCTACAAATCCGACCCCAGTCACTTAGAGAAGTTTTGAAAACTTCTGACTGAAATCTGACTATTGATGTGCAGTTTTGCCACCAAAATGAGACCCTTGGTTTGGGGGGGATTTTGTCAGGAAAGGTATCGGACATAAAACATCTGCCAAATCATTATGCGTGAGGAGATGATCCACAGTGGCGACCCCCAAAGAGAACAGCTGAATGAATAAGAAGATACAATCATGATACATGCAGTGCAGAGGTATTCCACCAGGGGGGCATAATTCACAAGACGACCTTCAATTCAGACATCCAAGATGAATGCCGTCCAAAAGAAGCCCACATGGGATTTTTGCTGACATTTTTTTGTCAATCTTGATAAAGTAGGAACATGTTCAAATTGTTAATTGTACTTCAATATTACTATGTGATGGGTTCTTGTAATTTATAATCAATTCAAATGAATCAATTCACTAAGAATCAAATCGTGTTTAAAACGTGTGAATCAAACTTGAATATTTGTCACATTGTTGCATTTCATGCATGATGCATTCCATTCAACAAAATAAACTACTGATTGCATAAATTAAGAAACTCTTGGTTTGAGTAGAAATTGAGATATTTGTAGCCTATAATGCATTATTTTTTTGTTCAACCTGGTGTGTGATGGTCAGTGAGTATTTAGAGGTTGCTAAACATCATTTTCCTCTTGATATTCATATAATTATATTTTATATATATTTAATATATATATTCGGCTTATTAATTTTACTTTTGTTCGCTGACTTTCGTCACAACTGACCTACTCAGAAGAGAAATACACAATAATGAATTTTTTATATGTATTTGTAGAAGGCAACAAAGTAAAATGAAATAATGAACGCAAAATGTAAAAGAAGAAAACTTACTTTTTCAAGTTTATTATAAATAAAATATTATTAATTAAAAGAGTTTTGAGTTTCATGACTTTAAAATGTTGTATTCTGTATTTATTTATTTTTTTAAAAGGCCCAGTGTGGGAAATACAATTCCCCAAAAAACGGATGTATTAATTAGAAACAAAAAAAAAATCATATATGTAAAGTTTGATTTTTTTTTTGTTTAAAAAAAGTTTCAAATTTCTTTGAATTTTCTGTCCATTTTTTCATGACTCAGGTTTACAGTTTTACTGCGGCAGCGCTCAGCCTTAGAAATAGACTGAGGAGTGTCAGAATGAGGAGGCGGTACTGGAGACATTTACAGACTAACCAACTGGGATTGGACCCCAGGGTGGACCCAGAACTCACCGGTGGGATTGTGTATTACATCTAACCTCAGATTCTCCCGGGATGAGCTGGAAAATGTCGCTGAGGAGAGGGTCATCAGGGATAACCTGCTTACCCGGCTGCCACTGCAGCCTCACGCTGAGAAGGAAAATAGATGGATGGAGGGTTTTGATGCAATAAGCAACTTCAGCTGTTTGTCAGTCGCAACTCATCTTTCTCTTGGAAGACTTTGTGGAAGTTTCACTCAGACAAATCACAGAAAATGTGAATAAAAAAAGAAATTACCTGGAAAATAATCTACTTATTTTTGTGTCTGCTATCTGTATGGCAAACTGCCAAACGACCTCACAATAATCATGCCTCAAAGCACATATTTTGGGATATAGTTGTCACATCTTTTTTATTATGTCAAAGCTTCTTATACTGGCCATTGTTAGACGTATAATCATGTTTTAAGATGTTAGGAGGTGGAACACACATGGAAAGGTCTGAGTTGAGGGGTGCAGAATGATTATTTACTTATTTCAAAAGATAAGTCCTTAGAAGGTAAATATCTGAAATATAAGTTCTTCATTGGAGGGGAAAATGAGAGGGAGATGAAGATAAGAGACTTACAAAGTGCTATATAATAGGTTTGCTGTCGCTTTGCCCATGCCAAATTACCTGGAATTAATTTATATTATGACTTTTTGTGCAGCGCTCTACCTTCGTGTTATGCTAAGCTAGACTACGCTGATATTTCCTCCACATCAAACAGCATGTTTACACAGTCGTGAGCCCCACCTGCAGCTTCAGTGTTCCAGACTGGGTCTTCAATCAGAAGCAGTATTGAGGGTGGGCCATGCCCGAACCCATCAAACCCTCACATTATCATAAAAATAGCAATGTCCTGGATGTCATTATTCAGGCCTTGGGTTCCCCCCGGGACGAGCTGGAGTGTGTTGCCGGGGAGAGGGATGTTTGTCACCCCGACCCCATCTCCGATAGGCGGAAGAAAACTAATTGATGGGTGGATATCAGCATATCTGAGCTGAACTTGTTGTAAAAGTCTTCGCAGTGTCTTCGTTGCCATTGCGGTATTTTCACATTCATCCAAGGGAAAGTAGATAAAAGATACTGTTCCAGTTAGTTTGGTGATTTATTTTTTTTTCCTTCCATAATCATAACAAACAAAATGGTCTCAGTCTGGTAAAAGCGGATGGGGTTTACTGCAGCATGACATAACGGCCCCGGCGCTCGGACCGAGCGAGTGAAACTCTGCTCTCTGGAGGTTTTTGTCTCTGCTATTGCTGTTATTCGTCTGTGTGCCTCTCCCAATGAGCCTCATCTGTCTTCCCTCAGCCGTCTAACGCTGCTTTCACATTCTGTGCACAGATCACTCGGAGGAGACAAGACAGGAAGGAAGTAAATACTAGCATTTGTGCAAATATGAAATAGTAAAGAACATGTTTTTCTTCCTCGTGAGAAAATACTGAAGTGGAAAATGTTGTCTGGTGTCTGAACATTTCCAATGTTCTGATAAGGCTTAAAATTCTTTCACATGCATCTTTGACATTGTGGTGGTAAAACTGAAATCGGGCAACAACATTTCAACACTATTATTTTGCAGCAGTGGACAGAAATTGGTTGATCCACAGAACCTGATGTCAAGGTTTGACGAGTGCCTCGTGAGTCCACCTCATTATATCCCCGTAAAAACAGGAATATATTGGAATCAGGAACGTACAACACTCAAAAACTGTTTCCACATATGTTTCAGTGCGAGGAAGAACTGGACAACTGTTAGTTGTCAGTCCAAATTTGGTGAATATGCGTCAACTTGAAACATCTACATTGCATATTTTACTCTAATAAATCCTGTTTTACCCAGTAGATTATCTTTGTTTTATGGAGGTTTTTTTTTTTGGAAATAACCTTGAAGCTTTTTAGTCCATTAAGTCCAAATGTGTTCAATATGAATCAAATTGAGGAGATCTATCTTGTATATATATATATATATATATCATAATTTACTCCAATAGTACATATTTTAGTTAAACAGACTCTTTTTTTCACATTTAATTTGAGGAGTTCAATCAGGGGGTTTGTAAGAACAAAGTTGAGGATTGGGTTTTTTTCGGGGATTATACCCTTGTATTCAGGTAGTTTATTTTAAGACCGCGTTTGAATGTCATACATGTCCTTCTCTTTTTTCCAGTCACTCTAATCATCACAGATGACGGCCTGCAGCGGAGCGTCTTCTCCTCGTCTTCATTGTCTGTATTCCAGGGATGCAGGCGACGAGTGGGCTGCAAGGCTGGAACCAAGCAGACACACAGACTCCCCTCCTCTGCGTCTGAGAGACAGTTTACTCGGTTTAAGGTGATTTATTTGATGAGTTATGTGGTTTGATTAACTGTCTAACAGCCACGTCGAGATAAGAACAAGCACATCTTCCATCGCAGTGAGAACAAGTCCTGAGAGTTTTAAAAAGAATAACTGAAGCCGATAAGTTGCTAACTACATTTTAAGGATATATTTCTTCTATTTTGTGCAACCGCAGTTTCAGCAAAAAGTATTTCTGTTGACTCACTGCCTCTAAACCACGATAAATAATTGTTTGTGAGAGGTCATTTTTTCACCTTTATCCTACAGTTTATTTTAATCTTATTCAAGAAAGAATTGAGTTGGAACAAAATAAATTAAACATTATGTTGTTTTTCATTAAATGATGTCGAAAGAATTTAATCGTTGTATCTTTTACAATTATGACAAGGTTGTGTCTATGCATTATTGAAATATTAAAACATTTTGGAATGCATACTTGTGTTTAGAGAAGTCAATATAAAGTATCCTGCAGAATGATTGTTACTTATTATTAATTAATCACTAATTATTGGCTATAAATGTCCTAATTGTCTATGCCCATGATCTTTAATTCGTATTATTGAAAAAAAACAAAACTTTTTTTGCACAACATAATAAAATAATTAGCCTCTTTGCTCTCTTAACATTAAATCAAATATTTTTCTATAAAACATGCGTGACACAATTATTGCCACCGCTAGGAAGTCCTGCGAATAAAAGTATAGCACTGGTAAAAGGACCGGAAGCATATTTCTAGTCCTATTTTTTTTATTTTTAGGTTAACTTGTCTGAGTAGGAACTCTGAAGCAGTGAACAACGACTTCCTGTTTGACTGAGGTATAAATATGAGGTGACACAGGCATAATTCTCCTCGACGTTTTTCACAATCGGAAAGATGTCGGACGTTCGAAATATGAGTCTCAACAGTTACAACAATAATGAAGAAGTTTAAAGGGTCTGCAGATGTTATAAATTAACCTGGATGAGGACATGCATGCAAACTGACCCCCACGACTAGCAGAAGACCTTACAAAGATTAACAGCCAGATAATTTACTCAAAGTAGAGCATACTGTTAATTTTTCCATTTTGAAAAAAACTAAACAGTTGCATCTTTGACCATGAAAATAATAAAGTTTGATTGCTTTAATGTAAATGTAAAAGGTTTGGGAATTATCTAGCACTGTTTGTAAAATTCAACATATTTATTTATTACATTTATAAATGAACAGCATGGGGTTGCCATTTATTACACTGTTTTGGTGATATTTGCACAAAAACTAGAAGTAATAATTACTTTTTTCCATTCCAAACATTGTCATTTATATAAAATAATCACTGGAGCGCGAGACGTCAAGATAAAAAAAAAAATCGTGCTCCAATTCATGCTGGGATCTGAAGCACTGAGCTAAAATCATGCCTCGAAACCTCATGTCTCCTAAATGGACCTCAGATGCAACAAAACAAGCCAAGTCAGGGAAGAGAGAGGAGGAGCTGAACCTAAAAGTCCACACTCATCTCATCCAGACTCGCTGACTCGATGGCTTTGCAGAGGGTTTAAAGACGGCGTTTGCCAGAATTCATCGAGTCTGCAAGGGATGTCATGTGAATATTTGTCGAGGACTCAGTGTTGACTGTAGACTGAACGAGGGAGTTTGTAGACGGTTCACCACTCTGATAATGTGACTAGAAAAGATCCAGCTCTAACGTATGTGTGTATGTGTGTGTGTGTGACTGTATGTGTTGTGTGTGTCTACGTGTGTGTGGTTGTGTTTGTGTGTTTGTGATAGTGTCTGCGTGTGTGTGTCTGTGTGTTCGTGTCTGTGTGGTTGTGCGTATGTGTGTGTGTGTATATGTGTGTGTGTGCTTGTGGGTGTATGTGTATGTCTGTGTGTGTGTGTGTGTTTGTTACTGTGTTTGTTTGTGGTTGTGCGTGTGTGTATTGGTGACTGTGTTGGTGTGTGTGTGTGTGTGTGTGTGTGTGTGTGTGTGTGTAGAGATGGGGTAAAGATTGTGAGAATGGGGACAAATGTTCTGTTACAACATTACATCTAATATTGGTTTGACATCCAACATTGGAAAGAAGTTGAATTTTAGTTGGACTTCCAAATCTGTCCAAAACAACATTCATTTAGTGAGACCACTTATCCTGTGAGGGTTTTCTTTGCACACACACTCACACTCATACGTTCACTTTCAGATTTTTCAATCCACCAAAGCACAGACACACGTGGAGAAACGAAGCTAACAGCTAACAGCTTACAGCTAACCTTCCACTCGGTCTCCATGGTGATCCAAACCCACTAGGATGCACCAAAACCCAAGATTATAAATTCTATTTAAACTTGAAAAGAAAGATGCTAGAATTTGGTTATTGGGGGGAAAGAGTGGAAAACCGTTTCATACATTATCTCTACATCATCTATATCTATCTATATTATAAGATCATGAGGAGGAAATGTCATAAGGACAAAATAATGGAACAAAAGCGTTACAAAATAAAGTAGAATGAAATAAAACAGTACATCCTAAAATAAATATATTATAAAGAGTTTCTTTTAATTATAAATAATCTTAGTTATCATGGATTGAAAATCAAACTCCAGCAGCCGTTGTCCCACAGCTAGAATACTGTGGGTTTGAATCCCCCCGGGGTCTCAGGAGTGAAGTGTGTTTGAGTTGTGCTTCCTGTAGGTGTGAACAGTCGTGGCCAACCGTCGACACTTCCAGAGTGCACCCATAGGCGAAGGGTGTCCTTTATTTCTCTGCTTCTCCTCAGGATGTGAAACGGAGACGAAGGGCAAATCCTCCAGCTCTTCCATAAACTCTTCTGGGTCAAGAAGAAGTCACGTTTCCACAATGAGAACTTCCGTTATGGTCAGACTCCTTCGAATCATTTGTTGTCAGGGCTCAGGCTCCACATCTTCAGCCCGGACATTTGCATTCACCAGTAGAAGGAGAACAGGGAGCCGTCGGAGCGAGGAACAGAAAGACGAAAATATGCTCTTTGACTAAAGCGGTTAAGCTCCTGCTGATCGATTGGCCCGGCCCTTTACTAGTGATGTACACACACACACACACACACACACACACGCACACACACACACACACACACACACACACACACACACACACACTCACACTCACACAAGTAGGACGTTGTTCTCTGTCACACGTTCATGCATGGTCAGACCCTCATACGACAAATCAAAATGTTAATTTTGCTCTCAAAGCAATAATAGAAATCCAGGAGGTAATAAACATCCAAGCTTCTCCTTCCTGTCCGACTCTGGGATCAAAGCTCACACGACTATCAACACCATCCATCACTGTCTCCACCGTACCGCGGGCCAGTTAATCATACACACTAAAAAAAAAAAATGCTGCTGGTTGATGCTGCTGGGTAAGAGGTTGGGCCGGTTTGACCCGACATAGTGTGTAAAAGAGTGAGACAGCACAACGGGCCGCTGAGGCACCGAGACGGGTCCTCTCTTCTGTAATTAACCTTTTTCACAATTCTGTCTCTAATATCGATCTGATATTTCCATGAAAACATCGACAAATTACTCCTTCAAAAAACTTTTATCCATGTTCCAGCAAAATACTGCATTTTACAAGATTACACTTGAACACATCCTGATGACAATGACATTATGATTCTGCTTCGCCCAACGCTGCTTTTACTCAATAGACATTGAAGGCATCATGCAGCATATGTCACGTATTTACTCAATAGACATTGAAGGCATCATGCAGCATATGTCACGTATTTACTCAATAGACATTGAAGGCATCATGCAGCATATGTCACGTATTTACTCCATAGACATTGAAGGCATCATGCAGCATATGTCACATATTTACTCAACAGACATTGAAGGCATCATGCAATTGTGTCATAAGTGGAAATATTATTTTATTTTTTTGTAAATCAGCAACATTTCTTTTTGATGAAATTCAATAAATTACTGCAGCTAGTAACCAAACTTAAATTGAGTCTTTTTGAGTCACACTTATGGACTCAAGCAATTTTTTTGGGGCTCATGAAACAATTCTCTTTTTACAGTGTAGTACAATTAATAGCCTAGTAAACAAAACAGTTTAAGATGAAGCGTGTAACAAAACCTGTGGCCTGCTGGGAGATTCATTCATCAACAAAGCCCTCTCTTCGACAGCTCAAGTGTGAACTCTGGGATATCGTGGGGGAAGTTGGAGTGGAATAAATGTTGACTTAGTTTTAAAACAAAATTTGCGACGCTAATAAAATATTTGGAATAAATGACGACTCGGCGTAATTAGCTTCAGTAAAACTTCGGTGCTGGCTTATTTGAGATTTTGCTTTTCGTTTAATGTTCGTCCCGCAGCTGCAGCATTCTGAAGGTCGGTCGTCTTGCGTAACCTCATAATTTTTCCCTGATGCAGCGGAGTATTTGGACGGTAAACATATGTATCTCTTCTTTTTTTTTTTAGCCGACTGTGCTTATCTGTGAGAGTGCAGGGTGCTGATACTGTTAGATTCCAAGCTGTGGCACCTGGTTCTGATGGGGCTTTAAACAGGAACCCTCTCTCTCGACTGCTTTGTATTCCAATCATGCTAAGGTCAAATCTCATTTGATTGAAGGGAGGGCAGAATATATATATATTTTTAAATCACCCTTGCCTGTGGAACAGTGGAGATCGTGATGCCACAGGTCTGAGCTACAGGCTTCGGTCGGATGTTTCACGAGGAGACCGGTGGCTGAGGTGGCACTTCAAGTGAATCTCCGAATCCATCCTTCACAATCAAGGCCTCCGTGAATTATCCTGCGCTCAGTGAAGCGTTGCGGATCAGTATGCACCTGCAGGCCGCCGTGTGTGCTGCATTAATCGCCTCTTTACCGGGCTATATATTTTAACCCCTAAACCTGCACTGCAAAATAATTCAACCTAAAAGTCGAACCAAGTGTTTGTTTCCTCCTAAAAGCACTATATTTTTTTTCAGAGTTCCGGCTCAGACCGCAGCCCCCAAAAATAACCTTTATTTGTCTCTGGGTTTATTTATTGTGGAGGTTTAGGTTGCTGTTGATAACAGCGGCGCAGCCACAGATTCAAGCATCTGTTCATGCTCCCAGAACAAGTCTGGGCATCGCTGCCGGGTCATAAAACCCCTGTCAAAGTGAATAATGAGCCGGTCTCCGAGGCCGAGTCGATGCCAGACCAGGTAGGTGACGTGCTGGGGGCAAAGCATGCTGGTAGCCACGTGATTCTGCCGACAGGCTCAGCGGCACTTTGTCATCTGCGGAATCGGCTCATGTGTGCAGTCCGCTCAGTTTGAGCTGTGTGCCGATCGGGAAAAGTCGATGTCAGATAAACACTGGGATTGGAGGGGCGGGCCCCGACTACACAACATATTGGAGGGCGCCGCGAGGCTTAGGGAAGTCAGCGAGGAGAAACAGCCTCGGCCCTGAAACTCCCATCAGCTCTCTCTTCCCTCTCCTCCAACAATCTGGTTGGAGAAGCGAGCCTCTCCAGCGGGCCATTATACAGCGAGGTTCTGAAGTGGCAGTGGCAGCCTGCTCGTTATTTCACCTCTGTTGTCAAAGAGGTCAGTGGGTTGCTTTCAAGCGAACGCGTCGCTTTCCAGACGGGATTACGTACGTAGTCACAACCGCCGCTGCTGAGGCTCCTCGCCAGCCTTGAACGGACGAGACAACATGTCGGAAGATTTTCCTCCAAGCGAATATTTGCATCCCTAAGAAAACACGTCAGATCCACAAACCTGACATTTGTGGATCTGACGGTTTGATATTACTTCTGTGTACATCTACCGAATCGTATTTGACTCAAATGTTGTGCGTTTGACGACAGCATTCAAAAGTCAGTGTGCATTTCAGATATTACAGCGACAAGAATCTGATTAGTTCTGCCCGCCCCAGCTGCCAAACCCTCTAATAGTTCTGGATGACAAGCCACAAAAAGTCTGTCCAGCAAAATGAATTATTTTCGCTGTCCATGTGGACTGCTGAGTCCTGGTCTGGGCATCCAGGCTGTTTTTGAGCACCTTTGATTTTTGCCTTTATGGATGTGAACATAGAAAGATGTCATTTAGGTAAATCATGTTATATAGAAATATTTATTTAAAAATGTTATTATTCCCTGGTTCAAAACATCTAATATGCATAATTAAAGAACACTGCTTCAATACTGCTGGATGGTTTAGAGACGGTGGCTCTGACCAGAAGACAGGAGGCAGAGCCGAAGATGTTCAGATGTTCTCTGGGAGTGAGGACGATGGACAGGATTAGAAAGGAGGACATCAGAGGGAGAAGGTTAGATGTCTTGGAGACAAAGTAGGAGAGGCCAGATTGAGATGGTTTAGACGCCTGAAGAGGAGGGATAGTGGAATCTGTTGGTAGAGGGATGCTGGAGATGGAGCTGGCAGGCAGGAGATGAAGGTGAAGAAGGGGAAGAGCAAAGAGGAGGTATCTGAAAGTGGTGAGAGAGGACACTTAGTTGGTTGTTGTGACAGAGGAATAAGAAAAGATGGAATAAGACGATCTGTTAAGAAGATACTATATGAAGATACAGAACCATAATAACTGCCAGATTAAGGTTCGGGGTCAAACTTGCATGGACCCAGTCTACCTGGGGGGAAAAGAGGAGTTTAGGACGGATAGTTAACATATTTAAAAATAAAGTAAGACTTCGGCATGGAGCAAAGTCTGCCGGATCCATGTGTTTGGGTGAGAAAGGATAAATTTGATTTAATACTGAAAAAGTGATGGCTTAAGGTTTCTACACTGGGAACGGTTTCAAGCCCCCCCCCCCCGTGACCCCGCACAGGGTAAGTAGTTACCTAATCTGAAATAGAAGCACATAGATTGAAAAGTAAGGGGGAAAAAAATACGGAACCATATTAACTGGGTAGCAGATGATGAAAATAATCCATCCACGGACGATAGGTTAAGTAGACGCTTTTATTCAACTTATGATCAGGTTTGTCCTCCAGGTGTCTAAGAGTGATTGGTTGATGATTCACTGAACATGACTGTAATGAAATAAGGTCCAAAGAGACGCTTGTAATGAATTGGGGGAAGGAAGAGATTCCTCACTTATTGCAAAAATGTTCTTACGGAAAGTTAAATTATTAAAAATGACCCGACACCATGAGTGTGGAAACCCCGCCTCCCACCTCCAAACAACAAGCAGCAGTTTAGAGAAGCGGACAGGGAAAAGTATCGTTGGAAGATGTTAAGCAATGTCTGTGACATCACAGCGGTGGTACAACATCCACCGCCGCAGGAGATCCTAAATGAGCACCAATCAAAAGAGAGTCGGGGCCCACACAGCATGATGGAACCTTCGACGTCCCTCAGCAGGAAACCCAGTGTAAAAAACCCTGTGTAAAAAAAAGAAACTCTTCCATCATGGCCATTTCTGACTCAAAAGATTAAAGTGGGTTCATCATGGCGACCCACTGGTACCTCGACGCCAGCTTCCACCAGGAGTCAGCCTGTGTTCTGAACAGAAAGAAGGTTTGATAACCCTCCAAATAGTCCAGAGAAGCACCGCACACACCTTCTGTGGAACCTTCTCCGCTTTGAGGAGACATCCGAGGCATCATGGCGAAACAGGAAACGATGCTAACGTCATGAAACTAAAAAAGAAAATCCAGATTTGAACATAACTTAAACTTTAACGCGGTCATAAAAGATTTTTCTTATGTCTTGTAAGAATGGGGTGTGTTTACCAAACAACGTTAGCAGCTCGCGTAAACCAGTTGACACGTCAAACGATCATCTTAAACTCGTATAATTTAACCCTTTAACGTCCCCGCCAAGAATATAAAAACTACATAAAATCATTTCTTTGCATATTTCATTACTTTGTGGAATTTGTGGATTATAAAATTGCAGAAATCGTTTAGTCGAGCACGTTTTTGTTTTTTTAACTGTAAAAAAGTTTGTATTTCATGGAATATAGTTAATTAGATTTGAATCTTTTGGGGAATCATGTTTTTAGAAAAGTATTTCACCCTTATTGGATTTGTGAACATACTGCCGATTGGTAAGTTATCACTCGCTTTAATATGCCAAAAAAAAAATCCTTCTTATTGAATAGGACTTTCTCAATAGCCATGATTAATAGCTCCCCCTTGGTGGCACCTTTGACTGGTGGTATCCCCCAGGGCTATGTCCTTGGCCCCTTACTCTTCAGCATATACATGCCTCCACTGGGTCATATTATAAAACAGGTTAAGTCACATTTTTTCCATAAGAAATAGTGACTCAAAATGTGCTCAACCAAAGAAATTTAAACCAGAAGATGACATTTCAAGTTCATCCAAACTTCATCTTTGCTCCTAGAACAAACGACCTATGAGGCTTTAGCTGAACTCAACTAACGTTAATCTTCCTGCAGTAATTTAAACTGTGAAATGAAGATTATGACAACAATAGCGGAGATTGGTGAGACTTTGGTCCCTTCTAGCAATTTATGTCACTTGGTGTTGGTCGCCGATGATGCTAAGCTAAAGATGCTAACAGACATGAAAATGTTTGTGAATATTGAACATCAATGAAGAAGTTTCTAAAGAAAAAAAACAAACTATGAGGGCGAGAGCTCAACTAAAGTGACGCTAATTGTCCTGCAGTTATTTAGGTGGTGAAATGAAGATTACGACAATAAAGGCGCATATTAGTGACTTTGGTCAAGTGTGGTGGTTACATATAAAGTCATTTAAAAAACTCCACTCACACCTTAAAACAGGAGACGTAGCGTTGTAAATGCATGATAATCCACCCCGAGGCAATTTTTGTCGGATGTTCGCGTTCTCTTGGTGTTTTTTACAGTTGATGTTAAGTAATGATAAGTAATATTAAACATGTTTTTTTTAAGTACACGTCTCATTTAAAATGGGAATTTTATACAACTCAGACTCATAATGATTTGAAGCAGCTATTATACACTTAAATATACCTGCTGCCTCAATATAAGGTTCAATGTTAACTCACAAGAACTTTTTTTGCACAGCTTTTGCACGAGTTGAAATCGAAAAGGTTTACGGCAACAGGTTTCAGGGTGATTTTCCAGCGCAGTCAACTGATTCAGGATTATGGCGCACAAAAAAATGTTTTTTACATTGAAGAAACACCTTTTTGGAGGCTCTTGCTTCCAGAACTGAAAGAAACAAGGAGACGCTGCAGAGAGCTTAGCCAGGCGATTATGCATAAAAAAAATGTCAAGGCAATTTACTAAAGTGGGAGGATGAGGAGGGGAGAGAGTTGTTTTTCCACACAAACCAACACAAGCAGATGTGATATTTCCTACCATGTAAACAGGGTCACAGACTGGGCCTGGTGTTTGAGAAATGTGCAGTGACTGGTTCTAGAAGAAAGATAGCAGAGAGCAGCATTTATTTCTCCCTGGCCTTTAATCTGCTAAAAGATGCTGACATGCATTTTCTACGGCAAATTTACTTCCTGCACACACGTGTGACTCTGCTACATGCAAAAACAGAAGTGCGTGTCTGATTTCCATGAGGTTCTGGTATCGCAGGAAACAGCAGTCATCACGAAAATGACCTTATGCGATCGTTCCATATGCAAAATTCGGACATTTGAAACTGATCAGGTCCAGTTCTCTGTTTTGTTTTAGCATGAAATATGTTTCTATACACATAAATAATAAATTTGCCAGATATTTAAAATATTACTTGAAGAATAACTTAAAACAAAAACAGCAAAAAACTGCAGAAAGTAGAAAATCTGTTCACTGTTTCCCACATTGAACGTATTTTCTTCCTAAACAGTTCAACACCAAAACATCCATTTACAGACAATAAAGACAAAGAACAAGACAGGCGTTTGACATTTTTATCACAGTTTATAATCTTTGTGCTCCCACTCAAAGAAAATTGAATGTGTTAAAAATTAATTTCCATAAAGTTGGTGGATTAACAACGAAGTCAACTGAAGTTGATTATAAAATGTTTTTTGTTTTTTTTAAAGTTCCACACTTCAAGGTTTGATTTGTGGTTTTTACAGAAATATTTACCTAGTTTACAGTTTCTTAATGGCAAATATTTTGAAGTAATATTGAGCATATGGGCTTTTTTTTTACTGTAAAAAAAGGCTATTTTTAATGTTTTTGGAGCTTAAAAAAATGACATAACACTTTGACACACATCTTTATAATGACTCTATGTAAGGTCATTTGAGTTTTCTGTCAACTTTTAAAGGAGAGACGAAAAAAAGTGAAATAAAAACATGAGAAAACTTTGTCGGCAGACAAAATCCTTGACTTCTCTTGAACCGTCTGTATTCGTTTGACTGCAGTGAAATATGTAGATATCGTACAAATGACCAGCTAGCTCGAGGCAGCCTATATAACGCGTACCCCAAAGCAAGAACAGCAACCTGGGAGCACAAAGGGTGATTACAGCCTGAAAGGGAAGCAGCAGCTTTCTGTTAATCTCGCCTGTCGAGCCGATCATTGGATCTCCTCCAGCTCCTGTGATCTCCCCTCCTCTCACTCACCGTACCTTTTATTGTAATCTTGTTCTTGGCATTGAGATTGGCATGGTGTCAAATCGCACCAATGAATCTGATAGTGTAGAACCAGAACAAGATGTTTTTTTGTGAATTTCATAGCACAAGCTCACAGATTTTCTGAAAAGGGAACTGATCACATATTAATAATAAACCTCAGTCCATCTTATGCAGGTGATGTTGCTGTGTGACACGTTATACCCCCAAAGAATCCGGAATATTACAGAAAATCGTCATTCCTGCCTTATAGATCGTATTCGTTAAGGGAATTACTCAAGACTGTTTCAATCTGAAAAGTTAAAGTGAGGTAAAGATTAACGATTTAATACAACAGATGATGTGTGATAATTAATCTATAAGAAAGTGTTTGGTGCTCAGACTCTCTGGGGGGATCCAACCCTTTGGAGAATGGATACTGGTGGTGGTGGCCGATGACTCTGCGGAGGCTGATGGATCTGTAAGGACTATGTGGAGATGAGGAAGTGGAGGGCAAAATGTGTCAAAGGTGAGGATAACTGAGTGGTATGAGCGGTAACTGTGGCCATAGTGCACAAGAGGATAGTCTTTCTGATTGAACTTTGGCGATATCTCATTGTCACATGCTATACATCCTTAGACCTTAGCGAGAGGAAGAATGGGATTGATTTTGGGAAAGGTCTGTGGTATATTTCTAACACCAGGGGGAGTCTCACCTCCAAAATGTTTTGGGTCGTAATTTATCACCGTTTCTCCAATTTGGTCCAAAATCTGGGGCCTACGAGTCGACTCAAGAAGATTTCTGTCCTGTATGTATCACTAGAAGACCCCTTCTTCTTTCTTCTTTTTATTACATAAAACCCCTTCATTTTAACAAAATTACACATTTCATTCGAGGAGATTTAATTGTACAACACAGGGGATTGGGGGCTTTCCAGAGTTATACCCTTGCTGATTGGGACGAAAGTCGTTCTAGTCGTTTGCATAGAAGCCTCACCATGGTGTGAAAGTGTGTGTGTGTTTGTGTGTGTGCGTGTGTGTGTGTGTGTGTGTGTGTGTGTTTGTGTGAATAGGTCAGTCCTAGCTTGGTGTTGTAAAGTGCTTTAAGTGGTCAATCAGGCCAGAGAGGTGCTAAATATGAACAGTCCATTTGTTTCTGGATGATTTTTACACTCTCCTCTCTTGCCATATCATAAAACTCACAGCTGCACAGAACGCCGGCGTTAACTTTTAAAAATGGTTGGAAAAGGAAATAAACACTTAATAAAGAGCCTCTGGTGTAGATGGGGGAAAAATGAAGGTCTGGCCCTGCATGTTAAATTATAGTGTGCAATGAAAAGAGCAAATTAACAGCCTCCATAGCAACTCACCTGATCCGTAATGTAACCCGCGCTCATAAACCTCCTCAGAATTACACCGGGATGAAGAGTGTGAGGGGATAATGGAGGTATGGGAAAAGTAATCTTACCTTAAGACTTGAGTTTTATCGCCTCTGGCTGAGCGCCCCGCAGCCGGGAGTTCTACAGAGTAAGCTTACTGTATTCAGGCAGAAAACCCAAACTCAAGATTCTACAGTGAGTTTGCCAAGATGGAGAATTTTCACTGCTTTTATTTGTAGATTGAAGGGAAGGACATCCCAGATAAAGAAATGATCATATTAGTCATATAAGTCATGGATAATCAAAGTATTTGCTCTTTTTCTCAGACATTCAGAGGAGTGTAAATAAAATTAGTTAAACCGTGAACCTGATAATCTTGCTGGAGCTCCAATAAAATAATTAACTTTTTAAAAATTCAAACATAAACTCTAAAGTCTTAAAACATCGGAGCTTAAATATTCAGAGTTACTTTTGAACACAAAATAAAGCAAAGTCTCCGGATACTCAACTTTTTTTTTACTTTTAACAAGTCATTTCAATTTATTAATTTGAACATTCACCTTTTAAAACAATAGAAATTCTAAACAATTTTAAATTATCCCTACTCATTCCAATTAATTCATTTAAGCGTTCAGGGTTTTATGAACGCAAAATAAAGGAAATACAGTGGAAACTCAACATTTTTGGTTTTCACAAGTTATTCCAATATTAATTATATATATATATATATATATATATATATAATATTAAAAATAATAATATTTTGAACCTTCCCTTCAAGTTCTAAAGTTTGTAATTTTAAGTACCAGTTGTAAAAATTGCAAAGGGATGAGTTTGATCAACACAAAGTAAAGCAAGAGTTACTGGAACTCGACTTTTTTAAGTAAGTAGAAATTCCAAACACTTTTAAGTTACCCCTACTTATTCCAATTAAGTAATTTGAGGATTCAGTTTCACAAAAGACGTATATATGAACCATAGTCGTCTACATGTTTAGCCTATTTCCTATGGTATGTAATTATAATGTTGGAGAGTATCAATCACATCCTTTAGATCACACGCTCTTTCCATTTATTCGTAATGGAGCATCTCATGACAAAAGTGAGTCAGACGCTGAACTTTTTAGAAATGACCGGTGAGTCCGGTGTTCAGCAGATAGCGCGTGAGGTAACTGTCCTTAGAGATCGGTGGGCTGAGAAGTGAGAGAGGGATTCTAATGGATGGAGGGTATTAGAAGGAAGCTGGGGTTCGGCTGAGATTTAAGTTTTCCAAAAAGTTAAGATAAGTGAGGCGCGGGGGACAAAGACGGACGTGGAAACGGGCCCAGGGAGACACGTGAAAACAGACGGGAAAGAAGATATTCTAGAATCAGGACCATTCTGTCGTCCCCAACAACACGGATATATCCTTGAAGAGCCCCCATCCCCTGCGTTGTACAAGCAATCCCCCTGACTGAACTCCTCAAATTAAATGTGACTCATATATATTTCAGTCCATAACAGTCCATATTGACTCAACCTCATTATTTCTATTTCTATCTTATAACATGAACTTTCACATTATACACATTATATTTTTCACGTTATAACATGATAGATAATATTAAATGTAAATAAATGTCATACAGTTTTACATTATGAGGTGAAAATTATCTATCAGGTTATATCATGAAACTGAATTTTCTGGCATGACACTATCACGCTTCTATGGGTTGGGAAGGCCCGGACAAGGAACTCTCCCCCCTATTGATGAAATACAAACAATTACGGAAGCACAGAACAAATAGAAGTTAGATCTCCTTGAGGTGGTTCATATTGGGTAACTGGACCAACAGTTAGGAAGTTATGTAACAAAAAAACATGTTTCCAGTAAAAAAAAATGAAAGAAAAGAAGCTACTTATAGTGAGTCAGAAATCAACAAGTAAAAATACCATATAGTCAAGACAGATCTCCTTGATTTGATTCATATGCACTAAATTTGGACTAAATTGGACCAGATTGAGTAATTATGGCCCAAGAATGTTTAGAGATAATGCTCCCCCTAGTGTTAGAAATATGCAACTGACCATTCCACAAATCACTCCTATTCTTCCTCACACTAAGGTCTATCGGTATATAAAATTTGAAAATGAACCACGGAAAGGTTTTTGAGTTATCGCGTTAACACGAATGATCTGCGGTCGCAGTGGCGGCGGTGATGACGAGTCCATAATATCCCCAACTCTCTGTGGATGTAATGATTTCTTTATAAAACCGACTCTAGGACGCTTGTGCGTGTTTTGTTTCGTATTTATTTAACTTTTTTCACAGCCTTTATGCCCTGAGGCCAAACCAGTTGTTCTCTCCAATTGATTTCAGCTTTACAAAAAAAGTAGTTGTTGTTTATGAGCAGCTTTTCATTCAATAACTCATTTAGATATCTCTTCTTTTCTATTTTTTTATTATAAAAAACACCCAAAACATTTCCTATACCAATTTCCTGATTTGCCCCTCTGGTTCAGACACTCAGACCATCAATATCTGCTCTAAATTTAGGCTTAAATTCTATTTCAAATATATCTGAGTCTGGCGGTTAGATGAAGAGGATAACCTCAGTCCTTTGTACAATTCTGCTGTCTCTCAACGGGCTTTAGCATTTCCTCTTATCTGTCTTCTTTTCTTTTCTTTTCTTTTCTTTTTTTTAATGGCAAACATTTAAAAGTTTCAGTTTCTCAAACATGACATTTGCATTTTCTCTGATGTCTCTGGACGTCTTTGGTTTTTCCTGTTTTTTTCTGTGTATGTTGTGGGTGTGGCCTCACACACTTGGCTCCAGACTCTCCCTCAAACCTGGTCACAATCTACTCCTCCCCCGACTTTTTTTCCGACCTCAGTTCTCCCACGATTCACTGCCAGACTAGTGAGTAATCCGTGTGGTAGCTATATTAGTATCCCTGAAAACTCTGGGATACTATGGAATCTGCTTCTTCTGCAGATCCTCCGTATGGACGCCATAACTCAAGAACATCGTAGCTCATCTTCCAATTTTATTCACACATATAGTAGACCTTAGTGCGAGGAAAAACGGGACGGATTTTGAGAAAGGTCCGTTGCTCATTTTGCATAACGGCGTTATCGCCAAAAGATTTTCGGGCTATAATTTCTCAAACATTGGTCCGATTTTAGTCCAAATTTGGTACATATATATCGACTTTGGGATATACCTTGTAAAAAATGTACCTTACTCTAATAGTTCATATTTAGCCCACTAAAACTGGTAAAATATGAAAAACATTGATTTTTGGACACATCCTAACTGTTGGTATATGGGGGGCATTTTTTACTAAAGCTTTTTGACCAGAATCTGAATTGTTCCCAAACATAAACCGATTACGTCCAAGCGGCACATATGAGATCTAATTATTATATATATTATTTCACTATAATGTTTAGTGTTTGCTCTAGTGCCATTGCTACCCTTGTGTCACATGGTCTGAGTTGAAGAAGTAAAAAAAAGTCCCAGTTGGATTGAAACACATGAAGTCAAGACAGAACAGCCTGTAGGAGATTGTTTAACGAGTTTTCCCCCAATTGGGTCCAATATATCGTTGGACCTATTCAGCAATACACAAACATTCAAGTCGGAATCACATTAGATTTTGTGCAAATGTTTATTCGATTTTCTGAGCGTGAAGCAATATTGAGTACAAATAAGGTCCATTCATCTTTGCAGCAGGCACGACAGTAATGTGAGGAGTTAGCACAGTAAACGAACTAAAGTAAACGATGCTCAAAGTAAACCGGAGCATCTGTGAGCGGTGAAATGAAGAGGTATTTTCTTTTTCAAGTAATCTAAGCTCGGGTGAGTAATGGGCTCCGGGCCTTTCAATTGTCAGGACAACTTGGATGAACCAAAGTTCAAGGCTACGGTTTAGTACGATGTGAAATATATGAATAACTTCTCATTTACACGTGAAATATTCCTGATTCATGATGGCACATAAACCTTTTCCTCAGAGAGATGGACAAATTTACAGTATTTGAAGGATTCAGATTACTTATTATTGCCTTTCCAATGTCAGTGAGGTATATTCATTAACACAATCGTACATTTGCTACAAAGTCACATTTAATAATAACTACTGTCGGCACAGCAGCTCTGTCAAGCTCTAGATTTCTCTGCATGAATCAGACTTGTCCACGAGTCTGTCCTAGAGTAATATGAGACACACTTTTTTGGCCTAACCTTTCAAAAACTAAAAAACAGAAAGAAAAGACTTAAAGAAAATGGATGTGTTTATTGGCTTGAGTACGTTTAAAGCAATCTAACCCAAGTCTTTAGTTATAAGCCATAGCAGCCTGAAAACTTCTAATGTTTCAGTTAATCTTCTTCCTCAGAGCAAGGGAGAAACTGGAAATAAGCCAATTGATAAACAGGAAGTGCTATACGATTGGTTCAAATGGTCACATGCAGCCGCCTCCTGAGGATACAAAGTCTTGTGTCCTACTGATATGACGAAAACTAAAAGCATCTTGAGCAGCAAAACGTTGAATTATATGTTGGAATGATTTGAAATCTGTTCTGAGACAAGTTATCATTCTGTCCAGCAGGTATCACTGTGTTGAGTGTGGAGATTCTGTAAATCTCATCGTATCGGCCCTGTGAGCCGCAAAATCTTACGTATCCAGTCATGAACGACTGAAGACCTCTGAGGGTGTGTTGTGGGGTTTGGTACCCAGATGTTAGCAGTGGATCCTGTAAGATACAAAGTGGGGGCCTCGATTGATCGGGCTTTTTTTCCCCAGCAAATCCCACAACTTGACTCCATTTGTGCAATTCAATACGCAGCAAACTGTGATGACAGGTGTGTTGTCACACATCGCTATCAGATTCAACATTAACATATTCAGCAATTTGTGCCACAGTGGCTCTTCTGAAGGCCACAGCTGGCCTTTACTCCAAACACGCATCAATAAGCCTCTGGCGCCCGTGACCTTCTCTCTGGTTCACCAGTTTTCCTTCTTTGGACCACTTTGCTAGGTTCTAACCACCGCATACCAGAGAAACCAACAAGGCCGGCCGTTTTTCTTATTTCTTTAAGAAATAAAATATGAAAATAAATAATTTTTCTTGGTGAGGACATGAAAGGGCTTTAAAAATCAGTGACTTCAGTTTGTTGCATTTGTGATTTTGCTATCCGTTCAAACCGAGGTACATTTCTGGCCAACTAGAAGAGCACCTTGCTTTTCTTCTCAGCGTTACGGCTCATCTGCGTCATGGGAGGTCTTCACCGACTGCAGCGCCATTTCGTCCGACGTGTCCACCGGGTTCTCATACGCCTGGGAATCTTTATCTTCATGCTGCTCCCGAGCAAAATTCACAAACACCTGAAAGATCAAAGGGGAATTGAAGACATTTAAAGGTAAATGCAAGGTGGAGAGAAAAAAAAACACAATACAAACACTCCTGAAAGGCCTGTGGACATTTCTCCAGCAATCTCATTGTTGCTCTCACCCACCTTCGGCCACTAAAACAAACAGAAAGAATGCTGCAGACAACAGGCTGCTTGCGAATGACCTGACAGACGCGAGTTACGAAGCATCAAGCAAGCATCTCGGCTCACGCAGTGAATGCCAGTTTGAGATCTTTGACCAGCTGAGAGAGAAAATAAAATAATCATTCTTCTATCTGGTATTCCCGTTTAATGTCGGAACAAATCAAACCTTATGCATTCATAGAAAAGCAGTGAGTATTTCATTGTGCTGTAAAAATTGCGGCGGCCCTGGCGTCTCTTTCCCTGAGAAATAGCTGACTTGTCAAAGCCGCTGAAAGACTTTAACTCTGCAGGAAATAAAGAAATGCAACAAAGAGGATCGTATTAAAACGACAAGAGAATGGGGTTTTCATGTGAGGGAGATTATAAATTGTTGCGCGAGCATAAAAGGGTACGATAATAACTAGATTGTATTAAAAGTCTCAATGGGAGAAAAAATACCTTCAGAACAAATTTCAACAGAGGCGACTCAAATGTCCTGTGATTCCAATCCTATTCAACATTCACCCATAAATCAAACGGAACAGCCGAATCACTGGGGTCAGAGCATCAATGGAAAAAAAAACAATAATACTGTCCTTTTGATTCTGAGAAATACAGATGATAAAATAAAGTGAAAAAGAAATATAATGACGTATACTCTATTATACACAGAACAACATTGTGAGATTAGTTCTCAGTATCTGAACCATTCACAAGGAACAGGAACAAACTGGGGTTCAGGGTCTTCAGTCAGGGACCCAATGACCTGTGGACCAGAGGGGCAGGTCCAGGGACTTGGTGAGAATTGAGTTTTAAGACTTTTAAGATCTCAACTCACCAGTCCATCTACGTTCCAACCCTCACCGATCGTCATTAACTCTGGGTACTGTCCAGAAGACTGATGCCAAGGATACAAGCGGATGAGATGAGCATCCTTCGTAGGGTTCAGACTTTGAGATAAGGTGCAGAGCTTTCTCCTCCACCTCAAAAAGACCTAGATGACGCGGTTCGGGTATCTGATTAGGACGCCTCCAGGAAGCCTCCCTCTCCAGGTTTTCCAAGCGCTTCCAACTGGTTGGAGACTTTCTGGTGGTATATATGGCTCATCTGGTCTGGGAAAACCTTGAGATCCCCCAGGATGAGCTGGAGAGCATTGCCGGGGAGACGGATGTCTGGTATACCAATCTTAGCCTGCTACCACCGTGAGCCGACCTCCAGATAAGCGGAGGAAAATGGAATGGAAACAGAATGGAACGGGCAGTTCGAGGAACGAACCATTGACCTTCTGGTTGGGGTACGACCACTCTCGTTAGGTGATTTCTCTCATAAATAACGGATTCGTCAAGTAGTTGGTCGTATTTTTCAATCCCATTGAACCCATTAAAAAAGAGTTTGACATTTAGAGAAATACATTCACTTGTTTTCTAACTGACAGCTCGACAAGCGGAACGATCCCACCTTCATGCCTGAACCTTAAGCGTATGGAGCTGGAGCTCTGGAAAAGTAGATTATTTCTGTTGACTTCAAAACTTTCCTTTGTGGTGTTTTTACATTTCTATTTGTGAAAAAAAGAAAACCTACGAAACAGTAAGTTTTAGAGGCACTGGTGGTCAGACTTTTTGAATTTTGTTAAGAAGGACAGAGCAAAATGTTACTTCTCTCTGACAACCTCACACAGACTCTTGATTTTATTCAACATGTTAAGCCTGTTGGTAATTTTAAGGTACATAATAAAGTTAAAATAGCTCCACAACTATCAGGTGTTTTTTTCCTTAACATTTGTGTCTATGGACAGGTACGACCTAAAATCCTTTATTTTCATCCGAGTAACATTGTACCTGTTTCTGTGTGAGTAATCAGAAATTAAACACAAAAATATACCAATATTTCTATCCTCAACTGAAGTTTCTGAAGATATAAAAGGCTATAATATCATTATATTACAGTAACTATTAAAATTCATGTTATTCTACACAGTTTTGAGGGATAGGACCAGGATGATTCTCGGTTTGCCACATTTGGATGGTGCAAAATGGGATTTTGACCCCAGAAAGGAGTTTTGGCTGCAATATACCACTTATAGCCACTAGGGGGAGGTAAAAAAATATAGCAAAACTAGGTCGAAGCCCGATTATGGGCCTTCAGATGAGAGGGATCGAACTGAAGAAAGTGATCTGTGTTGTTTTGACAGAGCTGTGTTTGTCAAAACTTGATTGAAGCTGCTCAGATTACAGATGGCATCAATCATAGCGAGTATTCAAGTATTAGTTGCGCCCCCTGCTGGTTGGACATTTTTTTTGGTGAACAATTTTAATTGCAAATTGTCAAATACATTTTTTACTGCTGTTTTATAGTCATTACGCGGTTCCCGTTCAGAAACATCAGAAATGAAAACTCCACAGCAGCATTAAAATGTGCTTTTTCTTTAGTCGAAGATCATTTCCTGTCCACGTAGACGCCCATATATGGGCCTGAAGGGTGGAAGGTGTTACGTTCAAGCACATGAGAACAGGAATACCCACATGTTCCTTTCAAATAATTAATTTCAGCTCAAATGTAGTTTTGCAGGAGTGCAGATTGAGAAAATGGCTCAAAATGTTCATAACTATCAGATATAGAATTCTGATAACCACCTAAAAAGAACTTTGTAGCTGTAGCTGAGGAGCTTGTTTGGCTACTCCAACTTAGAAAAAGTATATGTTTAAATTATATGTGGGATATTGGTGATAAAAAAACACAACATAATTCAACGAATAACACATGAATCTCTTTTTATTAACTATCTTCACAGCATGCAGAGAAGCACCATGAACCCAGAACTGGTGTTGGAGTGGTGGACATCCGGGTGGAAAAAGAAGCCAAACAGCAGACTTGATTGAAAGTGAGGCGCAAGCTATGCCTGCAGAACACCCCGGGCTAAAGTACTGTAAGATTAGATGTGTGTGTGTGTGTGTGTGTGTGTGGGTGTGTGTGTGTGTGTGTTTGTTGTGATATCAGTCCATCAGCACTGTGCATCAAGGTCACAGTTGTCGAGGCATCTTATCGGGGCAGGATTAATAAAAGAATAAGCATGACAGTAGCAACAAACACACCCTCTAACCATCCCTCCCAGCCCCCGACCCTGCTGCCGACTGATGTTTGCTCGTTGTGCTGAGGCAGGCACGGAATTTCATATCCATAGACAAAACTCAAAAAGAGTTAAAAAAAAAAATGTAGACAAAAATGTTCCAAAAGTGTTTCTGTGGCGCAGTTAGCATCGAGATGGTGACGCTGAATTGGTGCTATGACAGTCCTCATCTATGACCTGCTTTTCATGCACCAGTGCTGCTGACTTACACTTTCTTGATAACAGATGGATGCAGGCGTTAATTACATTACAGAAGCTACGTTTAGGTGTTTATTTGCTGTTCGCTGAGGCAGAGCAGAGGAGAGAAGGATGTGAATCACCCAATTAACCTCTCATCCTCGTCACTGGGGTCCATACAGATTGTTCAAAGCTATTTTTACATTCAATTCTGTAGAATTCTTTGTTCATTTATATATTTCCCTCAGGTTTTTTTATTTAGTTCCTTTACATATTATGTGTACTACCTGCTGGAACGCCCTAATTTTCCCACTTGCGGGTTGATGAAATCTTTTCTCATCTCATTTTATCTTATCTTGTCTTATTATGTTCATATTCTAACATGACACTATACACACACATTTAATTATAACTAGTAGTACTAGTAGAACATGTCCTTTTCCAGGCTGATTTCTAACATCCCCAGTATCTTGAAACTTCTTAATTATTGATCTAACTGTTGAAACTGAAATTTTCAACTTTTGAAAGATTTTCTTGTAACCAAGGCCAGATTTGTGCGGCTCTACAACTTTTCTTTGCTCCTCATTGCTGTGTAGAACATCAAAGAGAATTAAGCCTGTGTCACCTCATATTTATACCCCCCGTCATTCAAAAAAAATGCTTCTGTTACCTTTAAATTAAAAGCAATTATTGTAACACACGTAGTCTTAAAGAAAAATACTTAATTTATGTTTTTTCTTCATTTGTTACTTGAATAAAATGTCAGAGTTTGTGAATAATTACAATTTAAGATGATGTATATAGACATTAAAAATATTTTTTTTGCATCACATTTCATTCATTTTTTAAAGGCTTTTTTTGAAGACCGTTCGAGGTAAAACAAAAATCATAACTGCTGTGCTATGGAGCGTGAAGGTGATCTAATTCAGTGGTTCACAAGACTAATGGATGAATGTAGACTGTTGTCCACACTCAGAGTAGCAATATGTCACATTCCCACCACATGATCTACTCCGAGAAGACAGTTTAGAAAGTCACATTTTCCTTTCAAACACTCCATCTGCTCTGCAGCGTCTCGGCCATCAGCGCTAATGCTGGAGCTCCAGGCTCCGCGGATCAATATTAATTGCAATGCAAGTCAGGTGTTATAGCATAGGTCAAGGCTCCTCTCTATAAATCACCCGCCGAAAGGTGGCAGTCCGGGTCTCCACAGGTTCTGCAGTCCTCCCCTCTGTGTTTTAATGCTATGACCTCCTGCTCCCGGTATGATTTACTTACTGTGTCTGATCTGGTAAACATTGACCGGTGCAGAATGTGGAGCAAGTTGCAAAATAGTTAAAACAGACATTGCGAGAGACTGGAAGTAACGGCTTGACCCCGTTGTTCCGTGAATTACTAAGAAAAAGTAAATGTGAACGTAAAATAAAGCAAGTTGGGGCATTTAGTTTATCATAAATTCCTTTCCTGTCATAGCAGTGGGTTAATTGCCCCCCAAAGGGCATATTTCACATAAATAATTTAGATCTGTGAGAGTTTTATCTTGAATTAGGGTTTACCCACAGAGGGGCTTGTAGTGATGAATAAATACCAAACATCCCTGTAGTATTCTTTATATTCCGTGATTTAATTTAAACGCCTCGGTGCAAATGAACCCATAAAAAACCCATTTAGCGAGTCTCTTACTCACATCTCCGTCTGGATTTTCATTTCGTATATAAATCCGATCCAAGGGGTTGGCGGCGACCTTGTCTGCTCCGCTCAGAGGTCATTCTCACCTCCTACCTGGTCATCTGCTGCTGAGCTAATGCCAGGTTTGAAAGACCGGGCACACTCGTCCTCGCCCCTGAGTGCCTGAGTCCATCAGGCCCGGTTTGAAAAACAGAAGGTTAAGTCAGTCGGTAACGTACAGGCGTCACCTTGGCTCGAGGCTAGTCCGCTTCAGCTAGAATGAAAAAAGGGGCACCGGCTCTGAGAGAGTCCTATTAAAGTATCTAACGATTAAATAAAAAGTCCCACTCCAGACTCTTGATCGATACTGGGACCCTGTATCTGAACTATGTTGGCGAGACAAACTCTGGCTCATCCTCATTGGTCAGGCTGACGGCCTAAATAGGGAGAAAACAATGTTGTGGGAGTGACGGAGTTTTAAATCTCTAATGGACTGGTGCGGAAATTTAAATCAGAGCCCTTTAAAATGCTGAATTTACTGGCTGATGACATCATAATCTCTTTTCCTTCATGATTTTTTATTATTTCATTTTAATCGTTCTTAATGGTTTTTTTTAACTATGTCTCAATGTTCTTTTGGACTTCGTGGCAATGCTCTTCACGGTTTGTGTAAAACACTTTGAATTGCCCTGTAGCTGTAATAAATAATATAGAAATAATTGCTGTTGCTATATGAATAAAGTTGCCTTTTTCTCATTTCAGTCATGTTTTTCAGATTGTTTTCAGGTTGGAATGCTTTTGACAGAGAAGCTGTAGGCTGAAACTCATTATGCATTCCTTTTTATTTTTCTCTGTAAACAATTGACTGACTGACATAAATAGTCGCCGAGCAACTTCTGTTTTTTCATGAAGTGATCAGGCCATTGTTTGAATAGTTTTTCTTGGTGTTTTTGAGAACTGTGAAAGGAAATAAAGTGCTGTATAAGTATATAAGTAGAGAAAAGTTGTCTGCCGTCAACTTTGTGAATAGGAATGACTTTCTCTTCTCATGATTCTTGTAAATATGTATTTTTGTGAGGATTTATTGCATATTTTTGTTAAAAAGTTGGAAATGGGGCTTTAATTTTTGGTGAGGGATTTGTCATGATGACTTTTCTACAAAAGGCATGCAAAGATGTTTTGATGCGATTGAGGGAGCGGGGGCGGGACTTTAAGCACCGCGATCTCCTGATTTAACAGGAGTAAATATCAACAATGAGGCAGCAACATGAGGCGAGAGTGAGGCAACTTCTAATTCTGCTGGAAGGTCATATATTATTGCTAATATGGGAAACTGACATAGAATGAATGTAAAACTGAATTTACTCCATTATGTCGTTGAAAACGTTGGGAATATTATCGCCGTCACTGCCACAGATCCTTCGTGTTAACGCGATATCTCAGAAACTATTTCATGGATTACTTTAACATGTTTGACGCTTATTGACCTTAATTCGCGGACTGATTTTATGAAAGGTTGATTGTTATATATATGTCCGCCACTAGGGGGATCTCCTTTACGAAAAACACTGTTTTAAGGACATAACTTCTTAACTGTTGGTCCGATTTAGTCCAAATTTGGTGAATATGAACCATCTCAAGGAAATCTATTTTGTATGTATAGTATATAACTCTAATAGTTCCTATTTTACTCACTAGGTGGAGCTTTTTTGTACTTTTTGTCCTTTTTCCTCCTCTGTATTGGTCCGATAAATAGTCTAAATCTGTTGCAGTTCTTTTCCCATAACAGCAACAACTTTAGAGGCTTTCATACATTTAAGGCACAATAAATACTTCACAAATGTAGATTCTTCACAACGCTGCTGTCAACATTACACTAAGATGCCAGTTGTGGTCAAATAATACGCAAAAGAAATCGAACCCAAGGCTTTAGCATATGGTCACTATTATTTATTACTATAACTCCTTTATCATTTGGATTTCTTTAACATAGCAGTGGCTAATCCAAACATAATAAACAAATGATTTATGATCTTATACCAGTCAAAATTTGCCAGAACGAAACTTTGAAAATAAATCCTACAAATTTCAGTTTGGAATAACATAAGGCTCAGTCGGCTTATATAATCGTCAAAATGTTGGCATGATCTCATTACCTGATCCAGAGTGGTCTGCGAGACGGAGTAGTCTTCTACACCCAGCCTCTGCTGGTGGATGGTGAAGTGGCTGAAGATGTCGGCCAGAGCTCCCTGTGTGTACGGCAGCTGATACTGCAGGGTGTTGTGATGCTTCTCCTTAAGAACGCCGCCTGGGAAAGTCTGCTCCACGAAGTCTTCCACCGGCTTCAGTGCAGGTGAAGAGCCGCCGACCTTCACTATCACCGTGTAGCCGTCACCGAACCTGCGGAGATGAGGCCAGGCTGTCAGCATAAGGAGGACGACTGCAAACAAGCTGCCCTCCTGTGGTTCCAATATTGTGTGATGGATAATAGCTGGAGGAAATGAGACGGGGGAAGGAATGAAAAGGGATGAAATAATAGAATTTGTCTCATCTCCTCCCGAATTCTCAATCATCCTGAACTTGGTTAGCTGGATGAGTCACGAGTCGCTGAGAGGAAAACCAGACTTCGACATCAATAACGCTAACAGCAGATGGACGCACTTGGGATCAAAACCCAACTCTGCACTGAAGAGAAAAGAAAATTTCATTTCCAGTCAAGCAAAATAGCCAAGAAAGATGAAAATGACTCTTAGGCAGGAGTGGATATTAGTAAAAAAAGGCTTTGCTTTTACGAACAACATTTTACTGAGAAGATCTTATTTTACTCAGTTTCTTTTTTTTTAATGAAAAACACAGTTTTTTAGGAGATAACTTCCCACATATAATTTGAGAAGTTGCTTGTACAACACAGGGGACTGGGGGCTTTTCGGGGATATAACCTTGTTGACCTGTATCAGCATAGGCCTAGTTCAGAAGAGGGGGCGCCGTACGCGTTGAGGCAAAGTCCTCTAGCGGGATTAATTCCAAGCCGTCACACCGCTGAAGACCTCAAGACCAGGAAACGTAAATGTTTGGAGTCTTTGGGTAATCAGGTAGATTTTTGATTTCGTTTGATTCCTCCAAAGAGACGGAAATTAGTCATGTATCAAAAAAAAAAGGTTTTGGAAGAGAAAGTAACTTCATTTTGAGAAAATATATCCAACTGTCTTCATAAACTAAAAGTGAGCCAAAGGCCCCTCAGATGAAACGACAGATTCTTAAAGCGAACTCAGTGGAGAGACTCAAATATTAGGAGTCAATATGAGTTTTTAATTCTTAATAAGCTTACTTTACAAATTCTTTCAAATTTTGGCCTTTTTATCTAATCTTAAACCCCATTACAGTCTTATGAAGACTATATTTGAATACTAGTATTAAGATGAACTGGAAGATTTGATTAATATTTTTTTTTCTTTCTAGTTTGACTGTTTTTACCAGCATTCATTCGATTTATTTTATTATTAAAATACTATTTTCTAATTTCTAAAAAAAATAGTTCATGTAGTTGGTTAATGCATTCAAGTAGAAAAGAAAAAAATCTGTATTCCATATTTTTTTTTGGTCTATTTTATCATTTCAATTTATAATTTATTCAAGGATTCACAATTTATCGGTCGATTTAGATCAGGGAAGGCGGTGACTCACCGATGATGAATGACACCATTGATTTCTTCATCATTTCTTTATTTTTCTGTGTTTTATGCCTTATAATTAATAATTAATTATAATGCGTCTCTGACGGCCCTCAGGGCAACATTTTCATAGATTTGCTGAAAAATAGTCGTTTCTTATGCCATTTTTTTTGACGTCACAGTCAAACTAACTAACTAAAAGCCCTGAGTTATTCATGGTATAGGATATTTAATGGATGACTATTATATTACAAATGAATCTACCTGTAGGACGTTGCATCATGAGCATTCTGCACATACAAATACTGTCATAAATGAACACGGCGAACACAGCTAAGCTCCGGATCTAATTAGCATTCAGCATCATCCCGGTTGTACGCTACGTCTGGTGAGCACAAAATAAGACTCTGTGCCTTGTTATTCTGTCGTTAGGAGTCTTATGACCCATTGTTTTCAGCCTAATTAATTCCCTAATGTTGGATTTACTCATAGAAAATGTCCATTTGTGGGCTGGTACTGCACGACATACGGCGAGATTCAAGAGGCTCCCTCCGTGGCAATTAGAGATTCGGGGAATAAAGAATAAAGTGCAGGCCTACATGATCCCAGAGGGAGGGAGAGGAAGAGAACGTCTGCTGAGATCCACAACGGATGGATTCTACCAGCATCAGACTCCCTCAGATAAAGACCGACTGCTTGAAGTTTGAAGAGCCCCGGTACAGGGATACAGTGATTTTGCATAAATTAACTCATTTCTCATATCTCATTTATATTAGGAGGTACATTTCTAATTTCTAATACTTCATTTAGAATCAGATCATACCAGCTCATCCATTCCCTGTTTTATAATTGGACAAGCAAGATCCTCTCTCTCTTTCTCTCTCTCTCTATATATATACAGTATATGTAGACATACATATATACATACATATGTATGTGTATTATATTATTATATAATTTGATGCATATGAATCGACTTGAGGAAATTTATTTTGTATATCCATATTTTACACTAATAGTTCCTGTTTTACTCACAAAGGGGAGTTATTTAACAAAATGTACTTTTTTCGAACATAACCTCCCAATCGTTTTTCCGATTTAATCCAAATTTGGCGCATGTGTATCAGCTTGAAATCTATCTTATATATTATATTTGACACTAACAGTTCTTATTTTACTCACTAAGAGGAGCTTTCTTATGAATCCTCATCAATCAGAGGGATCACTTGTACAACGCAGGGGATGGGGGCTTTTCAGGGATACACCCTTGCTGTCGAGGACGACGGTGTAGTCCTAGTTGTTGAAAATTTTTGTCTGATCATTAAGGAAATGCATAAAAAAAAACTATGATGGCAATATATAAAAAGGCCACATCTTAGGTAGAAACAGAATGACATTCAGGCGTGAACATAACGTGAAGCGAGGGGCTGGACGATTGAGAACCATCAGAATTGCATGCTATCCTACCACAAACAGTTCTCCATCAAACCACTCTGTAGGGAGCTTCTGTGAAATGTTCTTGCACCATGATCTCCCTTACGGCTGCACACCAAAGGTGATCAAAAGCATTCCCATGAAACGCAAAGAATCATTCTGTACTTCATTACGTGCATCGTCTGCCCTGCTAGTACAAAAACGTTAGTGCTTCAGTCAGCAACTGCCCTTTAGCTGGTCCTTCAACCATACCAAATTAAACTCCTGTTTCAAAGGCCTGCTCAACCTCCTGATGAACTACTCTTTCCTTTCACTGGCGCTGGTTGAGCACACGGAGCTTCATTAGCTCAAAGTGCAAAGGAAACGCTGCATCGTAACGATCATCAGAGGAAGAGGCTTCTCAACGACAACCCCGGTATTATCATAGAAAACTAATTACGCCATAGTAGGACGCCGTCCCTCTTTGGGAAGCTCCCTTCAGTGAGCATTCCTATTCTTCATCAATGACTACATTCTATCTTAATACGATTATGACTCGGCTCAGATTTCCTAATGAAATCAGGCATAAAACCGCTACAATAACGACGGATACTTCATACGGGAAAGGTTCATTAATAAAGCTTTTAATATCTACAGCCGTTCAGTTCAAATACCTGCACATCCACGCCATGCCTTCTTACTGCCAGTACTTCCTACTGCTACTGTGTTTTTTATGCAGTAAGTTGCTGACTACTCGCTCCCAGTTAATTATTATTAATTTGACAGTAACTTACCATTTGCTAGTGCTTAATTACTGTAATTTTGACAGAACGTTTTTTTTTTACAGTGTAACTATACACTTATATTGCATCATATTCTCACTTAGGATCTTTGCAATTATAACATGATTTGATTTGCACACTCAGTGCTATTGCTTCTGCGTTAAGCCTACCGTATATTTCCTATTTGAGCGAATACCACAGCAGGAAGTGGCATTCTCAAGCATTTTACGAGATACATAAGATTTCACTGCCTTTAATCAGACACCACTGCCCCGACATCAGCGGCAACATCACACATGGAGCTCAATCCATCATCCAATCAAGATTATGTTCATAATCTCCTTGAGTTTGTTATTGCTGCCGGCTCAGGAAATGTTCGTCGCCCAGCTTGGCCAAGATGCAAAAACAATTTTGCAAAAATCCAATAAGGACCTGCAGCAATGTGGCCAAAGTCAGTGGCGAAAGGGTTTGATTAGTTTGCAGGTAATGAAATGCTGCTTGTCAGAGACAGTAAAAGGGCTTATCAATTAGCTTCCCCTCATTCACCCTTAATTCTATTTCCTTCCTCTCTAGCAGCAGCACAGGGTCTCCAGGCTGTGTTTTGGGCAAAAATATCTTTCATGTCCATTTTTGCTCCTCCTCTGTATTCACAACAAACACATTATTTCATCCTTTAATCACTCTCTCCTGAAATAAACCTTGTCTCCGCGTGGAGAGAAAGACTTGAGTATATTTAAGGAGAAGCGGCGTGGAGTGGCGTGTCTGGAACAATTAATTGGCTTTATAACTCACAATCTAAAAAAGCTAAAAAAAAAAAAAAAAGCAGATTCTTTTCAACTTGGGGGGTTAGATACGGCCTCAGAGAGAATAATGAACAGATTATGTTTAAAGCCATGACCACACCACCAATCTTTTCATAACATTTTACATTAAAGATTCGGTGCAGAGGCTCTACGCATCGCGGCGGGGACACCGTTATGTCTGCCCCGCCTCTTAATTTTCATTATTCTGCCTCAATCCCCTCCTCCATCCTTGTCTGCCGGAAAGTCATTCCTCCATGTAATTTAAAACAAACAAGAGTCAGACAGAGATAAGGGCATGATGGGCAGAAAAATGATTCTGCTGCCTTCATTCGTCCAAGTCGATAAAGGTCACCCTCACCGCCGCCAAACCTCATATTTGTGTCGGCGCGGCGGAGGGCAGACACGGGCCAAGAGGTCACAGAGTGGTTTGGAGGTCTGAGGCTTTGATCAGACAGGAAGTCATCCAGAGATCTTCTTAGGTTCCTGTTGGGGGAACTAGCAGACATCATGGAGATGCTCCACAGGCAGTGTGAGGACAGAGGGGTGGAAGAACGGATATATAAATAAATCAATGACTAGTATTTGTCAAATTAGAAAATGCAATGCATGCTTGAAACATTTTTTGTAGAGCTGTTATTTTATACTTTCAATCATGCATGGCTTGTATCCCTGTTTGCCACCAGTCTTCTCTTTGTAGGGGCTTTTCTTGGGCCTTGGGAATTATTGATAATTAGCGCCCTAAATTGATAAATCAATAATTACTGTGATTTACTTTTTAACTTACTGACTAACTACTGCTAGTGTATTACTATTCTGTATTTTACAGTTACTTAGTGACTACTTCCTGCCACTGACCTACTGTGATTTATTTTTCAGTAACTAACTAGTTGTTGCCAGTAAATTCACGTTTTTGTTTTTACAGTTAATTAATGGTTTCTTGCTGGCAGTAAATTACTTTTTTAAATTTTTTACAATAACTAACTGCTGGCAGTTAGTTAGTGTTTATTTGTAAAGCTGTTATTCTGTATTTTTGACATCTTCTCTTTTTTCTGGCTTTCAAAGAACAATGCAAATTATTGATTATCAATCAATCAATCAATCAATAAATCAATCATTCAAACATAGAATTTTTCATACATAAATGTAACAAAAAGTGCTTTAAATGATAAAAAACAGTTACCCCTTATTCCACCACTCTATTCCCACAAACTGCCCCACCCATCACCATCCCCATCAACACACCAGACAAAAACAACAACATGATGGGGCTATAAAAACAGGAAGTGACCTGATTGTTTGAGGTTGTGAGCTCTTCCACAGCTCCATAGTAAATGGACTACCTGTCAAGTCGGCTCATCCACTCAAAGCGTTTAACAACAAAAGAACGCGTTTAACCCCTTCAATCAACTTCAACAATGGTGGCAGGTTACCAGGCAAGGTCCCACCTCCTCATACACCAATGGCTCAGCCAAACGCAGCAGATTGGGGTTCAGTATCTTTAGATATGTTAACACCCGGGTCGGGGGATCAAATTACTGGCTACAGCAAAAACTAAAAGCACACAAAGTTCAAGTATGCACAATTATGCTTTACATTAAACAGTGAGTCATAAACTCAGCCACTTAGGCGCACAAGTCTAAATAAGTTGGGAGGTTTGTGTCAGGAAGAGCCGGCAAACTGAAAATTGCACCTGTTCAACAATGCAAATGGAAAAATCCACCCTGGGGACTCAAAATCGGGTGAAAAAAGAAAAAGACAAAATTTGGTTTAAAATAACTCCAAGATAAACCGGGCATGGACATGCATTTATTTACAGTCAAGGTTGGTCTTATTCTTGCTAACAGGGCCTCTACTTATAATGCTTAGTGTAAGTTCAGTGGAAATGATCAGATCTGGCCCATAAATTACATCGGTCTCCTTCATGACCTCGGAGACAGTAGTTTAATATCTTAAACCAAGTTCAAACATTACGGCCAATTAAAAGATTCAGATAAAAGGCAGTGACTGGGCCTCCAGTTGAGGTGAGTTCAAATCCAACAGTTGAGTCTGTACTCGAGGACAGGTTTCAGAGATTAGCAGTGACAGTATGAAGACACATTTTGAAGGCAGTCAATATTGTGTTTCAGAAGATATCTCACCCAAAGACCATCATCTGGCCCTGAAGGTTACTTCTAAGGATATTCAAACATGCACGGTTCAATACGGAGTTAATAAAACACCATGCTGCAACACTTGAAGAATGAAATGCAGAAGCGAATTGCTTGTAAACACAACAACTAAACTATGATAAAACTGCAAGTAATCCGACAAAGAAAGTTAAAAACGGTTAAAGTCGTGTACGTTGATCGCTGACGGCTCTTGGATGTGTACAGCACATGTGCAGTGTACCGTTTGTTGTCTGTCAATGTTCTCGCTTCCTTCATTTCAGCTATACTGCTGATGCATTGTAAAATGCAAGGAGAATTATTTTGTCATCCATCTCTGCTGGAAACATACACTTAAAAGCCATAAAGTATTTAGATAATGGCACATCTGCAGAGCCGCCGCGGAGCGAGTAGGGAGTGGGAAGGAGTTTATTGGACTTCTCAACGTCAACTTCGGGCGACTGATCCAAACTTTCAGACAGCACTCTTGTAAAAACTCTCCAGCGCCCACAACGCATTACCTTAATGCATTAAAGGCACTTTACCACCCACTTTTATATCATGACGTGCTTTAAGCAAGGAGAAAATAAGACTCCAGGCGGCGGCGTGAGTACTTACCGCATCTACTCTACGAGGAGGGGATATGAATGATATCAATCAGTAAGAATTCCTGCATCGGCTTTTTGGTGTCCTTCCTAACTGACAAGATTATGGGAGAGCTTTGAAGGCGCTTTTATTGGTCCCTCCACTTCATTTGGGTTTATTTAAAACCCGGGAGCTTTCATACCGACGCACTGCTGCACTAAAGCACTATTTACAACCTCTTTCGAATTTCTACATATTTATTTTCTCCCCTCCCTGACAGCTTTTAAATTTGATTGATTTGATGGTCTCAACATTTGGAGAAGAAAGGAGGAGCACTTTAACGACTGTACAGGAAAATAATGTAGAGGCTTCTAAAAATGGCCGCCCTACGGTTAAGAAAACACCATCAAAATGAAATCTTAACATCCTGACAAAGGATCTGGACGTTCAGATGGGCCATTTTGGCTCATTTGAGCTTTGATTGATAGATAGAGGAAGGGTTTTTAATACAAAGGAAGGGCATCTCAGTGATAAAGATGTGGGTCACCACTAGACTTTAGGGGGCAGCACTAGCAAGCACATGGAGGGCTGGATTGGAAGCCCTGTCATCTGACATCAGTGTAGGTAGGAATAAATGTGAGCAATACAGCGAGTGGTTTTTGAAGAGGTGATGGAGGAAGTGACGGCTGAGAATATAGAAGGGGGAGCAACAGGGGGTCGGGATGAGAGAGCTGCTCCTGCCGCGAGATTCTGTTCTCCTTTTAGGGGCATGTGATGAGAAAGAGATGGAGATGTCGGGGTCGGGTGGGGGCCTGCGGGAAGAAGTGTCAGCCCTGTTATTCCCTCATTATGGACAGACTCAAAGATGTCGGATGTTCCAACATTCCCAAATCAATGATGGTGGATGACCTCCAAAACAAGGTCGGTGCCTGTGCGGAGGAAGGTGGGGTTGTGGGTGAAGGTGTGTGTGTGGGTGGGGGGGTACCATGTTGCCAAAACATGTGGCGGGATAGTGACGAGGAGAGAAAACAGAGAAGACATTCCTTAATTGCCTTTTCAGTCATTAACAGGGTCCCACACCTCATGAAACATTAATTACACTGAGCGTGACAGAGATAGGGATGCTTAATTAGAAATTATTCACTGCATGGCGAGAGCTGAGCGATAGCATTTCAGCGGCATGTAAATCGTCAACGTGAAATCTAAAATATGCACCAAAAAAATCAGTGTAGACATCACGCTTATCTGGCTCCCCCCTTGCTTGACTGTTTTGTGAAGTGTGGTTCCCTGTTACCTGACAGCATATGGAGTGAAGTAGGACACGTGTTAACCCTCTGTTCTCCTCTCCTGTTTGCTGCATCCTCCCTCCACATGATCTCAAGGCTGTCCCTATCATATACCTCCTGCGTGGTTCATAAATTATTTAAACCACCCTGCTGTACCTTTCACACACAGGATGTAATTGATAGAGAGGATCTGTCAATTACCCCCAACATCTGGGACATCATTGCTACATTTAACGCTTTGCCTCATTCTCACTTCTTTTTTTTTTTAGCCTGATCTAGAATCCACCTTCAGTAAGACAGCAGACCAATGACATGACATTAACGCTCTTGATGTGTAATACCCTTGACTCTGTTGCCCCCTCCTTGCCGTTCCAGGCATGTCCCGTAATCCCCTGCACAACTTTAAAAACGGTCGGCTCTACCACTCATCCCAGGTGTATTGATCCGTCTCTCCGCCCAGCGATTGCCACCACATATTCCTGCTCTTGTGTGTGTGTGGAATGTCCTTCCTCTAACAATATCACACAATGGTGCGGTAATAATGTCACCAGGCTGTGCCTAAGGTAATAGATGGGTCTCAATCTTACACACTGAGCTCAGGACATAAGTGCTGGCCTTGTGAAATGTCAGAGGTCTGTCAGAGGACCTGAGTGCTAAGAGATATTGGCTATGGAGACATAAAAAAAAACACATTAAGAGACATGTACAAAGCCTATTGAGGATATGCGTAACGATAGGGGTGGTAGAAATAGGATTTATAGGTCTGCAAATGTGTCTGCAGGATCTGTCTATTAATATCATTTCATTGCTTCTTCCAGTGAGCAATTATAAATTAAAGCTTTGTTTCATCCAATCAGATTTACCACTAATGTCTCCATCAGAAAAAAAAGAAGCATGCTGAGGACTTCAACCTTTAGATTGAATACCTCTTCTGTTTAGACAAATTTTTGACCAATTACATTTCAAATTTGTCCTGATGGGCGTTTCTTTTGACACACCAGGTGGTTTTTAGCATAACTAGTCGCTGCTTTGGTATTACGAACGAATGACCAAGGCGGTCACTCCAAATATCAACTGCTGTGGAATGGTGACTGTCAGCCTTAAAACATGTTAAAACTTATTGTACATATATAACTGTGCTGCCTTTGCTGTCAGCAACCACCTTCATGTCGATGAAAATGGAGCCTATAACGTAGCTGAAAGGAATCAGTGTGCTAGACCACCGTGTTATTGAGCTATGTTGGGATGTTGGGATGAGCATGTTTGTTAAGTCTAATGGATCTTTATGTATCTTGAATAGCTGTTGATTCTTGCTTGCTGTAGATGGTTGCTGTTGTTGTGGCGTGAATGAGGTCCAGAGTCAGTGTTCTGGCGATGCCAGTGTGCCTGATGGCACTGATGTTAATGCCCAGCAGCTTGACTGGAGTCTTTGGGGAAACCCTCTTGGATCTTGATTATGGTACTACCATAAAGTATAACATACTAGTTTTGTTTTCTTAGTGGTTTACTGAGTAAATGTGACTGGTTGTTGAGAGTTTGTATCATTTGTAATGACAGTTATTTAAGATATATGTGATATCTTTTTGAGATGCAGCATCCTTTCAGTCCGCGTAATATTGGTACATGCTTGATGGTTTCACTGCGTGTAAATGCAGGTGCCGAACCTCATCTTAACCATTTTATTCCACTAGATAAATGCTACCGTCTATTTGAATATGAGCTGTTTACGTAGTCTGACAACAGCCTGTAGACATAGTATCACATTGAAGTTATTTGAGGGCAGCTTAATTGTGGTAGTAAAAACGTGGAAGGCCCAGGTGGAAATTCCACGGCCTACCGCCGCTGTGGACTAGCCTTGCTAATCAATGTGACTGTCTGCCAGAGGTTACACAACGACACACAATGTTTAAATAAATAGAAGAAGAGTTCATTGTTTAAAAAAGAAGTAGAACCTGTTAAGAGAAGATGCATTGATTCAACTTCTTCAGAAAACACTCTGAAGGCCCTTTGAAGGGCTTTGCCACCAGCATAACTTACTGAACCTCATATTATATGAATAATATTAATCTAAAAGAGTAGAAACTTTATTTTAACTTCTGTAACTGCTATTCAGTTCAATTAAAATATTGGGTGTTATGACGATTATGTGGAAAGCTAGCAGAGAAAAACATTACAAAATCCACACAAAATCATTGACATCATACATTTTCCTTGTATGAAGTTTTTCCGTGTTGTCGGCCATGTTTGACAAACATCACCTGATTCACCAGGTTATCTTTGTTTATATGTGTTATTGTCTCTTCCATTTAGGTTTAATTCAGTCTTGATATAGGGAAGGTACACCATACTGCAAAATAAAAATGTTCTACTAGGCTAGTCTAAAAGTATTGAGAGAAAGGAAAAAAAAAAATATTAATTACTTGTAGTAAGAGTAGAAGTATGCAGTTGTTACAAAAAGGAAAAAAAAGACAGGTATTTCTTGATCTTTTCATGCTCCTACTTCCTGATGATATTGTCAGCTGGGATTGTCACATCTATCACAACTGCTATCTTCTGCTCCATGTCAACCTCCACAATGTTTGGTTTGTTAGCCGGTACCTGCTGGTTGGTCTGGCACCCGTGCTGCCATTATAAAACCAACCCCTCCAGGGAATGTACTGACAGAGGTAATAGAGGAAGTCGCTGCCATCAAGAAATCATACCACAGCCTGGAAAAGGCTGTCCTGAAGGACTGAACAGAGGCTCTGATCATGGCAGCATAAGAGCGTCCTAAATGGCAGCTCCATCGTAGTAGGGGTCTACCACAGCAGGTAGGACCAAAGAGGCAGGCGGTGTAAAGATGCCCCTGAAACAAGGGGGCGTTGAACCAACAACCTTGGTCTTGGAAAGGCAGCGTTTTATACCAGTGTTGCCTCTAAAGCTGCTGTGTATGTATATATATATATATATATATATATATATATATATATATATATATATATATATATATTTCTACCAAGGTAGGTGGTCCGAGTCCCAGTTGGAGGTACACCTTCACAGAGAAGTAGCTGAATGGCAGCCAGAAATAAAGATCCAAAGTTCTTGCAGCAAGAGGAGACTGCCAATAAGGAGGGGTTGCGCTCCGTGATGAATGAGAGGATGAATGGGGTATGTTGTGTGTGTGTTTGTGCGTGTGTTTGTGCGCGTGTGTGTGTGTTGTGTGTGTGGCTACAGCAGCTCAGCCTAAAAATTACTTTGCAAGCTTCGCTCACTTTCAGCAAAAATTTGTAAAAACATCTGCAGCCAAATCCAGTTTGTTCATTGTGCCGCAAAACATCATCATGGAGTTACAGAAGAAATATCCTGACATAAAACCCTATAAATATGTCAGTGGACAAAATGATCAAAATGCCTGATCTTCATGGGGAAGTGGTGGTATTTCACGCAACCTTTTAAATCTTGGGACTAAGAAGGTAGACCAGAAACAAAATGATTACATTTTGTGTTTTATGTTGTTGTTTTTTTTTAATCCACATAACACTAAAATACAGAGGAAAACCAAATTTTTTCAAGCTCAGCAAAGATAATAATCCGTTTTGAATTCTAATTTTGAATGTTGAAATATTCCTTCAAAATTAATGACATTGTGGGGTTTATTCCAGTTTCCACCGGTACTGCCATCTCGTTAGTCTCTCATGTGTGGATCCCATTCTGGCTGCAACAATGTATTATAGAAAGAAAGATTTTTCCAAGAGAAACTTGAATAATTTCATTTTTTTCACCATATACCTTGTCCTACATTATTTATGTGTACAGTATAAATAACAGAGCAGCTAAAGAGCGGCTCGGTGGGACACAGATTTCTTTATTCTCTTTTTCACGAAGCTTCAAAGATGTTTTTATTCTACTCTTGGTCAAAGACACTCAGTTGTAAAAATAGAACCATTACCTGTTCTTCAGATGCTGGATGCTCCCGAGACACTTGAAGCGTCCGTTCACCATGATGGCCATGCATGTGCACAGTGCTTCACACTCCTCCATACTATTGAAAGAGGGTTGGATCTGATCAATAACAAGCAGCAACAACACCACCACACACATTGCCGTAGTTTCTTTTCCAGCTTAATGAGTATAGTGGGTTTATTTTAGCGTTCATGTCTTTCTTAGTCAGCTGCTTAAAGGTTAGGTTAAGACAGCGCCGACTCAAATGATTTAACAATCTCATTTATAGGTATGATTTGGGTCAGAGCGTTTTCTCATGTCTACTGTGACAGCTTAAACAGATGACATATTTGTTAATTAGAGAAGAAGAAGAGACCATCTGCAGTTCTTATTATCACATTTTTTTTCTCTTGCAGTGTTGGGCTGGAGCTGGAGTCATTTATAGCGGGGGCAAAATGTGTGATGCCTTTCTGAGGAATGTTGCAATTAGGATTATGACTCTGTAAAACCTGGTAAATCTACCCCTCTGACAAAACACAACCACCTGTTCATGCCACGGACGATTGGACGCAGCTCAGGCACATTCGCCGGGACGACAACAAACAAATGCTCTAATTTCCCCGTGAAAACAAGTAATGGAATGAGAATAATATATTCCAAAAAGAAAACACCGGGCACATAATTCATTAGCACTGCCGGGAGCGCAAATGATTCCACATCAAGGCGACTGGGGAAATGGTGAAATGATTGGACGTGTGCACTGTTAAATGTTCCTCATCGGATTGGGCCATCGGGTTTTAAATTTCACAAAAAAGTGAAGTATTCTTTTTCTTCCTGATTCAAAGTATTGAAATTTCCCAACACCACAAAGGGGAAAGTTGTGAAAAACTAACTTTGGTAAAGAAACTCAGATAATCAGATAATAAAAAAAATAAACTCCATGAGGGATTTTTAGAGTTTTCTCATGATCGAAAAAAGGGCTATTCCGCCAATATGCAGCCCTTGTAGTCAGGTGAGTGATTAAAACTTCACCAAAAATCTATTTCTGTTCAAGTATTGTTACTATTTTATGTGTGTATATTCATTCATTTGTTAACGTCTTGTTAGGTGCTTGTATTTTCCTAATCAAACTCTCACTTCCTTAAATAAAGTGATGTCACTTCCTGTGTAATTGCTGGTCTCTTCAGCTGCTAGGCTAGCTCTACTGAGGAGATATAAGTCTAAAAAAAGAAAAATGTAAAGAGTTAATTTTATTTAGGTTGCCAAAGGTGCCCTGGTCACAAGAACAGTATATATTTTTGTTTTATTGAGTACAGCACCTCTATTTCACATGCTAATTTATGGAGCTCAAGCTAGGCTAATGGATTACAGATATTGGTTTTCTCATGTGTGATCAGCAGTTTCCGCATCTTCCTTGTCAAAGTACACAACAGACACAGAACAGAGTTAATAGCAGAATGTCAAACCAGCTACAAATACTCAAGACAACTTTATTGACAATTTGGTTCATCTGGCCATTTTTTTCATGGTCGAAACCATCATAGAAAATCAATAGTTAAGGTTAAGGTTTCACCTGTGTGATGTGAGAATGACTGAACGCCCCTCTTTGATGATACTTGAGATGCAGTCCCACAGGAAACGGCGGGCTTTGGGGTCCATCCCAGTGGTTGGCTCATCCTGCAAAAAAATGTAACCCGTGTCTAATATATTCCACATCATCACATCATTTACAATTCTGGGATGTAACAGTACATCATTTAAAGCCACACTGGACTTAACAGTTCATACAATGTCTGCTTGACGAGATATGCTGTAAAAAGGCAGATTTAATGAGGGAAGGAACAGACCAACTACATAAGCAGCATAATCCAGTTATCATTTCCCAATTTAAGGACGGTATGAAAGCTCAGACACGCATAGGTAATGTCAGGGTGGACACTAAATTTATCCATTTATAGAAACACGCGCTGAAACCCTCTCCGGCCTGGTTCAACACACACACGGTCACACACACATTCACACACTCACAGTCGCGGTGACTTCCTGTTTCTTTTCCTCAGGGCTAGTCTGTCCATGCATGATTAGAGGGTGACAGTACTCAGTCCATTGGCTGGTTTCGTTTCAGGCCTAAGTCTCCCTCACTTGCAGAGTCCCGACAAATCCTAGGGGGTATTTCTATCACCGACCAAACTTGTCCCCCCGTTCAGACCCTTTTGTGGCAGAGCCTCCAGGCCCGCCTGTGCCGCCTGGGCTAACACACAGAACTGAAACTGACACAGACGTGGACGACACATTATCCCACTGCCTCAAAGTAAACGCTGGTCTGGCTCCGTTAAGTAAATGAGTGGGTTAGGGAGAGTGGACGCCATGATTATAAAACCAGAACAGAATTAAAATATATTTGCAGATCTGAGCCATGAGTTCACGGTCGCTGCCTGCAGAGCTCAGAGACAAGATTGTGTCGCGCCATAAATTCTGGAGAAGCCCTACAAAAAATCGGCAGCATTGAAAATTACCAAGAAGACAGTAGTGGTCTCCATAATTCTTGAATGAAGAGGTTTGGAAAAGTCCCCAAGTCTCCTGCGTTGTGAAAGCAGTCCACGACTGAACCCCTTAAATCAAATGTGAAGTTATTTCCACAGTATTTTTGGTAATAAAGGCTCTCCAAAGTGAGTAAAATACGAACTATTGGATTATAATATAGATAAAATATGACATTAACAAGATAGATCTCCTCGAGTTGATTCATATCCACCAACTCTGGACTAAATGGGATCAATGGTTGAGAAATTCTGACCCAAACACTTTGGGAGATAATCCCCCCCTATGGTCAGAAATATTCAATCAACCATTCCTAAAATCAGTCCAGTTCTTCCTCGCACTTAAGTTGATGTTTGAAAATGATCCATGATATAATTTTTAGGTATGTCTGGAAAAAGATCTCTCCCCAGTGAGTATAATATGAACTTTAAGGGTAAAATATGACAAGATAGATCTCCTTGAGTTGATCATATGCATTGAACTTGGACAAAATCGGACCGTTTCTTGAGAATTTATGGCCCATAAATTTTTTGGTGACTCCCACTAGTGTCATAAAAATATACCACTGATCTTTCCCAAAATCAATCCAGTTCGTCCTCAAACTAAGGTCTATCTAATATGTAAGAGATCCATGGTATATTTTTGAGTTACCACTTTAACATGAAAGATCTGCGGCGGCAGCGGACCAGGCGGATCTGACGATTCCATGACATCCCGACTTTTTGGAGATATAAACCCTCAGATCTCAATCTAATCTGGCACCTGTGGAATGTGCCGGACAAGCCGGTCCCATCCATGGAGGCCCCACCTTGCAACCTGCAGCACTTAAAAGTATATACTGTTAACATCTTGGTGCCAGATAGCAGAACCCACTTTCAGAGGTCTTGTCGAGTCCATAATTCAAAATATCCCAGTATATAATATACAGTATACACAGTTATCTGTGTATACTGTGTATACATAGGAGAAAACCTTGTATAATGTAATAAAACAGCAACAACTCCCTAACACAGATTAAAACGTCCCAACAGGAAGCACATGATCCAGCTTATTCTCAGCCACTCCTTTATTAATCTTCCATCAGATGGAGAATGATGTTTTTACACAGCTTTCACTCTCCATGGGTTGAGATTTTAATAAGTGCAAACTCAATTTTGTGAGCTCCGTCATTTTCTAAAGGAATTGCCCTTGAAAAAATTAATCAAAGCATGACCGGTGGGTGATTCATTAAAAATACGCCCCCTCTCATCCACAGGTAAGGCACAAACTTGATATCAGAGAAGTTTAAACACCGATAAAACAAAGAAATGGAGGAATGCAAAGATTTGCGAAGCATACATTCAAGCGAATAGAGTGCAAAGACTTTTATTGTGGTTGTAATTATACTTTGGTTCCCAATTTGCTGCCTGCAACACATCGAGAAGAGCTGAGATGGATTGCTGTTTACTACTGTTTTACATCACTTCCACGGGGGGAAGTGCGATTAATCGTCGACGTCGGATTCGTGTTTGATACGGGACTTAAGTTCTCAGCTCAACACTTTTGTACACTTGTATTTTGTGCTTCATAACGTGCCAGAGCTCCTCAAACGGAGGAGCAGCACTCTTTTTCTCCTGCAAAGCTGCACAACTGCCGCATGTGCAGAATGAATTATCTCGTTGGAATGAGCAGAGACGTCTCTGAAAATGAATGGCACCATATGTTACTGCGAAGCTCCGTGTACCTCTCAGCATTACTTTCACCACGGGCATTAACACACTCCCATTTGTTCAACACTATCATGGAGAGTGAGAGGATGCTGGAGGACTGGAGGTAAAGTGAAGGCTGATGTTCAGAGCAGCTGTGGCCGCTGCGGAGGTATGAAGCTGAGGAGGCACACGGTGACGATCTGGGCGTGAAGCTGAGTTAAGAAAAGAGATAAAGATTTATGTGTTGTTGGAAATTGTACTGGCTGCTATCTAGCTGAGCAGTTTGCTTCTCACTTTTTTTTACTTCCGCCCCCTTAATTGTATCGACGTCCATCCATAGATCCTTCATGTTAACACGATAACTCGAAAACTGTTCCAAGGATCATTTTCAAATTTATAGCCACATAGACCTCAGTGTGAGGAAGAACTGGAGTGATTTTGGGAAACTATTAGTCTGATTTAGTCCGAATTCAGTGCATATGAATCAACTCGAGGAGATCTATCTTGTAAATATCATACTTTACTCCAGTAGTTAGTATTTCATCCACTAAGGGGAGCTTTATTAACCACGACAACTTCAGGGAAGAACTGGAGTGATTTTGGGAAAGGTTAGTTGTATATTTACAACATTATGGGGAGCTTTATGTCCAAAAGTTTTTCTGGACCATTAAATCTCAAGCATTGGTCAGATTTTATCCACATTTGGTGCATATGAATCCACTCGAGGAGATCGATCTTGCCTACAGTGTGTCTTACGCTAATAGTTCATATTTTACTCAGTAGGGGGAGCTTCTTTTTTTTGAACAATGACAGTTTTGGGAGTGAAAATCAACTAAAAAATGTTCAACACCGATATTTCAATTCTTCAGTTTTTGCTGTTTAGGGCCCCAAGAACATGCTGAGTTTGCAGAATCATGCCTTACTTGACAGTTTTCCTTATTTGCGAACAACTCTGCCATTTGAGAGGGCGTCCTTCACACTTAATCATTCAACTACAACTGTTTACCTGTGGAAGATTCCCCACAAATTTGCAAATAATTGTAGAAATTCATGCTTTACACGATGCCACGGCTGTTATAGAGTCAGGGTTGTATTTGTAGACCTTGAGGTAACAAATTAAGGGAAATCTTGTTTTTCGTTCCCCAAATTCCTACACTCTATCTCTCTATTTACCAACTCAAATTCAAGTCTACTTGTATACAGAAAAAAAAAGGACTAGACTAATCTCTAATTAACTAATGAACTACTCAACTCAAAATCTCCTCACAAATATTTCACTCTTACTTCTTAATTAATCCGCCATTCACCATCGACAACACATCAAGAAAGGTTTCTCACCAGGAAGATCACAGGAGGGCAACCGATGAGGGCGATGGCTGTAGACAGTTTGCGTTTGTTCCCGCCGCTGTAGGTTCCGGCTGACTTTTTGGAATATTTGACGAGCCCCAACTTTTGAATTCCCCACTCGGCCACCTTTTTGAGACAGAAATCAAAGCGATCAAACCCGTTCGGTTGCCACCAGGAGTGTTTGTACCATCTGGCCCGTCATGATGGATGGTACTTTGATTTAAATCTCCAGTGTGTTTGTTCTCTGTGGTTTTCAAGGACGAGCTATGACAAATGACCTCACTGTAAGACCTTGATCACCGGCGGCTGATGCTGATGCGCTTTACTGTCATCCTCGCTCTTTAAACAGTTTCACATCATCACCACGCCGTTTTGAGCCGTCACAATAAAATACATTAGGCACTTCACAAGGACTCGGTTTGGGAGGAAAACTCATTACAATGGGTCACAGCAAAATTAGTTTTGCTTGTAGCACAGAACAGGATCCCTTCTCACTGCAGCCTAGAGATCAAAACCCTGGCGCTGAGTTTGGGCCCTGTGGTTGGTGCAGCTTCCCCTCCTTTTGATCTGACTATTGTAGAAGCAGGCGGTGCGAGAGCCGAGCGCTGAAGCCGTGCAGAGCCGGCCACACCACACCACTGGGCATGGTGAATAATGTAGAGCAATAACCCAAAGCTGCTCCTTCTGCCGGCCTCCATTTTTCATTATGTATGGCTTCTTCCATTGCGGCATCTATCACTTTGGCAGAAATATCAGCCATTTCTGGATATGTTTTTTAGCTGAAAATATTTTGATTGTGACGATAAAATAAAAAGAGTTCTAGAAGGAAATTAACATGTCTTGAAGTTCTTTTGATATAGCGGCTTTGGCAGTTCATGTAAAATAAAGATATAGCGTCTCCTAACACATTGAGGAAAATCACTTTTTATTCCTTTCATGCGTGTTGGCAGATTCTGATGGTATTGTTCAGTCGACATTTGTCAGTCACTGGAAAAAAACCCGAACAAGTCATGAAGAAGGAGGTAAGGGAGGGACGGAGTGGGGGTGGAACAAGGAGGACACGGTTCGGACACCTGGGTGGTTGGCATTCCTTGTTTCATGATTTTCTTTTTGTCTTGTCTTCTTCTTTCTTTATGTTTTCTCATTCTATCAAAAAATATTCTAATGCCTTTTAAAACACTTTGTAACCTCTGTTTCGAAAGGTGTTATAGAAATATAACTTTACTTGCTTAATGACTTTTCTATTTCCTAACGTGAAAACTCACATTCCCACCCCCGTGGACATGTAAAAAAATGGAAATGCATATGTTTAAAGAAATGAAGTTTTTTTTTTTAGTTTACGCCTAAAGGAGAGTAATAAATATACTTTGGGGAAACATTCTAATTGAAAATGTCTTCATTTATATTTGAAAGGGTTGCCTGATGTCCACATGTGTCTAACACGCCCGTGAAATTAAAACCCATCGATATGCATGTGTGAATAAAATACTGCTATGATACTCTAATGGTATAATAGTTAAAATGATGTACAATAGGTTTGAAAGGATGCAATGGTTACCATGGTGACCTCCTTTTCCGGTACCCCTCGCAACCTTGCGTAGAACTCCAGATGCTCTTGTCCAGTCAGCAGTTCATCGAGGGCATCAAACTGGGGACAGTAGCCCAAGTTCTGGTGCACATCCCTCATTTCTGTTCGTATACTGGGAATAAGAGGTGGATGTAATTCATCATTAAGACCAGAGATAGAAAAATTATATGAAACGCCTCAATTGGTCAGAGAACATGATATCAAATCCACAAGCAGAACAAGTTATAAGTCCAAGTCCGTCCACTTCTAGGATGGATTTTTTTTATACCAAATACCCTTCCTGACATCCTGCCTGCTTTATCCGGACTGGGACTGGTACTACGATTGCACTAAAGTATATTTCCCTGGTGGATTGTTGGCGGGATTCAAACTTCCAATCACTGATTTACAAGACCAGAGCTAGAACCTCCCAGAAATGGAGCCTGTTATGGATTAAAGCTGGTGCACTCTTTGGTGTGGAGGGGAAATAATCTTGCAGTTTCTAACAGAGCCTATTCCAATAAGAATCAAGAGAAAACGAGGCCTCTGCTGTCGTCCCAGACGAAATTACGAAGGTTATTTTTTGTCAAAAAAAAATAGTTTTAAAGTAAAAAACATATAAGATGGATCTCCTTGTGTCTATTCACATGAACCAAATCTGGACTAAATTGGACCAACATTTAGGAAATTGTGTTGGAAAAACATTCTTTATCTTAAAGAACCGCACCCTGGTGTGTAAAATATGAATTTAGATAGATCTCCTCATTTCGACGCATAAGCAAAAAAATTTGGACAAAATCGGCCGAATGGTTTAGAAGATATATCGGGAAGGGTTTTTTCGTGGAAAAAAATATGAACTATAAAAGACAACATATAAGAGATAGATGGAGCGAGTCAATTCAAGTCAAGTCATAATCTGTCAATGTTTGGCAAATTATGGCCTGACACTTTTGGAGATAAAGCTCCCCCTAGTGTCAGAAATATACAACCAACCTTTCCCAAATGGATCCAGTTCTTCCTCGCACTACGATCTATGCGATAATGAAATGATCCAAGAAATAGTTTATTGAGTTATCGTCTTAACATAAAGGATCTGCGGCAAACACGGCGATAACGGTTCCATAATATCAGGGATATAATTAGATTTGAGCTAGAAAAAGGCCGGTGAAACTTTCCCAAATTTTTGTAGAAACTAATATAGATATTATTATATTCACTATTCAGTGTGTCTCACACTGATGTTCTCTTTGTCAAGGCTTTCGCAGTTATACCAGAAGTAAATTCAAGAATTAAGTCGGTTGCAGACTCTTTCCTGACTTTGAGATACATCGCTCACCTACGGGCTAGAAATGTTCAAACGGGTTTCAGTCTTCATTTTACGGCTGCGTCGCTTCCCTACGATAATATTGGACCCATATTTCGCCCTCAAATGCTATTTTCCAGGAGTGACTGTCAGTCTGAAGGAGGCAAAATGTGATTTGATGTGTCTGGAGTCCAGTGGAAAGCCACGGTCAACTGAAAGCTTTATTGATCTAATATTATATTTGGTTTTAGGGTTGATAAAGTTTGATGATAACGCTGGTTATGTAGCCTTTGGCTTTTTTCAGGTTGAGCTTGATCCAGCACAGTTTTTTAAGTAGCCCAACCGGGTTTTAAACAGAAAGAACAGAGAGACTTTGTTGTCGTTGAATTGTGGAGTTGGAGAAAACGGGTGCGCTTGTCCTGATGGTGCAAAACAAATAAAAATAAATAACAAGATAAAGAGCATAAGAGGATTGTCACAACAGTGCAAAGCACATTATGTAGTAATAATGAATGGTATATTAAAATGTGTTTTTAAAAAAAAAGAAAAAACAGTTGATGAATTTTTGTAGCATAGAAGTTTGGCAGCTTTTACCGCCAGATGGTAAACTCAATTATTCTGGATTATCTTCTTGACTATCATGATACTATCATATCAGTCATATCATACATCAGCTCTTAAATATGTTTATGAACATATGGAAATAAGAAGTTTAGATTTTAATCAGAGGAAATGCCAGCTGGCTGGTGCCAAGACTTCTCTTAAGAACGATAAATGAAACATTTGATTTTGAAGGGGAAAAAAAGGGAATTAAGGGGAAATCTCCTTATCTTGGCCATCCATTAAAGCTTAAAATTAGGCCTGTGGTCTGGCCTATTGCGATAAGATAAGATAACCTGAGATAAGGTGAGATAAAGTGAGATAAGGTGAGATAAGATAAAAGATAAGAATACCTTCGGGGAAATTTTTAGTGTCACAGTAGCAGAGTAGCAAATACACTAGTGAAAACAATAATAGTTCTAAGTAACAGTAAATGTAAATCAAATGAGGTCCAGGAAATAGGAAAAGTTTAAGCAGAGGAGGAATTTATAGAATAGACTTTGAAGAAGACGAGGAGGCTTATAAATAAGTGGCATTTTGAGCTTTAGCGTCCTGGCAGGTGTAATAATTCCTTTTGGGATTATAATCTTTCAATTTAAAGACTCCTCCTCCGACAACCTCCATCTTATCGTGGTGGAGGCGTTTGAGTACCCTAGTGATCCTAGGAGCTGTGTTGTCGGGGGAAATTTGCCCCGGGTAGGGTCTCCCATGGCAAAGATGTCCTAGGGGAAGGGTCAGACAAAGAACGGTCAAGACCCCTGGTGAGAGAAAAAATCGAGGACTCGAGTACCCTGCCCGGAGGGTTACCAGTGCCCAGTTTTTATATTGGTGCACAAATCTGACACTATTTTATTCCTTTAGTATTTAAGACAAATATTACCCACAATAATAAGATAGTTGTTGGTGGTTTAAAAAAATAACCTCCACTGGTGACACAATTAGAATAAGTTTTTTCAACTTAAGTTTTAGACTCATTTATACTTAATTTATTTGTGTTTTACCAATGAACAAAATAATTTTTCGAAGTGTAGTGGTGGTCGAAAAAAATACTGAGTAGCTGAAAATAAGCTAAAAATAAGTGGGACGGTGTGATTTCATCTGTTTTCTCTCTTTTATTTCTTTTTCTGTACCCCTTGGGTTCTCTTTGATCTCTGTGATCCACATCGATCAGTAATTTTCATTCCGCTATCATCTCGTCTTGAACATATAGTCAATAGACAGATGTACAAATAAGAACATAGCAAAACGAGACTCCGCTTAAACTCGGCCCTGATGGACACCGCCGCCGAGGTTCTCCTGAAAACAAGCCGGCTCTCGCTCCCTCAAGCGCTGAGTTTCATGTTTGCCGGTTTCAAGTTCCTTTTTTTGGCTTGTACAAATATATCTTATGGCTGATTCTGTAAAGCAGAAACAAGAATCCGAGCGAGGTTAAGGCTGAGGATGGGAAAAAGTGTTGGGATATGTGTGCGAGACTGAAGAAAAAGAAAAGCAGAGTCTTCAGCGTTTCCAAGAATACCGCAGTGAGAGGAAATGAGAGAACCAAAAGTTGAAAAAGCAGAGACGGTGGAATGTATAAGAGGTATCAAAGCAAACCGAAAAACCAAAGACAGTGGATAAGAGATGGGGGAATAGAAAGCTGTGCTACAGAGAGCCGGTGAGAGCTATAGAAAAAAAAAAAAACCTCCTCAGCGGGATCCCCATCTGAGCAGCCATCTTGGGTGGCTAATTATGATGAGTTACCCATCGCCCTAGAGGGAGTTAGCTCCTCACCTGTACCCATTTAGGAAGGCCTCTCCGCTGGAGACTGGGATGTCTCCTGTCAGCATTTTGAACGTGGTGGTTTTCCCGGCGCCGTTGATTCCCAGCAACCCGAAACACTGACGAACAAAAAAATGGTGTTTACGAACACGAGCCTCATTTATAAAACAGAGAATACAAATACTCCGTAGATGAGCTCCCTGATGAATAAATACCCCTGTAATTAAGCCTATTTACAGTCTTAATATTTGTCAGCTGCATACAGTTTATACAGCTCATAGAGTATAAAGTATTTCAGTGCTTCGCTATATAAGGAAGTTTTATTCCTTTGTACACAAACAAAAACAAAAACAACATCAACATTTGAGGCATGCAGCCTTTCATCCAGACGTGATCCTCTCTCAGGTCGTTTCTCCCTGATGTTGCTAATCTTACTTCCCTCTGGGGGGCATGACTCAGGACGCCGCCTCCGTAAACCCAGCGGTCATGTGACCCGCCTCAGGTACTGCTGCTCCGGCATAAATTTTTGATTTCTGTCATTCATTGATCCCTGCTTGTTTGTGACCTGTGACCTTGTGAACGCATGGAAGAGGGCGGAGCGGGATGTAAATAATACATGGGAATGCAGCACGACATCAGTGGAATCAGGGAACGACAACATTCCTCTGGCATTTGCTTTCAGCTTAGAGTAAACATTGGCAAAGTGGATGAATCCAAACCTACAGTCGTCGCTAACGCCAGCGTCTGTCACCATCGGAGATTTTTTTTTTTCTGAATCAAGCCTCCAGTGGTGAGTGGGAGACTCCCAGTATTTTAAAAGTTGTCAGAATACTTTGCGCTGAAGTTCATAACATTTTCCCAATTGGTTTCTTTGTCAAAAACTGTATGAAATTCCATTTCTGTTGAATTTGGTTCCTTCAGATGTCATTGAATTATACATCACTGAGTCGTCGTGCGTCCGCTTCACAGTCTCTTCTACCAGTCTGCTTATTTCAGCACTGCCAAGCCCGGCAGTGCTGAAATTGCAGTGAACAAGCCCGATAAGGAGATTAGTGTTCCTCCTGATGCGTTCTCTAAGCAGCGTTTGGAATATACTTGTGTTCCACTTGATGAAAAGAAAAAAAATAGTCAAATGCTTATCCAGATCTTCAAGAAATAACTGTGAATCAGAGCCAAGACAGAAAGGCGTTCCTCACGACTGCTCAATAATAACGTCTATAAATATGATGAACAACAATAACAAAACATACAATTTGTGTCGTGTAAGCAGTTCCTCTGATTGAACTGCTCATATTAAATGTGACTCATTAATAAACTCAAACAGTCCGTATTGACTCAAGTTAACTCTTTCTGTGACGTCAGCAGTCTGTTCTAGGATCTGATCCGATAGTGACTCAATAATGAGGATAAATACGGTTAACTACCTTTTCTGAACTCAGTAACAAAACCAGGCAGATTTCAGAGCGTCAATTAATCTGAGATAAATTGGAGTTATGGTTGGGAAGTTTATTTATTCATTTGGAATTACATTTAGGAATTAATCTCGAATATTTAGGAACTAATTGTAATTAAAATAAAAGGGAATAGGAAAAAAACCCCACAAAAAACAACAGTCAAGCTACAATAAAAATGAAAAACAACAACAATGAACCAAAAATGAAATCACTTTTAGTGATAAGAACTAAGAAATAGTATGAAAACAGTAAAACAAGCTGAAAATGATAACAGACCTACTAAAACCGCATTGACAGATACAGCGGCTGAGAAAGTTTGCCCAAGTGGAATTTGGTTCTTATGACTTTTATTAATGAAACCTATCATCTGATATTTGAATAGATAAAGATCCAATTTTAGGCAAATAATAAAAACCATAAATTCCAACTTCTATGACCGGCAGCTGGTCGGTTTGTTCCTGCAGGTCATCAGACATACGTGCAGTGAAGACGAAACATTTTAACAGACAGCAAAGAATGACAACAAAGACAAAATCAAAAGTTAGCTGCAGGTGAAGTTCTGTTTTTCTGTCTCTCTCTCTCTCTCTCTCTCTCTTGAAGCAGGTGAGTGGCGCTCTACGTGTCTGACTGCGATTTAATTGATCACCACCTATTGCCCCCCGCTGATGTTGCCCCCCCTCGACCGTGATACCCTAAGGAAGGGTTGATGTTATATTACAGTGTTATGTATTGAAACAGGGACTCGTTTGTTTCTGTGCCATCAGATATTTCTTTAAGCTCTTTAAAAAGAAAGGAAGATATCTGATGGTAAATCATTCCACTTTTAAATACCTCTGTACACAACAGTACGCCGCAGAGCTTTAGTTTCAGATGCAGGAAGCGTGAAACAGCCTGCAGGAATTTTATACAACAAAATATTTCTCATAAATCTGATGACTTTTCCACTACAAGATTCATGCGAACCAATTTACAGATAATTGGACATATGGTTCAGTACTAATGGTCATAAAACTGCTTTGCAAAAAAAAAAAAAAAAAAAGCCCTTCTAGTGAGTGAAATTTGAAGAATTACAGTAAAATATGACAAAAACATAAGTTAGATGTCCTTGAAGCGGGTCATTTGAGGTAAATTTGGACGGAATCGGACCAACAGTTGAGAAGTTTTGTCCGAAAAAATGTGATTTTCCAAGAAAAACTCCTCCCCTCTAGCCATTTAGGTAAATTTTAGTAGTGGAGGAGAAGTTGACAGACATTTTATAGATTGCAAAATCCAACACCTTTAGGACGCTGAAAAGATAAAAAAAACAACAACAACAACAACAAATGTATAGCTCCCAACAACGCAGTGCCCGTCTGGGGAACATCGGACCTCAGTAGCAATCACAATTATCTCGGTGTGACTGCACACGTCGTGTACGGTGAGTGGAGACTTCACTCATTTGCATTGCTGAAGAGGATCATCAGCCACTCTGATGATGTTCACACCGGTTTCTCCGTGGCAGGGAGAGATTTCTCTTTCCCTCAGTTATTTAGTCATATTCTTTATTTTTCATGAGCAGATTTTCATACTGCCGGAGAAAATGTGCTGAATGTTTGAGAAATAAAATATGCTGACTTTTAAGGTTTATAATGTCCAGCTATCTATTGATTTACTTTACTCATATGCAAGAATGCATTTCTGTATTTATGGTAAATATATTGAAACATGCGATTTGATTAGTAAATAGTATGTGATGGATTTGATTATTCAAAGGCGTAGATGGCCATGACTATTGGACGATCTTTATTATATCCCTGAAAAGTCAGGGAGATCTATCATGTATATCTAATATTGTCCTCTAATTGTTCAAATTTGTAAAAAGACGATACTCTGACACGGACGAAAGCAAACAGGCTGGATAAAGCACTTGTGTGATTGAGCAGACTTTGACTCACCTCTGCAGCAGGTACGCCCACACATAGCCCGTCCACAGCAGGGGTGCTCTTCCGAGAGTAGACCTGCAGAGATTAAACGATAAAATGACTCAAGCAGCCGGCCAGAGGAGCGAGGAGAAAGAGGGAAGATGGCGATGGGCAGGGGAGAGAAGGGAACAGGCGGTGAGAACGATAACAGAGAGGGTAAAATGAGAGGATGAGGTGATGGAGCGGAGCAGCAGGGATGTGTAGAGACAGAAGAAGACTGCAAAAACTCAAAATTGTACCCTGTATATTTGTCTTAGACGTGATCATAAATACAAAGTTACATTTCAGTGAGGTAGAGGGACTTGTTTTTTAGACAATGCGTCTTGAATATCTAGCAAAATCATGTGAGCATTACCAGAAAACTCAATGACATATTTTCACTTTTTTAATCTTTTTTCAACTTTGTGAAGGTCTTAAATGTAGAACAGCGACACTGTTTTATTACTACAAATAAGATAAATTACTTGGAATTAAGAAGTTGACATGTTTGGTAAGAAAATCAAACAGAGTCGACCCGGCGTAGCGTCAAACCGCTTTATTGTCGCATTCAATGAAAAAAAATCGGGGTCGCTCGATCATCGTCAAAAATCTACATCGTCTCCAGCAAATCGATGCTCATTCACTTTCCCTCACTGTCATTGTGCCACAGGGTTTCCGTACGGCGTTTTTTTCTGGTTTCAGCTGCTGATTTTGAGCCCACACGCAGGTTTCGGTCGGTTCTGTTCTTGTAATGATCCTGTAAGTTACCCGACCTGCCGCCTCCCCCTTCACCATCACAACAAGCATCATACTAAGATCAGTCTCATGATTTTAATTTTATAAATCAACTAAATAGTCTTCAGTGAACCTAAGTGTAATGTTTTTATTTTTTATTTAGGGTTTTGGGGATTAACTTCTTTTATATAAGTTCTTCAGTGGCCATAACGTCGGCTTTGTTATAATAACCATTATATAGGGTACCCCACTGTATTAGTAAAATACAGTCCAAAATGTATTTTATGTAAATATTCCATCTGACTTCAAGAAATATATCAAAAAAAAAAAAATCTTAATTTTTCCAAGCTTTTTTTTTTTATGAGTAAATATTTTTGGACTACGGATTTTATGTACATATAAGCAGGTTGAAAAGGGGGTTGGAGGGAGGGGGAAGAAAACAAATTGTAACATGAAGGGAAAATTTACAACATTTAGAGTGAGCCAGATGGGAAATGATAAATATGAAAAACTTTGGGAAATGGTATAAAACAACAGTATTCATGAGGAAATCTGTCTCCACTTCAAGTGTATCCTCAATAACCTTCATCGAACTTACAATTCAAGCCAGTATCTGATAGAAGAGTGCCAACTGTAGGCAGATGGATGGTTGGATGGACTGTCTCTGCTCTGATCTGAATGCTAACACCATGTTAGCATGTCCACCAGTGAAATGTTGAAATGACGTTTCACCTTTAGGATTAAGGGGAGATTTAAGGCTGCGTTAAATGCAGCGGGTAGAGGATGTCTATTAAAACAAAAACAGGACACAACCCTGTGGAGACAATCTAGAAGTCGGACGTGCCACTTCCTGCCCGACTAACAAAGACGCATCATTCGTTTCACAGTTGGCACGTCGGAGGTGTTTGATAAAAGCCAGAGTTGATCCAACATTCTTCCCGAGCCGTTTGGCAGCTGCACTCAGTCGGTATCAACCTGGATTAAACAAACCACTTTTTTAAGTGATAGTTTGCGGCGCTAACAGAACATCAAAGCACAGACATGTGAGGAGGGAAGTTGAAGTCGAGGGAAAATTCCCTTCTGACTCCAGCAGCATGGCAGCTGTTATGATAAGTAGGCTGTCGTTTAATCAAACAGGCAGTTGGGAGAATGTGACGACGGCAAACATGTTGTGCAAACATGAAATATACATTTAAACTGGAGAGACACAAGCTTAAATGCCAAATGCTGTAGCTCTGACGGTAAACCGCGACAGAGACGCTGCTTCATCATAAAGGACTCTTTGATACTCGAACCATTGAATCCACAATCACGATTACAGAACACATCGATCATCCAAAACATTCTGATTAATGGCAGGCGAAGTGAATAACATTTACTAATGAAATGAATGAAGATAAAACAGAAATACTTCTCCTGGGACCAAAATGCAAGAGATTTACAGTTTTCAACAGACTGGGAAACGTGGTTCAACAAACCGAATCACAAGTTATCAGTCTTTGTGTCATCTTGGACTCTGACGTAATTGTTGAGGCCTACATTAGCATATTTTGTCTGACAGTATTCTTTCATTTAAAAAATGTTGCCAAAGAAATGCCTTTCTTCACAAAGCAGGATGCCGAGAAGTTTCCACATGTGTTTATTTCTAGAAGGTCGGAATACTTTAATGCACTGTTCACAGTTCTACCAAAAAAAGTTCATCACGAAACTTCAGCTAGTTCAAAAGGCTGCCGCAAGAATTTTAACAAAGAAAAGGGAAAGAGAGGACATTACTCCTGTTTTAGATTCCCATTTCTTTTAGAATTGATTTCAGGGTTCTTTTTCTTACTTACATTGCTCTTGATGATATATCACCTTTATGCATTATAGATCTTTTAACCCCTTATCAACCAAGAGGAGCACATAAATCTTCTGAGGCTCATACTTTAACTCTTCTTAAAGTAACACACAAAACAAGTGGGGAAAACGGTTTTAGAAACTGTGTTCCAAGACCCCGTCACATTAGACGTGCAAGCTGGGTGGACATTTTAAAAACTCAACTAAAGACCCTCTTGTTCAGGCGGACATTTAGATAATGTTGTATATTTCTAGCCCATGGTTTCATTTCGACTCTCTGCATGTTATGCTTTTTATTGGATCATTTACTCTGTTCTAAGATTAACTTTTTTTTCTATTTTCTTTTTTGCCTTGTTTGTAGATTTTATGTATTTCTTTATGAATTTCTGTTTTTTTGTATTATTTAAAAAAAAAAAGTTTGTTGCACTTTTTAGTCCCACTCTGGAAACAACATTGAGTTGCATGAAATAAAAAGTGCTTATTATTATTATTATTATTATTATTATTATTATTATTATTATTATTATTGTAATGCAGGAAGACAAACATTTTGTTGCCAAAGTTGATGTTTTGGGAGCAGAGAAAAGGGGAACTATTAGACCCTTTTGGAGCCGACGTAATGGTGACGTCACCAGTAGGTGAGCTCGTAGAGTGGGGGGCAGCAAAGCCGCTGAAGTGAACCGTGCATACTCAGAGGGAGGAGGGAATGATCCCCGGAATAAGAGAATTCTGGATATCAGAATTGAAATGGAAAAAAGAGACCTACATTTTTAAGTGCGAAATTGTATGCATCGAGTTTTTCTTTTGTTTAGATGATACAGGATTGTTTTTTATTTTTAATTTATTGCTCTTTACACCAAATTACAAAACCAAAGTACGATACGATGAGCGGACACATAACGTATTATGACAGGCCAGGGGGTTTACTTTAAAAAGCACACAGCAAAATCAAGGAAATAGAAGCAAAACTGAATGAAAAAAATTTAATATAGAGGGAAAATGAGCTCACTGGATATCCGCCTTACGTCGGCCATTTTTATTTGATCTTAGACCGACTGACCTTACCTTGAGCACGGGTCAGGATATCTAACCCTGCTACTAACAGTTAGCTCACTATTGTAAGACCACATGTCTCCTGCGGGAAAACCCTTGAAATAATCGGGGAATGCGTTGTCTGGATGATCCACATTCCTGTTTGTATTTTTTCCTCCTGATGTTACAGGGAACGCAGAGCTGTCACTTTCTGCCACAAGTGGGGCTCCGTCCACAAAATAGATCATCGCTGTTTACTAACAGGAAAAGGGTCTGTAGAGACGTGGGCCAAATTTCTACGGCTCCACGTCTGGGTCTGAGCATCTTGCTGCGTGTTTCCGGTCTGCAGTTGTTAGTGACGACCAAAGCAGTCTAAGAAAGGACAGCAGGTTCATCGAGACAGAGTCACGGATTCCCACAGGGAACCAAGGTTGGTCCATGTTGCAAGAATTGCTGAAAGAGTTAATGTTGGTTTTGATGGAAAGGTGTCAGAACACACAGTGGGTCGCTGTTTACTGCATATGGGAGGTCAGAGAGCCGATGCTGACATCTGTCCACTGCAGAAAGTGCCTCCGATGGTCAAACCGGTTCAACTTCGTTCAAATCAACATGGACTTAAAGTCCAAGTTTAAGTTTAGTGAAAAACAATCACTGTGCGTTTCTTTAGTGGAATCAGCCACCGGCGTCGTTTGCCATGGCAACCTCGCTTTGGGAGTGAGTAAACACTCGAGCATCGGAATGGAAGGACATGGCCTGGTCGGATGAATCACATTTTCTTTTACGCCATGTGGACGGCCCAGAGCGCGTGTCTCACTTACCTGGGAAAGAGATGCCAGGTAACACAGGATGCACTATGAGATGAAGGCAAGCTGATGTAGGCGGCGTGACACCTTGGGTAATGTTCCGCTGGGAAACCTTGAGTCCTGCCATCCATCTGGATGTTTTTTTCAACATCCCACCTACCTAAAAATTAGCTGGGTTTACATGGACACATATCTCCTCACAGAATGAAAGCACTCTGAGAGAATATTCCTGATTACTGTTGGGATTAATATTGATCCAATCGGAAACAGTCTTTACATGCGCCGACACATCGTTTGAAAAAGCTGTCAACAGCTGAGTGACGAGCGCAAAAGCCACCAACAGACGATGAGTTTTATCAGGAGGTGGGCGTCTATCGTGTGATCAGGGCTCTTGTTTCTTCTAATGAGATGCTTTTAATGAACAAACAGCTTGATTATAACTCATAGAACCTACTGGAAACACGAGGGAGGGAAAGACAGAGAGAGGGAGGAAAAGGCGAAATCAAAGCATTGTCGGTACCTCAGCACTTTTGCATTGACTAATGTGACATCATTACGACGTTAGCAAACATTAACTTATTAGCGACGCTGTGCTGTACAGATCTTCAAATGAGAGAAAAAGGCCAGCAGATGCAGTTTGAAGGTTTATCGCCTCACAATAATGTGGAAAAATTATTTGCCGCTTGGACCCGGAGCTCAGTGCTAACATATCATAGGAAATGCCATTTGCATGCTAACGGAATGAGCATTGACGGCGCGACCATAATCGAACAAACAAGTACGTACAAATACACTATTTCACTCTACATATATATGTCGGATAAACTTGAAGATGTTTTTGTTACTGAGACGCTGCTCTGAATATGTTTTTAATGATAATAAGAGGTAATAAGAGGATAAAAAGAGGTAATAAGAGGATAATAAGAGGTAATAAGAGGATAATAAGAACTTTGGAGGCTCCTGAAGCCTCTTGTGGGCACATCATAGAACATACCATAGCTTGAAGCATTTTAATTTTACTTCAAAATGTCTACTTATTAAATAACCAGATAACTACTAACTAATTTAATCAGAACACATACACAATGCCGACCAGCCTTACATCCACTGAGATCCTTCAAAATAAGAGCACTTAAAAGACACCGCTCAGCAACAGGAAACATAAGCGTGTGCCATAAAGAGAAAAAATATGTAAAGAGGGGGATTCTGGATGTGTTGAGTGAGGACATGCATACTTTGGGTTTAGCAGCGGACCGGGCAAGATGGAAACAGTTGATCTGCTGTGGCGACCCCTTAAGGGAACGTCCAAAAAGAGAAGAAGATATGTTCACAAAGTGTTACTTATTTACTTTTTTTACTTTTAATTTGTAAATGGCTATTTATGTTGACCTAAGATAGAAGATGGTTATTGATTGGCAATAAATAGAGTAAGTGATAAACTTTTGCTTGACTAGTTTATTAGTGAACCCATCCGTCACACGCTGTGCTGCTCCGCCCACCACCGCAAGTACAAGCACTATCTGGTGCTCTAAATACAAACACAAGGTTCTTGAAAAGTTTTCCTGCCAACTTGGCGAGTGACTGGAAGGTTAAACCGACAGCACCGGGCGCGGACACTTGCAGCCAGACACACTTTCATTACAGTCTCCATCGATTACGGTGACAAAGCTAATGCCGCAGCTAAGTGAAGGCTAGCAGGTGGGGCACACATCAGTGTGCTCCTGTTTAGAGCGGCAGGAAAGGGAAGGGGAGGGACAGGAGATTGACACATGATTGATGCCCTGTCGATCGCTTCAGAGGCATGCTTTGATTTATGACATTGCTCAGCCTGTGCATGGCCACTGGAGCAATGCGCTCATTGATCAATTTTTTATCTGCACCCCAAATGGATGGCGGACAGCTGTGGTGGGAGTCAACGAGGGCACCGCCGGAAGAACCGCGATGCCTTCTGCCATTGCACGGCTGTTCACGTGTTGACGGGCGGCTGTGTCTCATCTCAGACAAATGTTCTCATCCTTGACGGTGCATTTGAATAATGGTGGTTTCTCAACGGTAAACAAGCCCACTCACATTTAATATCCATAAATGCATTGCATCAATTTAAAACAGTGTTTCTTTAATGCGTTAAAAAGTTATCCGGACAGGTTTAGCTGAAGATTCTGCTCCGTGCCTTCCCACCTTGCGAGTTGTCTTGCAAATACATTATCCATCCTGCCGTTTCTTTCTGCTTTTTTTTCAGTAATTACCTCGGGGAGTTTGGCACAAATCTGCGTCGGTGCCACACGCCTGTGTCCGTGAGCAATGAGGGAAAGTTTAAGCATAGCGAAAGCGAGGAGACCGAGGGAGGAAGGAGCCAAAGGCTGTTCGATCGTCCAGCTGTCGGCAATGAAGCAGCAAAGCAGGCTGCTGTGATGCCACCTCCTGCTGCCCCGCCACCCGTTGGGACGGAACATCTGCAGGTAGATGAAGCGTTAATCTCAGTGGTGTTGAGGTACGCACCTCCACAGCGTGCTGCAGACGAGGGAAGGGCCGGCGACGTACGTATAGGAGCGCATGCCTCGGCATCCAAAAGGATGTTTGTGACGGTTCAAAGCTGCAAACCAGCTACTTCTCTTGCCATTTGCCTTGCAAATGGAATAACGCGGATGAAGATGTGGAGGAAATAAAAAATAATAAGTAAGGCAATACCGTCTCTGACAGCAAGGGAATAGTCCCCTGCATTGTACAAGTAATCCGCCTGATTGAAGTCCACAACTTAAACGCAAAGTTATGTCCACAGTTTTTTTTTTGTTAAAGAAAAAGGTCCCCGTCGTGTGTTAAATATGAAACATACATGATAGATCCTCGAGCCGATTGATGTAAACCAGACTTGGAATAAATCAGATCAACAGTGGCAAAGCTTTGTCCAAAAAACAATGTTTTTTCGTGGAAAAACTCCTCCCGGTGACTATTAACTTTGGAATAATTGGGTTAATGGTTATGAAGATATGTCTGAAAAACATCTGTTAAATATATGTATACAAGATAGAACCTCTTTGAGTTTATTCATATGCATGAAATTTAGACTAAGTCGGATCACTGGTTGAGAAGTTATGGCCTGAAAACATTTGGAGACAAAATTCCCCCTATTGTTAGAAATGTACGAACCTTTCCAAAAAATTCAATCGATCAATGAAATAGTTTTTGAGTTATCGCGTTAACACGAAGGATCTATGGCAGCGACCATGGTGAGTCCATAAAATCCCAGACTTTTAGGAACTTATAATTATGATATATTGATTAGGCCTTGAACTGGGAAGGGTTTCCACCTTTGAGTATGCTACAGTGAATATCTGAAAATGTACAGATGTGTATGGGAGACCAATCGATCAGAAGGGGAAGACAAGCCAAAGGTATAGTGTAACGGCCAGCAGTGTATTGTTGGCACATTGTGAGTGTGTGTGTGTGTGTGTGTGTGTGTGTGTGTGTGTGTGTGTGTGTGTGTGTGTGTGTGTGTGTGTATATATGTATATGTTTCTCTGACTTGGTATGTTTAAACTGATGTAAGAGTGAGACCTCTGTCTTGTTAGTAGGATCTATGTGAAGTAAATCGGAACTGCTTCAAAGATTGTAAGATGGCTGACGACACTCCTGCAACCCCTTGACACAACAGGTTCGACCTGGGTCACTGGCCGCAACATATATGGCCGGCCGTAACATATACAGAGGTCATAGGACAGAGGTCACAATCCTGACGGCCTGACTTGTGGCTTCTTGCCATCAACCGTTAAAAGCAAATAGATCTATCAATCAACATCTGACCCCAAAAAAAAAAATCAACACCGTTGGCACGAGCCACAAAGGAAGCACTGCACCGTACCTTGGTGAGGTCACAGACTCTCAGAAGGTCGTTCTGCGCCTTGCCTTCATACACCCTCTTGCGTTCCCGAGCAACATCGATATCCTCTTCGTCCGCAGATAACGACTTCCCTGAAGTAAGCCTGTCAGAGAGAAGTCAGCTCCAGTTGGCATAAAACGCTTCATTAAAATGAAGAAGAACTCACAACTCACATGACACATTATCTCGGTCAAAGTTGAAGCTCAGTGAAACAATCTCTGCGAGTTCCATAAGTGGAATCAGCCACAGGCATCTTTTGCCATGGTAACCTCGCTTCTAGAGTGAGTAGACACTCGACTGGAGCACGAAAAAAGGAAAATTGGGCTGATTCTCGATTCCCAGCGAGACGGAGGTTGTTATTTCGAGACTGAAGCGCATGTACAGGTACTGGATTAATATCCGGAATGATGTCTGAAATCTCCTACAGCGAGACACAGAAGCTTTTACCTGGGTTTGCAGAAGAACTTATACTGGATGAGGAGTGTGATGGCGAACATGACGACTCCCTGGATTGACATGGCACAAAGGTTCTTTCCCACCATATCCCAGCTGAGAGGGTCCTTAAAACGGTCCTCACCTGACAAAGACAGTGGTGCACAGAAAAAAATGGTCATGATGTCAACACTATGGACGCTGTCGGAGGAAAGATCGACTTAGACAATCTGGTGATCTGGTGTGACAATAGATTAAGTAAAGAAAACATTTTTGCTTTGGAGGCTAAATTGTTTTTGCTTCTTCCATTTAGACTTCACCCCTAAGAAACTACAAACCCTTTAAATGCTATTAAAAGTTCATTTAAAGTTCATTTTTTGGATTTGTGATTTTAATAACCGATATCTGAAAATTCTCAGAATTCCGACTTCAAAACCAAAATTCTGACTTTAAACTCGGAATTCAAAATAAGCCTGGCGGAATCAATGACTCCTTAAAATCCAATCATGTTTTTTACGTGACGTTTTCATTTTTATTTTCCTTTTATTGTCTATTTTAATTGTTTTTTCGATGAACGTTTTTATCATCTTTCAATCTTTGAATTCTTCCTTTAATTTTTACTTGTTGGTTTTTACAGTTGTTCTTTTTAATGTCGGCGTCCAGCGTTCTTTGTGCTTCTGCCCGTATATTGTGTTTGACTGCCTTTGCTCTGTTGTCAAAGCACTTTAGGAAAAATCTGTTTTCAAAGGTGCTACATAAATAAAGTTGTAATTATTCTAAATAAAATTGGAGAAAAAAATGACTGGACGTTGAAATCCCAGTGTTTCTGTAAAACACACCGATAGGGCTAAATAATTAAATGTACAGTTTGTCGTTTGATGGGACTTTTTTCAGCCTCACTGAAAACCTCAGTGGGGCTATTCAGCATGAACATAGTCCAAATAAAAAAAAAAGATGTTACTTTCAAGGGCGGCCAAATATTTTCTAAAGTCAAGAGTTTGAGGCGAGCTGGAGTTTGTCACGTCTGTGAAGTCATTTCAGGAGATCTCCACTGCTGAACGCCAGCAGATTCAAATGCCCCTTAACCTTAAGAATAAGATAGAAAAAATGCTGTCAACTATGTCACGTAAGGAAATCACTTACATCCCCTTGCTTTTTTGGTGTTGAAGTCTCTTTTTTTGGGTAATGGACACATAAGTAAAGCGCTGATAGCCCCCCCAACAGAATTCTCCCTCTCGCCTCGCTCAGCTTCTACATCCCTTGAGCCTGAAGGGGCAAAGTAAGGAAATAGGAAAAACAAAAGCCCTTTGGGTCTCATCGTCTGGTAAATAACCCCTCTCCTCCTTGCCCCTTTTAGGCTATGATTGCTTTTCCTTTAGCGCTCTCTGCCACCGCCGCAAATGATTCCTCAAACCACTATTTCCTTTTCCATCTCTCAACAGACAAGACTCCTCTTCGCTTCTTAATGGCCCCCTCATCGCCGGCTCCGCCTCCTCCAGCCCAACTCCCTCTTCCACATTCTCCCCTTTGTCTAATTTGAACACACGCGCAGAAGCTCGACAGGACGCCTGAGAGCGGTATTACCGGTCAAACATGCTCTCCAGCTGATGGACATAAAACATAAAAAAACCTAGCATTTCGAATGACTTCATAGAACATCGCTTTAAACCATTTCGCTTTAGTTCTCTTTAATGGTTTAATACGTGGATTTGATGAATGCACACAAACTTTCATGTTCCTCAAGTACACATCCGCTGCAATGTGACTATTCCACTGATCCACATGGTGGTAATGAGCCAAGGGAGCAGAAAGTATGGGGGATATTATTTTATAACGGGCTCCTTGGAGTTTTGCTAAGCTGCTGATGTTTTCCACTGGTAAAACAGAAAAAAATCAGTCGAAAATGGCTTCATTTGTCTCAAGCGCCATATGTTTTAAAGCATTTCATGTCTCTTTTTAGAGCAGGGGGGAATATTGATGGAAACAAATGCCTGCTAGATCTAATTTATCACTGGATATTGGGCCGCAAAACAGAGGAAATTGCCCCTGATGAACAGCTGGCAGACGCAGGTTTGACACTGAGAGACCACCTGATGATGGAAGATTGTTTCTTTTCTGCTGACGGTAATTTTAGAGCAGGTTGAATACATTCTCCTGATTGTTTTTGGGCTACATGAAAAATGAAAGTGAAAAAAATCTACATTAGCAGAAACCTTACTATAACTTTTGAGACAAACTTCGGTTGAGTTTTTAATGTCTAACATGATGAAGATATATATTTTTTATATTCCAGAAAAGTCAGGGATATATTTCTAACACTGCGGGGAACTTTATCTCCAAATGTTTTCAGGCTGTAATTTCCCAACCATCTATCTGATGTAGGCCAAATGTCATCTTAAACACAAGATACATCATATACACAATATAAATCATATTTCACTCTAATAGTTCATATTTCACCCACAAGGGGGAGATTTTTTTTTTTTTTACAAAAAATACTGTTCTTTTGACTTTAAATCATTTGTATGAGTCAAAATTTGATGCATATGATCGACTCGATGCATATACCTCAAATTTATATACAAGATTTTATCTTGTATTTATTTTATTTTTCTCTAGTAGCTCATATTTTGGTGACTAGGGGGGGCTTTTTTTTTTTTTTTTTAAACATTCAAACTTAACCGTTGCACCGATTTATTCCAGAGTTTTTGCAAACGTCTCTCTCTCTCTCTCTCTCACTCTCTCTCACTCTCTCTCACTTACTCTCTCTCACATACTCTCTCTAACTCTCTCTCACTCTCTCTCACTTACTCTCTCTCTCTTACTCTCTTACTCCCTCTCTCTTACTCTCTCTTACTCTCTTACTCTCTCTTACTCTCTTACTCTCTCTTACTCTCTCTCTCTCTCTTACTCTCTCTCTCTTACTCTCTCTCTTACTCTCTCTCTCTTACTCTCTCTCTCTCTCTCTTACTCTCTCTTACTCTTACTCTTACTCTAGCAGTTCATATTTTACTCAATAGGTGGAGCTTTGTGATGAAAAAAACATTTATTCAGACGTAACTTCACATTATATTTGAGGAGTTGAAATCAGGCGAACTGCTTGTACAACGCAGGGGCTTGGCATCTTCTTTGGAATATACCCTTGCTGTTGGGAAGGTGACCATAGGCCTCGTTTAGGTTGAAGAAGAAAATAAGCTCAGATCACAGAAGAGTGATCACTAAAATGAGATGGATTGATTTTTGGTCCGTTACGATGACGGCGACGGAGGCCTCTCACCAAAGCTGCTGAAGAGGGTTCCCATCGCTTGGTTCTTGGCCATATCAATCAGCCCTCTGCCCAGACAGAAATGGGGGAATATCAGCAGCACCTGCTTCACTATATCGTTAATGCGGGTCACTTTCTGTTGGAGGAAAAACGCACACAAACAAACACACGTGAGAAACAAAATTTTTGCTGCCTGTGAAAGCTTGTAAGAAATGTCGTCAGGTTGAATCAGCAGGAACGCCGGAGCAGGAGGCGTGAAAGAAAAGGGAGTGTGTAGCACCCGGAGCAAAGCGAACATTTGTATGCACACTGTTGTTATCCATCTCCTCAATCTGCATATTGAGGGAGCATCTAAGTTCACCGTCCTTTAACACGTTGTGATCTAGCGAACAATAGACAGCAGCAAAAAAAATCAATAAAAAATCACATGAAATGTCTGAAACACCTATGGGGCCTTTCTCTCTCTCTCTCTCTCTCTCTCTCTCTCTCTCTCTATTATTTCTTTTAATGCTATAAAAAAGAGCAAAGACACGTGAAAACACACAAAAAAAACCGAAGAGTCTTGATTTACTGTTGGACAAGACGTAAATTGAAAAGCTGGTTATGTTATCTTGACAGCGGATTATCCGGCAGAAATATCAATTTCCCTCCAAATTTAGACTCTTCCTCCAATCCCGCAGTAAAGCGCAAAATAAATAGTACATTAAGCGAAGACACGGCTAACAACCCTGCTGAAATATAGTAAGTCAGGGAGGAAGAAAGGAGCGTGAGAGGGAAATCCAGAGTGAGGGGGAAGACAAAATATTGCTACAATTGGCGCTTAGCGGGGCAAAAAGGAAATTCATGCATTATGTATTCTGCTTCATTGCAGCACAGTCTTCCAAGCTTTTGCATATATGGAGGGAAGGTATAAATTCATCATCTCTGTTTTCGGATGGGAGAGAGCGCAAATCGTGTGTGTGCCGAGGAAGGCGTTGCGTTCTGTTAAAGCGGCATGTATTAGTCATTACTGTCACAGAATCTACGGATGGATGTTTGTGTAACTGCTCCGTGACCATTAACGTCACAGAATAAGCTTTCATTTGGCAAATGAGTATGAATGCATGGAGCCGCGTCAATCCATTATTAACTTAAAAATAACGGATTTAAAGATGCAATTATATAAACAGCGGGGATTACAATGAGTAATGAGGAGTTTGTTGCCTTGTAGACGGGAGCAATATCAGAAAACCCAGTTTAACGGGTTGTGACATCATTGGCTGCCTCGCTGTCATAAATAGCCAGTAAATTATCAGTTTTTAGTCATTTGTTTTGTTGATTACCATTTATATTATTTTGAATTTTAATCATATAAAATGTCGAATGCTTAAACGAACAATTTTATTTTGTGCACTGGAACGCCCCACTACTTTAAAATCATCATTTTTGATGTTATTGTATTAATTAAATTGTCTTTTATTTGCCTTAAATCATTAAATACACTTCTGTAATGTCTGGTAAATGTTGTTTTTATACAGTGGGGCTGTTTGAGTGTTGATAAAATGATTTAGTGAGCATATTACATTATGATGCTGAGCTAACGATAGCTAGAAGCTAACCCTGTGCCGCTGGCTAGCTAGCAGAAATGCTAATGTTTCGTCCCGGGTTTGAGTTTTGCTCTTGGGTCCAGTCCAATATGGGAAAACCTTAACAGAACCGATAAGCAAAAGAATCCCCAAAGCTGCACAACAGCTGACATGGATTATCTTCACAATATCATCACATGCATATCATTAAAATGATGAAGATCATGTTACTACTGCTACATTATGGCTGTCAGAGTCTGAAATAATCACTTTAAAATGACCAATTTAAAAACAATTATGGATTTTTTTGCAAGAATCTTTACTTCCGTAACATTTACCGACTATTACACAGACTTTATTATTCATCACGTCCTTCAAGGATAAGAGCAAGACGTCTCCCCCCCCCCCCCCCCCCCCCCCCATTCAAAAGATGACTTTTTGAATGAGTAGCTGGTCACTGGCCTACTTTCTATCAGGTAGACATATTTGTACAAAAGGACCTCATTAATCATGATGTCAAACCAACAAGGAGTTCAACATTAATTCATTACTCAAAGGAGTGTGATGGCTATTCATATCTACCACCAGAAATCACTCTGACTTCAATAACGTTACCCAAAATGACTCTTCACAGACTGAGATTTAACTTTTGGAGTTTTCTTATGTACATATCTATTTAATTTCAAATATATCCGTGTTTTTTTTGTTTTTTTTAAATTGGTCATGGGATATACTGTATTTTGTAGTGCGACTTAATTATCTTGGTTATTATTTTTTATTGTCCCGGATCTATGAATGATTTAAAGTGTCAGGTGAGATAATTAAGTTATTTAAGATATTTTTTATTTATACATATGGCTGAACAATTTATCCGCCATGAAGTTATTTCATGATGAAATTTTGTATTCCACAGAAAATAGTCAATTTCAATTAGTTTACCTCAACCTTTCGGTGACGAATGTTTTTTAAGGGAAACTTTTTTATCCTTATTAGAATTCTTTGGGTTGTAGAAAGTTACACAATACCGTTAAGTAAGATCCCATACGCTTTAATATGCCAGGGACATCCTACTTATCAAACACAACCTCATAAATAGGACTTTCTCTCCTCCCTGTTTGCCCCTTTGACATTCGGTGACCTCCAGGGTTCCGTCCTTGGCCCCTTGCTCTTCAGCACATACATGCTGCCATTGTATATATTATACGTATTATAAGATTTTTAATAGTAGTCAAAATGTGCTCAAGTAAACAGCTGGGCAGATTGACAGGGTTAATAATCTAGTTAATAATAATAATAAGGGTTTGTCAATAAAGAATTGACAAACCCTTTATGAGAGAAGATCATTGTCAGGTGAAAGTCTATTCATTAAGTAGAATTCTATTACAGTTAAATTAATTTGCTTTGCTAGACGTATACTTAAACATGGTATGTTTTCGGTTTTTGCTGCAGTTCAGTCTAGCAGAGGACTTAATACATGGAGAGAGAAATAAGACTATTTATTTAGGAGTTGTTAGCAAATGCATATTACTGTACATAAAGCTTAAACTAATGTTTCGGCCTTTCCTGGAGACAACCCTGTTCTTCAAACTCAGCGCTGAGCCGTACGGAGATAAAGAAAGTCAAAGAAATATATAAAACAGCTCTGACCTTGGCTGAGTTAAGCACATATGTCTGGCAGACAGATGCAGTGAAAGAGAGACCTAATTTGAGATCAATACATTAAATAACACGCCTTCACTTGAGTAGCTGTTGATCAAGGAGATCTAAGAGTCTCTTAGTCGGGGATGATGAAACGCCGGACAACTTTCCCCCTAAGGTTTGTGCTGTGTGCCCATAAATCATTCTCAAATGGTTTTGAAGGTGGTATAGTATGTGAGGCGCTTATCTGACCCATATCGCCGCTTGCGCTTATTCCCACTGCATGGCTTCATTCATAACGCCGAGATTCACAATGAGAGCGGTCTGACACGATGTATAATTCATCCTTAGAGGTTTTTCTACGGATTGTATTCACGCAGAGAAAGTGTGAAAAACAAGCTCATCAAAGGTTCATTGTATGATGAGTGCTTCTTTACTGGTCAGGCTCTGCTTTCACTCCTTTGAAACCCTTTAATGTCTGCTCAGCTGTTCGGTTGGACACATTTTGAGTCACTATTTCTTCTTGAAAAAAAACTGTTTATAATATGTGAAAATAATAATAATGAAATATATGCTAGAAAGTAAGGGTCCAAGGATGGCGCCCTGTGGGACACCGCGGTTCAATAAGGCCAGTGAGAAAGTCCTATTCGTGAAGTAGGATTTTTTTTGTAATGTAATAAACATCCTGTCAATAAACGCTGCTCGACTTTACTCAAGTACAAAACACGGGGAGGATGGTACCGGGCCACCGCGCCACACCTTAAGGTTTACCCCGCAAAATCTATGGCTGCCTGCGGTTATCTCTGAGTGGCACGTGGTGGAGGTATTGACTCAGTTAAAGCGCCCGCCGCAGGCTGGGATCGATGCAATCCACGGGGAGCAGGGCGGTCCTGAGGGGAAGAAAAAATCTCCCCATTTGGTCTGAAGACAAAATTGGGGCAGCGAGTCCGCAACACCTCTTCTCTGCTTTCTCACTTTGTTGCCTTCCTCTCTCGGAGAGAGTGGTGCTATGCGCCAAAAAAAAAAAAAGGGATCAGGATACATCCTGTGCTTAAAAACAGAGAGCAGATTGAAGCCTGCAGCTTTACGTTTGATAGGCGCCGGTTAACTGATGCCACCGCTGAGAAGTCTAAAAATAAAAAAAAAATGATGCTTTGAAGGAGCTGACAAGAATATTTGATTTTCTCTTTTGCCAACTGGGGCACGGTGGTATCGATGTTAGCGAGTCTGCTCTGTGGAGATATCTGCTCCGAACAGGCCACACATGGAACCCAAGACAAGTGCAGCATTTGTTGATTGATGTCGACCCATCGGGTTCTCTTATCAGCAGCGAAATCAAGTCAGATTAGCGGAATTATCATGGACCCCTGTCCCTGTCGAGTGTCAGAGAAGCACTATCTCCTTCTGTAACGCCTTGGACAAGAGACGAGTGCCATAAATCTGTCCCTTTACACCGCCAGTGGGCAAGATGCTGTCCATTAAATTACCAGCAGTGGCACCCTGTATGAATAATTCGCTCCACTTCCACCGCCTTAATAAATTAAGTGAATGCAGGGACAGCAAAATGACAACAATGTCGGGTTTTTTTTAAAGGAGAGACGGGAGGCAAGCCGATGGATAATGAATGCCGGGCGCTGATGATGTGGCAATGCAAATGTGGTGGCCTCGTTAGGAGACGAGAAACATCCCATGCCATCGCCGAGCAAGCGCCAGAGGAAGCGTCAAGTCAGAGGCAGGCGTGTCGGAGGGGACGGGTCTCTTAGATAACATTACGCTGCATCTGAAGAGTCTGCACAGAGCGCTGGGAGACATCCAGACGTAGGCGCGGCTTGTCAGAGAGTGAAACGCCGTTTGGTCTGCTGACAAGGAATGAGTGATCAGAGCCGGGCTAAAAATTGCGAATTAAAAAAAAAAACTTGTGGGTGATGTGCGCTAATCATCAAACAACGATGAAGTCCACAAATCAAATAAGACAGATTCAGTTCAGAGAATAGAAACGGAGGTCCTGTTATTGAGACTTCTGGCTTGTAGAATCGGTATATAGCTATTTCCCTTTTTGAAAAAGAAAGTGATTTGAATTCTAATGAAAAGTAAAGTGTCTGTCAGTCAACAGTCTTCGCCTCTCTCCTCTAAGCGCTCCAACTTACGAGTTTTTTTTTCCGGTGTCTTTGTCTTACGATTCCCCCAAGACTGAAGCAGCTTGCAGTAAAAGTGAACGCTTGCTGAAAGATGGATGAGCAAAGTTCTCCGCAGACCCAATTCTCAGCAAATGATTAAACATTAAAGAGAATAAGGAAAATAACTCCTTTGAAATATCCTTGAGAGGATAAAGGAAATATATTAAGGTTCCACCAGGTGGGTGTTTCGCTCTATCCACATTAATAGAGGAGCTTTGGATTCAAAAACACAAGCGAACATCTATGATTCATGTCATTTAACCATCTGTTCCTTAAGATTCCGCACATATTTCAAAGCAGCTGTTGGGGGCACGTGTGTCTCAGTTTGAGGCATGTGTTCAAATTCTACTTACATCATCGTCAAAGAGCTCCATGACAAAGGTGGCCACGCTGCCGTTGATACCGATGAAGAGGTTGACGCAGGTCAGCACGACGTAAGCCGTGCTGGGCACACTGAAGACGAAGGAGGCCGGGTACATCATGGGTGTGATGGACCACCTGCAGAAAACCAAAAGTTCAGCTAGGTCTGTGCTGTTCCCGGTCCATCTTACAAACAATCCTCCTGATTGAACTCCTGTCCAAAGGGCTTTTAGTAAAAAATACAAGTAATATATGATATATACATAATCGATCTCCTGTAGTTGATTTATATGCATCAAATCTGGACCAAATCAGGTGTTTTAAGATGTTATGTCCGAAAAACAGTGTTTTTCCTAAAACAGCTACCCAGTGAGTTAAATATGATTAAAAAAAACAAGATTTATCTCCTCTAGTCGATTCAGTTGCACGAAATTTGGACTAATCAGACACATTGTTAGGAAGTCATTTCCAAAAAACAATGTTTTTAGTAAAACTAAACTAAGCCCCTCCTAATTATAAAATATGACTTTTTAGAGTAAAAAGATAGAGCTCCTCAATTTGATTCATTTGCACCAAATATGGACTTAATTGAACCAAATGCTAATAACTCATGACCATCTAAGAAAAAGCTCCCCCTAGTGTTAGAAATATACAACGGATCTTTATCAACTTTAATGTAGTTCTTCCTTGCATTGAAGTTTATGTTGCTATGAAATTTGAAAAGGATGCACGATTTATTATTTGATCTATGTCCGCAAAACAGGGTTTTTCACAACAACAAAAAAAAGTTCCCCCTAGTGACTAAAATATGAACAGGTAAAATATGATGCATGCAAGATAGATTATATCAATTCGCGTCAAGTCATACGAACCAAATCTGGACTAAAATTGGACCAACAGTTGAGTAATTATGTGTCGAAAACCTGTAGAGATAAAACTCCCACTAGTGTCGGAAATATACAACCAACCGTCCCCAAGATCGTTCTTCCTCGCACTAGAGTCTTTGTTAGTAAAACATTTGAAGATGATTCCCTGAAACAGTTTTTAGTTATGGAGTTCACACGAAGGATTTGACAGGGCGGCGATGCCGATTCTATAATATCCCTGACTTTTGGAGGACGTCATAAAACGGGCATATAATCCTCATAATATTAGGATTCACCTTCAGTGGGCCATTTCCATGTTAGAATAATTTATGACATTTTCAATTCATAAATCCAGAATTATAGGTCAGTTCTACCCTTTCGTCACGGGCCGCTCTGCCCTTTTGCATGACCATAAAAAACAGCGCTGTCACTGACTAGAGCTGCAGCTGTTTAGTATAAGAGGGAGATGAACTGAGGGGCCGCCCAGAAGAGTCTCAGAAGTACTTACATAACAGTTTGATACCTCAAATAAATATTATATGAGTTCATTATGAATATTGTTTATGCGGACAGAAGTCTAAAAACATAAAGGCCAGCAAAAATTTTTGTTGATTTTGATGTTAATTAAAAGTGAATCTGCAGGATGACATTATTTGAGATAAGTTAGTCTTCTAACTCCGATCTTTGGGTTTTGATGGCGTCTAACGTCCTTACCCATAGAAGATGAGCAGCAGAATCAAAGCTGGCAGGTTAGCAGGTGAAACATATGCTTCTTGTTGGAAGCAGAGGAAGATCGCTATCACAATCAGGCAGGGGATGATGTAGTTACACTGTCGGAACAAACACAACGTAAGGAGTTGTAATGGAAGTGAAAACACACAATGATCAGGAGACACAGATGATGAAGAGTCTGAACAAGGTAGAGTGATGCACTGAAAATGACTTAATCTTAAAACTCCTTCATGTCCCCATCAATAAAAATCACCTGTTTGGTTATGGGGATTATTTTTTTATTATCATATTTCATTTTTTAGATGTATTATTTCAATATCTTACACACTTAAAATCTACTATAAAATGACAAACCAAATTATTTGGTTAGTCAAACAACAACAGAAAAAAATAAAAATAAAATCAGACTTACTAAATCATTTCATTGTGAACTTTTTATATGTGGTGGAAAATATTACAATTTAATTCGATTTTGGTGACTCATCTTTTTAGAAAATGATTTCAGCATACCCTGAAAAGACTTTTAGCTTATCAAATAGGGCTTTTTCAATACCAATGGTTAGTGCCTTCTCCTCGGTGGCCCCGTTGACCTGTGGTGTTCCCCAGGGCACCATACTCGGCCCCTTACACTTTATCATATACATGCTACCACTGGGTCGTATTATCCACAGGCTCAGTCGAGTGGCACACATTCTTAATAGTAGTCAATATTAGCACTCCATTAGAAGGTTAATATAATATAGAGAACACTTTTTAATTGGAATTACAATATTTAAATTCTATAAATGAATTCATTAATTCACAATCATTAATTAAGTCAATATAAAACGGTCCAAAAAGACCATATATATTAATATTTGTTTTAAATTCAGTCATCCAAAAGCTGAACTGGAAGAGAAGCATGTATTTATATATTTTCATTATATTGTTTTTGGAATGTAGAACCAGTTTCCACTGGTGAATAAATTATCGATGTAATGATAACCATTGACGTTTATTTTAAAGCTCCTATTAAAGACTTATTATGGATCCTTCTGTGATATCCTTAATCTTTGATAGGGCATTCATGCTTATGCAAAAAGCTTCCGGCTAGAATCATGAGGTCAACTCCACAGGTATCTTTGTCTTCCACTCAGATATCATTTGTCCAGCGTAACGATGAGTATCCAGTTGCTATTTCTACCTAAGGTATGTGATAAATGTGTAATTATGCTCCAGGAAAACATTCCAGTCGGCCTGTTGAGCTTAACCAGTGGGGGAAGCCAGTGTCGATAATTACAGCTCATCTTAAAGCTGTTACTCTGCTGAACCTTCTCCCAGGGGCCAGCGGTGTCAAAGCTATATTATCAATTACAGTAGATAGATATGCTTTTAACATATAACCTGAGGTGGGAAACAATCTTCAGTATTGTACAATGAGGCCACCAGCACTTAAACCTGAACCAAATGAATCACTTTATCATACATGCCCTATAAGTTCTTAGCTGCGTGTTATTAAGCTTGTAATAACACGCCGATGCTAAATGTTAGCGTCGAGAAGCTACAATCAAGTACGGTGGTGAGGTGATGGAGCGGCGAGAAGAGGTGGCTGGTACTCACCATGTCCCAGGCAAAATTAGCCAACCAGTAGACAGATGGGTTTACTCCGCTGACAAATTGCAGATGCTTGGCTTTGTTCATCCTTTCTTTGATGAGGAAGAGGACGAAGCTGGCGGGGATGAAGGACATGGCGAATATAACGCAGATGGACACCACCATGTCAGTTGAGGTTGCAGCACTGCGATTAAATAGAACACAGCAAACAGGACGTGGATTGTAAGAAAGGCTTCAAGAGATTTCTTTTGAAATAAACTAACAACAAGTTACATTCTCATTTAACTTTTGATTTTAAAATATTAAAGAGCATCATGGGTCCCTCGCTGCTACGTACACCCTATCCTGAGATCGGCAGCTGGAGCCTCAGGTGCAAACAACAGGCATGTACGATTATCAAAATTCAGGAAAATGTAGTGTGATCCGGAAGCAGCTGTCATTCCAGAGGAAGTTGGACCTTTTCGTAGACGCTGGGAACATCGTTCTGTAAAATCAGGTTTTCATAGGAGGCTAAAGAGTTTTAGGAGTGGGCAGTCGGTGGGTCTCTCCAGATGGAACTTATCGAAAGTTTAACAATTAGAGAGCAATGTGGAGTTTGACTCTGTCATATTCTGACCACATAGATCTTTAAATCAGCGTTTTTCTATTTCCCTCTACCGTCTATGAATAAGTGATTAACAAAGATGCCTGACCCCATTTCTGTCATGGTTCAAAATGCCAACTGGAAAGGCTAAAGACGATTTCTCCCACTGAATGTTGGAAGTAGAGATAATGATATGGTTGAAAATATGAATGAGTGTTGTGATATTTTATTTACTTTGCAGGTTATCAACTCCTTGATCGCATCTTTAGGTGATAGTGGAGCCTTAAACAAGACTTGATTTACTTCCATTAAGAGGATATTTTAATGTTTCTGGTGAACCGGAAAACAATCCATTAATAGAGGAAGAGTTTATTGTATTGCTTTCTTGTAGATCCATCAACGTCATCATTCTTCAGTCTCAGCAGATTCATGAGCCGCCACCACCACCACCAGTATCCAGACTACAAAGGGGCGGTGTACCTGCTGCTGCTCAGGGACCTGCCCTTTGATCACATTTCTTCAAAGAGTCTGAGTACCAAACACTTTCTATTAGATTAACTAGGCCTAAGCTGTCGTCCCCCAACAGCAAGGGTATATCCCTGAAAAGCCCCCAACCATCTGGGTTGTACAAGCAATCCCCCACGATTGAACTCTTCGAATTAAATGCAAAGTTATGTCTAAAAAAACAGTTTTTCATATAAAAAGCCGCCCCTAAAAAAGTAAGTAAAGTAGTAGAATTTGAACTTTCAGAGTAAAATGTGATTCATACAAGAGACATTTTCTCAATTTGATTCATACGCACCAAATTTTTCATTTAAATGAATGACTAAGAAATTAAAACCTTTTGAGATGAAGCTCCCCCGAGTGTCAGAAATATACAATAGACCTTTCCCAAAATCTGCCCAGTTCTTCCTTGTAACTGGTTCTTTTTGGGCATAAAACTTGAACATGTTCAAAGAAACTTTTTTTGAGTTACCACGTTAAAAACAACCAACTTCCAGGTGACAATCCCATAATATCCCCAACTTTTCGGGGATTTTAAATGATCATATATCATCTTCTTTAATAAACATTCAAATATTTTGACTGAATAATAGTAAAAGAGAGAGAAAAGAGAACATGCTTGTCCTTGTTTATCCTGTTGGGCCAGAAAACATTTACTTTTTGCCTCAGCAAACTACAGAAATATTCTTTTTCATATTTTTCCTTTGGGCATTTTTTAATCGAGTATCTTAGACACCAAATTTACCAAAAATGTCAAACGTGGTTGGTTCAAGTATGTTTTAAACAGTAAATAAAAATAAATAAATTAAAGTGAAGACCACATCTTTTTTGTATGCAAAATAATCAATTTTAATTAGATTAACTCAACTGAAAAAAGCATGTTTTTATGAAACTATTTGACCCTTATTAGAAGTTTTTGGTTGTAACAAGTTAAATCATTCTGTTTTGTAAGACCTTACGTGCATCAATATGCCCCCACCCTAACCCGCCAAGAAATCCTACTCATCAATAGACCTTTCTCAATAGCCATGGTTACTGCCCCATTTGACATGTGGTGTCCCCCATGGCTCCTTCCTAGGCCCCTTACTCTTTAGTACATACATGCTGCCCCCGGGTCACGTTATAAACAGGTTCAGTCACACATTTTTCAATAAGAAGTAGTGACTCAAAATGAGCTCAACCAAACAGTTGGGCAGGACATTAAAGTGTTAAACAATGCTGCATCAGCATTTTGATAATATCCTCTAATGCAATCGACACATTACGTTTATTAGTTGCTTTCTAGAATGTATTCCAACAGATGAGTGGATTTTTCATGTGCTTGCGTGTTATTGCTGATGACTTAATCAGACAAGCATTATATAGGTTAATGGAAAGCAATGACAATGTTGTTTGTACATAATAAAAAAGCTTTTTAAAGAGCAGAGGGCTCCTGTAACCATGATAGGCTCCAGTTCAGAGCTCTAGTCGGTTTCTTGGCAACCAATTCAGGAGGAGAATGAAGTAACGCTTTTTAAAATGTCGATCGGAATTTTCGGAATGCAGTGCTGACCTTCCCTCATGGTGGAAACAAATTGCTAGTTTTGCCCCATGTTGTTGACCTTCATTTTGTTAGCGTAAAGAATTCTAGTTTTGAAAACGTCTTTAGTTGGGCCATGCCAATACGTACTGGTTAAAATTCCTTACCATCATCCCTTTATAATCTCACACAAGACATCCAGTTGTGTAATTAGAAAATTAACCTTGTTACACTGTGTGGCTACACGGCTGCATTTATCATCAACAACCAGATGCATTTAGACTACAAATAATATAATTTATAACAGGTTTCAAGGGCTGTGTGCAATTGTTTTGTCGGTTTGTTGTTGTTGTTTTTTGAGGAGGAGTGACTGATCTAACCATTAATCCTTGAAGCTAGCTAATTGCTGCGAAGAAGACGAAATCCAATCTGCTAATTAACTAATAATGCAAGAGCAAGAAAGATGAGCGGCTGAGAGAGTAAATTGTTACAGGATGAATTGAATTCCCTTGGGTTACTTTTTTTTTAATGACAGCAACTGCAGGGGTCTTTAATGTTAAACTGCAGTGGAACTGAAAGGATGACATAATTATAAATCTGAGTCCCAAGGCTAAACATTTGGGTCATTATTTGTATTTATCCAGCATTATGTAGATAATGGAGAGAAACAACATTAATATACTGATTGCGTCTAAATTGCCAAAGTTCTAAAGCCGGCGGATGCGGCAACAATGATGATTCGATCACAACCTCGACTTCTAGAGGATATAATAAAGTAGTGAATCGTGTATCTCCATGATGAAATGTTACTAGTGTGTAATGTTTCTGAAACTGGTTGAGGAAAGTGGAAAGCGTTACTTTAATTTCAGCGCAGGTGAAAAGATCCTGGTGTGAGAGAGAAGGAGTCGCCTTCCTATCTAGCTGCATAACTTCACAGTTTTGTGGCTCGTTACAAAAGTTGCATTGGAATTAGCTGTGAAGTGCACTAGAGGGGGGGGTGTATCTCTTCCAATTAGACGCTACGGTGTAATTTTGGTGTCCAAAAACCAGCGAGGGAGCGACTCATTAGCGATGAGTCATCATTGATGCAGCAGCTCCGGCAAATTCTCTCTCTGTGACATTAAAACTAGTCTCAGAGAAAACAATTACATTCATAGAAAGGAAATGTTTCTTTACATTTTGGTTTTTTTTTTTTTTTACTGGATAAAGAGTCTGTTTTTTTAGTCAGTGTTTCCAACCCTCTGTAGTCCAGAGACTTTAATTGGACTAGTGACAATCTAATTAGAGTATACATTACAGCTAATGCTGCAAATTGACTCTGGAACAAAGATAAAAATGTTTAGACATGTCACCATTTGTCAACCTCCATTAAAATGAATATTTTAAGAGACTATTATACTCGTGAAGTTTCAGCAAAGGTTCAAACTTGCATCTCACACCTACACCACCCTGTCGTTCACATCTCTCAAACACCCGCTCTATGCAGACGATGTCTGGCCCTGTCAAGCTTGATGTTTCATCAGCCCCCACCACCAGCAATGTCTGGAGTCCAATGATCATTTCAACCAACTGCTGCTCGGGAGATGAGGTGGTTCTGTTGGCTTCATCAGGCTGTGACGGCCAGAGTGCACTGGATCAGTTTGCGGCTGAGTGTGAAGCAGACGGTATGAGAGTCAGCACCTCCAGATCTGAGGCCGGGGTTCTATGCCAGGACACGGTGGACTGTCCCCTTCGGGTTGGGGGTCAGTTGCTGCCTCAAGGGAAGGAGTTTAACTATCTTGGTGTTTTGTTCTCGAGTGACGGCAAAATGGGCCGGGAGATGAACAGGTGGTTCGATTGCGGCATCAGCAATAATGCGGGTGTTGTATCGATGAAGAAAGAGCTGAATCGTATGACAAAGCTCTCAATTTACTGTTCAATCTACGTTCCAACTCTCACCTATGGTCATGAGATCTGGGTAGATACAAGCAGATGAAATGAGATTCTGTCGAAGGGTGACCGGGCTCAGCGTAGAGCTCAGGCATCCGGGGGGAACATGGAGTGGAGACGCCGCTCCTTCGCAGCTCCACAGGAGCCACTTTAGGTTGTTTGGGCATCTGATAAGAAGGCCTGCTTTTGGAGGTTTTTTCAAGCACTCCAACTGGGAGGAGACCCCGATCCAGACCCTGAACCCCTGGGGGGAACTATATGTCTCATCTTGTCTGGGAACGCCTCTGGATACCCCAAGATGAGCTGGAGAGCGTTAATGAGGAGAAGAACATCTGGAATGCCCTTCTTTGCCTGCTGCCACCGTGACCCGACCCCGGAGATGTTCGGACTGTTATCTTTATTTCATTTGCTTTTCTCTCCTGACTGGAATATTTTCCTGACCGGAATATTTTCTGTGATTTCATCAATCTAAGGTTTAACTAAGATAAACCAAGCATCCTTCATGCCAAGCTAACCACACAATGCTATTCCCTTTTGGACAGCAGCTACTGAATTATGCAAGAATCCCTGCACTGAAGGCCGCATTGTTTTGTTTGTGGCTTCCTGTTTGTTTTTTAGCCTCTTGAGGGGGGCTCGAGAAAGTCAATAACAATGTTCTGTTATGTTTTTGAAGACCCGATGAACAAAATCAAATAGTCACTCTATTTCTAGCTTTATTTTTTCTCTCCTCAACATTTGAAAAAAAAGAAGAAGAATATAACTAGATTTCAGGGCGAGAGATTGTAAACTTTCTTCACAAGCTAGTCTGCTGATTAGCGAGGGCAAAAAAAAAAACTGCCATTTCTGAGCCCACTTTGTTTGAGAGAATCATTTGTGAGTCCTAATACAAATATAATAAGCTGGGGGGAAAAAAAGGCTACACAACTCTGCAGAGGGGGTTGCCGCTCAAGCCCCGGCAACCTGTGCCCTCATTCAAAAATGAAGTGTCCAACCTAATCTAGAAATCATCGTGGACTTCATGCACCACAATGAGAGGAGAGGAGGTTCGTCTTCAATCTGCCACAGACAGGTCATCGTAATTATTGGCTAACCTTGGTGCAGTCTCCCTCCCTAACTCACGGCTGCCGTCGGCGCCTGATCACTACATAAATACTTAACTGAGGATCGGGCTGCAGCAGCAGCAGCAGCAGGAAAGCAGAACTGCTGCCGTACGGTGAGTCGTAGCAAACACTGGATTCCCTATAATGTCAGGTGTTGTTTTGACACTGAACAGCAATATGCTAAAGTGGGATATATCCTAATTAATTTTCATTGAAATTGTTGATCACACTGTAAAAACTCAAGAGAATTTGGTCTAATTTCTAGTCAAAATATCTTAATGCTCCTGATTTAAGGCACAATCGTTGAACAAGTAACATTTCACTGAGGTATAGGGACTTTTTTTTAGGCAGTTGAACATCTTGTTATGCGAAGGAATCTTGAAAGTGTTTGAAAAATGTAATAATTCCAGCTAACTTAAAGAGAAATGACATCGTTAAATGCTTAAATGTTACTCTCCAATCTTATTTATAAGTGGTGATGGTCGTAAATCTAGGACAGTTTCCCTGCTAAATGGATAGAAACTTTTTTTAATATAGTATATCAGATGGTTAAGGAGATGTAATTAAGAAAAACAAGAAAAACATTTTGCAGAAATGCACTTAATACAATTAAAAACAAGGCAAAAGTGATACGATTTGAATTTTTAATGTATTTTTTTAAGTATTACTGGCTGATTCTGAGACACAAAACCTCCAAATATTAGTGAAGTATATTTAAAAACTAGATTTAAACGCTCATTCCAAGATGTCCTAAATCTAAATATCAGGTCTTATTTTAAGAAATCTTACCAAGCTAATTTCTATTGGAAGATTTTTATTACTTATCACAAGCTTAAAAAAACACCTTGTATTGATTTTTTACTTATTTTCGTAGGGGAGGTTTTTTTCCGGTGCATCAATAGCTAATGTTGAGAAAATCAGTCATCATTATCGCAGAACACAACACACAGTGCACCGAGAGCAGTTAGACCCACATGTGGTGATTTAGCACGCCATTAATCTCTCCCTCTCATGGGGACCTGGTCTTTTGCTAGCCCTGTTCGAAGGCCTGAAAAAATACAATACTGTATATCCTCAAGCAGCTCCCACGGGCGTCCGAATCTAAGCACACTCAAACAAGTCCCTCATCCATCCATGTGTCTCTATTCTATTGTCTTTTCTTCATCCGTTCCCCCTTTTATCTAGGCTGTCTCTACTTTCTCCAACTCCATCCCTTCTTCCCTCTCATTCTGTCTCATCTCTCTCAGCTCTCTGGTCTGCATCTGATCTGCTCTGTCAGAAAATAAATAAAAGAAATAATGCAATGCAGCAGTCCTACATGATGAAATTGTACGGAGGAAACCACAGAAAAAGGCTTAAAGATGCAGTTTTCACTCACTGCTGTAGAATTTGTTCTTCAAGCGAGTTTGGGTTCTCAACACGCAATCAAATACGTATGATAATGGGAAGTTGTAGGTGTAAGTATTTCATGCAACCTTGGGTGATTTCATTCCAAGACACTGTTGATGATTGAGATAAGACTCAATAAGGGCTGATTCCCATTTCACGATATGATATTATTGGTATCCTAAACAGCTCATCATATGCTGTTTGGCAATAACATATATTTCATTTGATGTTTTCAACTGCAAACTAGACCTATGCTGTTGTAACAGCGAGGCTATATCCCCAGAAAGTCTCCAATCCCCTTCACGTACAAGCAATCGCCTTATCGAACCCCTTAAATTAAATGTGAAGTTATTTCCACAGTATTTTTAGGAAGAAAAAGAAAGGCTCCTAAAAGTGAAAAAGATAGGACTTATTAGATTAAATTACGGATAAAATATAATATAAAGAAGATAGATCTCCTCCAGTATATGCATTACATTTTGGACTCAGTCAAACTTTATGGCAGAAAAACTTTAAGAGGTAAATGTCTGTGGTGGTATAAAGTTTGAAAATAATCCGTTGAAGAGTTTTTGAGGTATTTCTGGAAAATAGTATTTTTTGTAAAAAAGCAAAAAAAAAAACAGCAAAATGTGAACTTTCACAGTAAAATATGATACGTACAAGATAGATCTCCTCGAGTCGATTCAAATTCACTGCATTTGGACTAAACTGGACCAACGGTTAGGTACATGATCCAAGAAATGGTTTTTGAATTATCGCGTTCACCCGAAGGATCCGCGGTAGCGGTAGCGATTCCATAACATGCCTGACTCTTATATATATATATATATAATTACATCCCCGCGAGAAAATGCTATCCAGATACTTTTTTTCATCTTACTTAGGTTATCTCTATTAATGTGAAATTGGATCAAGCAGAGACCAACACTGTCATAAAGAAACCCGTCATGACATAAATTTTTGATGCACCCGACAAACTGAATTGCTTGTATTACGGTTGAGTCTAGGGGCCGTCTTTGGCTCAGGAGCTAAAGAAATCATCCTCCAGCCGGAGGATTGGCAAAGGGAGCAAGTTCTGAACCCACAAATTTCCCCCAGGGTTCAGGACAGGGACTTCCCACTACGCCTCAGTTTCAGGTTCAAGACTGATTTGACAATGTTGTTCTATATGTATACACTTTGTACAACAACATGATAATAAAGAATTACTTTTACAATTATAGTTGATCCTAACCGAATGCTCTAAACAGTGTTTATGTAACTCCTTTAGCAACTGAGAGACGTGAAAGTGAGTCTCTAGAACATTAGGTGGCAGTTGTCAGTCCTCAGTGATATAATGGGCCGTTACAGCCATAAAAGAAAGTGCTACCCACGCTGTCAATGTGTCACAAGATGACGTAACCTTTTCCATTCAAACTCTTCCGCACTTCACTTCTGTACAGCTGGGTATGACTGCGTCCATGAAAACACGTCACAACAAACTCATATACATCCAGTAAGTGTCTTCAGCAGATAGATAAAAGCCCTCATTTTCTGCTTATTGCTCTTGTTGTAGGTCGTTACACAGGAAGTGGGCGCCATACACAGATCCTACGTGCAATAACTCAAAAACTTTTTCAAATAAAAAGTCTAAATTTAATGAACATAAATCAACTTGAGGAACTTATCTTGTTTTTATCAAATTTTACTCTTAATAGTTTTTATTGAGCGAACTATGTGGAGCTTTTTGACAAAAAAAACCCTGTTTTTCGAACATAACTGCTAACTGTTCGTCTGCTTTAGTCTGAATTTGGTAGATATAAATGTACTTGAGTTGATAGATCTATCTTGTATATATCAGATTTTACTTTTGAGCAGGAGACTGGGGTTGGAATCCCATTCGAAAGAGGTTGTGGCAGTCCAGTGTGGACCTTTACACAAGGTCCTTAGCACTGTAAGCATACCCAATCACATATAGTGCCGGTCCCAAGCCCAGATAAATGGGAGGGTTGTGTGAGGAAGGACATCCGACGTAAAAAAAAAGTAAAAACTTTTGCCAAACAAATATGCAGAACGAGACAATCCGCTGTGGCTGAACTCTTAAAAGGGAAGGTGCTTTACTCTAATAGCTCATATTTGACACATTAGCGGGCTTTTTCTGACATAACTATGTAACTGTTGGTCCAATTTAGTCCTAATCTGGTGAACATGAATAGACTTGAGGATATCTATCTTGTGTATCTATTTTTTTTGGGATGACTCACATGGCAGCGAAGGAGAGTTGATTCCTGGTGAGGTTGAGAGGGTGGTTGGACACGGAGATGCCATACAGGTTGGGGTCCTGTCCCGAAGGCAGATTTCCCCTAAGGATGGCGTTGTTGGCCACACTGAGGAAAGACACCACGCCATGCCAAGCCTGGTTGTAGAACCATACCTGCCGCGGTGGACAAAAATATTTGCAATCAGAGCAGCAGAAAGCGGTTTTTGCAGCGGCTTCAGATGTCTCCTAGCAACTACGTCCGGCATCGCCACGGACAATTCATTAAACCAGGGACAAGTAATGGAGAAATGCTTCAAACACAGGTTATGAAAGATGAAATATTATAACAGACGCACCACATTTGAAGAGGCACCAAATTCCTTCTAGTAAGATTTTGTGTTAATGTTGGGCCGCTGAGTACGTACGATTCTATTCAGTGCCATTGTGTCTAGATCTTTGTCCACTTAGTGCACAAAAGCATCTCTGAGAGGGTTCAAAACATTCCAGAGCAACAAAGTGTTTTATAAGAAGAAGCAACAAAACTGTCAACTCTTACTTTTGCATCTATTAGAAGATAAAAGCCTGCGATGACTGCCAAATCTCAATACGGCCTAGCAAGACAGCTACAGAGACAGAGCAACAAAAAAAAACAACGTACACTTTCTTTTTAATGTAAGGGATTCTCTGAGTCTGTGGCTGCTGGGGTGTAGAAGAAAAAGAATGGATGAAAGGGAGTGGGAGTGAGAGAGGACACCCTGCTGATAGTGCAGCGCTAATTAAGAGTGGATGGTGTTTGAGTGTCAGCCCAACATAACACTGCCTCACACGAGGATATGGAGAAACTCAAGTACACACACAGATGTTCCACCACACACACACACACATACGCACGCACACTCACACACTGTAATCTCTCTCTAGTTGTTTGTGACTCTTATTCTTTGTTCTTCTAGAACCTCAGTGAGTCAAAGTTCGACCGAAATTGATCTAATTTCCGATGCTATATTCCCTTTATCCTTCCTGACAGGTAAGTAGCTTTAATATTATTTGTTGCATCCAAGATAAGAGGAGGCAAAGAGTACGAAAGCATCTGCTCAACTTTTGAGGGTCTTATAGTGCGAGATAAACAAACGTGATGGCGAACCACATCTGCATTTCCACCTTTGAAACTGAATCTCGAAAGACTCAGTAGGTAAAACTCTAAGTAGGAGATATTAACTGAACTTTTAATACATATGTAGTCCACCGATTGAAAGTATTAGTATGATCAATATGAAAAGTCTGCGTTATTACATTTTTTGAGTATTTAATTTTTTTTGATATTCTTAAGAATTCTGTTATAAATTTATAAACACACACAGTAACTTTTCAGTTTAGCTACAGTTACTTCATAGCTTCATAGCAAACATTTATTTTTAGTTTAAGATTGTAATTGATTACTGAAGATTGATTGATGCAACTTGTAAGATATAATTTATTGTATTTATTCCCATCTTTTGGGTTAATGACCCCTTATGAATAATGTATGACACAATATGCTACGATAGGATACAGCGCAATGTTGTACCGTAAAACGTGATGCAACACAGTACAATATAAAACTATTTTGATTCAATACGGTGTCATAGCTTGTGATACGATACAATGTTGTTTGATTGGAGAGGATTTTATACGGAACAAAGCCGTACAATACAATGCAATGTGATAGTATACTATATAATACGATATGAGATGATATGATACGGTACAATATAATACAATAACGTACAATACGATGTTATGTGATAGTATACTGTATGAAACCATAAGATATGATACAATACAATGTGCGATGCCTGGAAAGGTACGATGTGTAATAATATAGGATCCTACGGTAGGATATAATACAATACTATACGATACAATAATATGTGAAAGGATACGAGATGATACGATATGACGCGATACAATGTGATGCGATTTCATAAAGTACAATGTGATGCGATTGTGTTGTTGTAAGTCTCTATGTGTCTGCCCTGCGATGAACTGGCGACTTGTTCAGGGTGTACCCTGCCTCTCGCCCGATGTTAGATGGGATAGGCTCCAGCCCCCCGTGACCCTGATCAGGATAAGCGGTAGATAATGAATGAATAAATGAATGACGCCATATGATACAATACTATACAATCAGGTGTGACACAGTACTTTACGATACGATACGAGATGATACTATACGATACGATGCAATATGATAAAAAACAATGTGACGCGTTTCAATGTGATTGTATAGCATAAATAGGATACAATATTATACAATGCGATGTGATAGTATACTATATAATATGGTACGAGATTCAATCATTTGATACATCGCTACATGATACAATGCTATGCTAATTGGTGCGATACACTACTATACGAGATGATACGATACGAGGTGATGCAATGTTATGTACTTTGATACGGTACAATGTGATGCGATCGGATAGGACACTGTACCTTAGAAATTTGATTTGACAGTATACTATACGATACGATACGATGCAATGTGAAGCGATGCAATGTGGTGTGATTGGATAACATACTATAAGGTACAATATTATACTATACAATCCGGTGTGATACAATACTATACAATACTAAACTTGACAATTCGAGATGATGTGATACGATACAATTTTATTGTCAGTTGACGCTGGAATGTATTTTGTGTCCTTACGCAGTTTAGTTTCATAGATTCACATATAGACTAAACAGATGTCAGTCACTGAACTTAGTTTATTAACAGGATACTGTGATGTAAAAAGGAGGTTCTGCAGCCTGTTGAGTTTAGATTGAGGGACTATAAATCGCCTCTTAGACGGCAGAGGTTCGCATTCTTTGTTCGGAACATGAAAGGAATCAGGAGAGATACTGTTAGCTAGTCTTGACAAGAGCTGTCTGAAAGCGTTGTGTTACAAATTGGCTGATAATATTTGAGCACATCATGGTTTCCTTGGATAGTTTGGAGCCCTCGTAACTATGCACGTGTTTTGCTATCAGTATTTTCAGGAAAGTAAAGTGGGTTTGAGCATTCGTCTATTTCTTTTAATCACCATCTGTTTACCCCAAAAAAATCTTAACAGCATGTGCCTTTTTTTTTTTTTCACCTCGGAGATCATTAAAACATCTATTCCAACGGATCAAATCAAACAGTGGAGCAAAGCAATTAATATAGTACCTTCACGTTGTCCTTGGTTCCCAGCTTCTTCAGCGGCGTCTTTAACGTCAGGAAGATCTGATCAGTCATATTATTCTAATGAAGATGAGCAAAAATAATAAAGGAAAGGAGAAAAAATGAGTTAGATAATTAATTGGATACACTTGGAAAACCACTACTGCTCTTTGAAATGCAAAGTATGAGGCAGAGGGAGACAAGAATTAAGACTTTTGGCGAACTTTTGCCTGGCTGAGCCACTTATTTCCCACAGACGTGAGGAAAAATGTGTCTCCCATTATTTTGGCTACTTGCTTGTTTTGTTTTTTTCTCCCTCCCCTGACATTTCTGTTTTATTAAATAGTGTGGAATAATTAAAAATGATGACAGAAGAGAAAGAACATGAAGCAGACACTCTCAGCTAACAGAAATTACCTCATTATGCGATGTACCAGCCACATTTAATTTGTGTGACGCGATTGAACGTTTCCAAATCTTCGTATGAGGATACAAATAAAAGTAAAACAGTCATTAAAAAGCAGGGTTTTTTTTTCAGTTTTAGAGTGAAGTGAGGAGGCGAAAATGGCAAAGAGAAAGATAATGGGCAGGCTGCATTAAAAAAAGCGAGCTCTATTGCTCTCATATTTCACGTCAAATGAGACTTTGGATGAAGGTTTGAGATGACAGGCAGGTGTTTTCCAAAGTGACATGTTGATACCCTGCCGTTCAACCCAGCCATACGAGCGCTGAGCACATTACATGTGTGATATAAATGCAAATGGACCTCCTGTTGAACTCTGCCATCATCGCAGGTCTATGGCAGAGGAGGGGAGGGCGAAAATGGGAGGCGGGGGTGGATGTATTTGGGCGTAAGGAGAGGATAAGTGCAGTTGACAACTGGGGAGATAGGAGGAAAATAAGAGGAGGCAAATCGGGAAAGACATTCCGAGAATTTAAGGGTGCGCTCAGGTATTACAAGCTTGTCTTCTCTGAAAGAGGGAGGCTGTGAAGGAATGGACACAAACATGTTATAAGACCTAAAAGGCTATCTAAATCTTAAAACACCAGTGTAAGAATGCTTCCTCCCCTACGAAGATAATACCTCGTTTATCCACTTAGCGCTCCTGATAACTGGAGAACAGAGGCGCTGTGTGGACCTTTGGCCCGTTCTTCATCAGAGAACCGCTTTGTTGCAGCCACATTTGAGGGGTTTGTGAGCAAAAAACGGATCTTTAAAGTTCTCCTCCAAACATCTCAGTGGAGCTGAGATCCAGAGGGGTGAGATACCGTCTTTGGTTCGATAAATACAATTATCATTTAAACTTGGAATTACTGTGAGATAAACACTAGAGCAGGAGAAACTGGGAGCGGATCCAACCCTTCTTCCCATCGCTGTAAAAGCAAAGACAGTTAACTACCGTACCACTCTTGTCCTTAACTTTTGACATTCTGAGACATTTAAAAAAATGTCAATAAAGTCTGCAGATGATGAAGTCTGCATCTTTGGCACAACCAAACACTCCCACATCATTTTACAGCTATGAGCTCTTCATCTCTAACATTATCACAGTGTGGAAGACGAGTTAGGGAGAGAAAGTGTGTCCATCATTGCTGACAGGGTAACTGGTGTTAAATGAACACCCTGGCCGTTTCGAGTCATTACCCATTCAGATACTGGGCAGAGAAGATGACTCCCGTTCATGTCTGTCTTCTTCTTCTTCTAAAAAAAAGGGATGGGGGGGGGTGATCCCCATAAGTTTGGTTCTAATCCTTGACCAAACTCCTTCCTGCTCAAGTACAATGACGAAGCTGCTTTGGCCAGTGGACCTGCTGGTGCTGCTGCTAACCACACAGAAATAAAGCCACTTCAGTGTGTGATGATTTTTAAATCCCCGAAAACTCATGGACATTATGGACTCTTCATCGCCGGCGCATATGCAGATCCTTCGTGATATGCATTTTTATGAAGAATACTGTTTTCTGAATAACTCAAGAAGTATTTCATGGATCTTTTTTCAAATTTATAGCTAAACAGACCTCAGTGAGAGAAAGAGCAGAGTTGATTTTTAGGAAAGGTCGGTTGTATTGTTTTGATTTATCGACAAAGGTTGATGGGCCATGAATTCTCAAACACTGGTCCGATATTCTCAAAATTGGGTTCTAATAAATGGACTCGATGAGATTTATCTTACAAATATCATATTTTTCTGTAATAGTTAATATTTTCTTCACTTTATAATGTTTTTCGATTACCTCACATTTAATTTGAGGAGTCCAAGCAGGGGTTCGGGGGGTTCGAGGGCTTTGGAGACCACAGCATAGTGCTATTTGTTGTGTGATGGTCGTGTAGGAGTATAATCATATGATCTGTGTGTATTTTAAGTTCATTGTGTTATCTAGATAAATATGAAATGTGTTAAAAAAAAACAAAAACGAGTAAATAAAATTGCAGCAAACATAATGACTAAATTTTGGTTATTGACTTCCAGCACAGGTTTTGTTGTTCTCATCATTCCCCTCACCTTTTGCAGTGTTTAACCGTATTCCTACCATCTGGGCTCATGAAGCAGCTCGTGGAGCAGCGTGTAAAAGCACGCCATTCCGGTAAACGAATCACATCAAAACGAGGAGTTGAGGAGGGAAAGGAGGAGCAGGAGACATTTCCCAAGGACGGTGTAACAATCAACAATGAATGAAGAGCAGGAATGTCTAATGCTGGACCATTAGCGTTACATCATCGCCGCTGCACAGATTAAAGACACGTTAGTGCAGAGATCCCGGGGAAAGAGCAGGGGGCCTGGGCCGGGATGAGAGCGGAGATGCCTAAGGGTGGGAAGGAATGTGCTGATCACAAAGTCCAAAATTTGAAATGTTAATGAGAGCAAGAGAGGTTGGCTGAGAGAGATGGAGAGATTATGGGAGTGAGTTCGTGTGAAGTTCAAGAAACACAGCTGGAGTAAAAGTCTATGAATGTGTGCATGAATGAAATGAGGAGACAGAAATTAAATCAACACACGAAGATTTCAGGATCGTGTGTGAATGTGCAGGTATGAGTCAAGTTCTTGGATTTATTCAAAGAAATGTAGAGGCAATCATAGACCTGTTGCCATGGAGACTCCACAAAATGGATGTGAGGAATCTAGACCTCATCCTCACTTTGCCTCCTTAATCTCACAAGAATCTGACAGTGTCCCAAAGTCCCCAACAGATACCCTAACCCTCAACCTCACTTATGCTGGAGATGCAAAGCTAAATGAAGAACGGAGGCCACATTCCAAAAAGGAGCACTGAATTTATAGGCAACGAGGCAAACTGCAAGTGAAAATCAATTTATGAAGCCCTCCTTCAGGCACAAAGCTTAAGAAAACACTTGTTTCTGGACAAAAAAGTCAAAACATTATCAATCACATTTTTATGATTTTGGTAGCTTTATGTGTGTCAAACAATTACCAAGGAGAACATGTCATCTTCTGAGGAGAACCAATCAATGCTTTTCCCTGATTTGGAAGCATTGCAAGAAGCAGTTCAATTGAAAACCTTAAATGCTAACTTCACAGTGGCGCTAGAAATGTGATCAGAGGTGCAATTTTCTTGGCCGATGCCGATTTTGACCTATTCTGATTTTTTTCTTCTTCAAAGTATTAGATTTATGAGAAATGTATTTTGAGTGCTTTTATTTTTGAAGGATTACCAGACTGGTCGGCATTGTGTATGTATTCTGACATGTTCCCCAGCCGTACGTTTCTTAAATCGATTATATGACGTTTCAAAGTGAAAATAAAAGTGAACAAGCCTCTTTAAGTCCATTATATGTTGTATGTTGGCTTTTTCTTGAAGTTTGTAATGTTCCTCGGGGTGACCAATTTCAAAGTGTCTAGAATTAAGTTGTTTATGCCGAATGCTTTTGGGGTTATTCCAACGCAGCATCTTTTGTCCTTACGTTTCAAAACCATAAATGACAACATAAAAACATACAGCTGGCTATTTCTAACTTTAGCCCACTCTGCTAAGTTCGGCTTCTGGAAACTTGCTATGTTCCTCGGGGTGATTCAATTTGTGTTGTGTGATTAAGTTTGTTGTGCCGAGGGGTTTTTCTCCAGGGATTATTTTGCGAGCAAATTGCGAGTTTGTGTTTTTCAGGTGTTTTCTGATTTGCCTGTGACATGTCTGGAGCCGTGGTAGCTCACGCTTTGTGTGCATGTAACCTGCATGTGAGCAACCAGCACGGAACCGTCTGAGTGAGGCGGCTCGGCTGATTTATGATTTCATCAAAGTAGGCCTCCCGGCGACAATCGATCGGTGCACCTCTAATTGAGATATTTCAGTTAAGACCAAAGTGTTGATTGCCTACCCGATGTTTCCATCAGTGAAGCATGTGTTATCACAGCTGAAAGGTTGTCTTTCAAATTTAAAGATGTGACACTATAAAAGTTTTGTTTGTGACCTCAGGAGGTACCATCTTGTAAACTGAAAAACATTTTTTCTAAGGAAAGCCACCAGGCCGAAAAGTTATGACATGGCCTCAACAACTTAAATTGGAATTATGTTTGTGCTCCTATTCCTCATTTTGTGATTATACGTATTGGGTTGATACAGAACAAACTAATATACTGGATGGGCGCGTTCATTATATAATTTGACTGTAAAAGTAATTTGGCTAAAATGTGGACTTGATTTTGATTAAAATCAAGAGAGACTGCGGTGGCCTTTGACCTCAGTCTCTATTTCAACACAATTATCAGATTTCAATAATATAAAATCAATAATCAGAGTGAAAATGCTCAATATTAACACCCCATTCAGAATAATAAGGCCTGTCTGATCGACATTTCATCTGGGCAGCTCTGACGAAAAAACATGGTTTATGTTCGGAGCTGCAGCAGCTACTGACGTATGATGCTGATCAGTCATAAAATGAAGATCTGGGTGGAAGCTAGGTTAAGAAAAGAGTTGACAATTTGTGAGCAGCAGTATGGTTTCATGCCAAGAAACATCTCTACAGATGAGATGTTTGCTTTGGGAGTGTAAAGAGCAAACGACAGGAGTTCAAAGTGGAGCTGGGACTGCAACTAGGATGGGCTCTGAGCCCCTTTTTGTTTGCTATGGCGAAGGACAGGCTGACAGTTGAGGTCAGTCAGGAGACTCCATGGAAGTTTGCGGATGACATTGCGATCTGTAGTGTGAGCAGGTATTAGGTGGAGGAAAACCTGCAGAGGTGGAGGTATGCGCTGGAGAAAAGAGGAATGAAGGTCAGTGGAAGAAAGACAGAATACATGTGTGTGAATGAAAGGGAGGCAGGTGGAACGGTGAGGATGAAGGAGTAGAGGTGGAGAAGGTGAAGAAGTTAAGGTACTCGGGGTCAACTGTTCAGAGAAACAGGAAGTGTGGATCAGAGGTGAAGAAGCGAGTGCATGCAGGGTGGAGGGAGGACGTTCTCCCTTTAATGTTATTTTGGACGGATGTTGACAACAACGATGCATTTCTAGTCAAGTTTAAAACACAAACTAACTCAATGTTGGGTCACGTAAGTCAAACTAAGTCCACTGAGGTTCCCATGAGGCTTTCTCTTGCTGTTCTCCCCCCTTTAATTGTTTCCAGAGGGAATGTTTAAGCTGCACTGATCTCATCTTCTGGTAAAATGTGTCATACATCCGTCACTTTTTTTGCTGTTCCTCTTAAATGTATTGATGGATGTAAACACCAGATCCTATTAGATCACCACTCATGTACCGAGTTGATTTCCGATTGTTTTAATTGAGACTGAGATAAGCAGAAGAAAATGGATGGAAATAATGATTTCAATCAGCATGAAGAAAAGTGTTCTCGTACAGCCAGTTATTGACTATGTGAACACACTCTTGAGAGATTTTTCCTGCAGAAGCCTCGGCTCTTCAAATAACCCAGTATTATCAGGTTTGACCCTGTGAGATCTTTTTTTACATACCTGATATGAACTGAATAGAATTTCTAATTTCCTGAATGCCGCTTCAATCTGTGCTTCGCTCAGGGAGAATTGAGAGTTGACCCCTCCCACAGAGATCCCTCCATATCTGGAGTGGAAGTAGAAAACAAGAAAGAGAGGGATGTTTAAGTGGAGGGACGATCATCTGAATTCACCACAACTTCTTCCTCTGGTTCTTTAAAGCCACACACAGAAATAAACATGCAGCGTTCTGTTCGACTGGCAAACACGCACATAGAGGAGAGTTTGCTCTAAATGTTTCCAGAAACATGACACGTTAATGGAGTCGCTTCAAGCGGTCACAGCAGGATTTCATGACAGCTGCATTACAAGCAGAGGTGGAAATGGCATCCCAGCATGCAGTATTTTGTCCTGTCATCCATAGCACACTCAGCTGACCTTGTAGGAGTGGATGCTACAACACCACAGCAGCAGCTCAGGCACTCATTTGGCTTTTTTTTCCTTTTTTTTTAAAGTGGCTGAAAGCTTCAAACGTGAAAACGCATGAAAATTGACAAAACACAAGCAAATTAAGAAAAGTTGGAGAATGTGCTGCAAACACCACAACACCATGTTTCCAGAGGACACTTTTACGAGATGCACACATCTGGACGCTCTTTTTTCAATGCTTTATTTAAAGAATAAAACAAATATATTCAATGTAACACAGGTTTCAACTGTTTTTTGCTGAGCTACAGCTAAAACAGCAATTTGTGCCTGTTTAAAACTTTGACTGAAGTAAAATCTGATGCGTTCATCAATAATGGAAACTAATGGACGTTAACGTCTTAAATCAGTCAGCTATAAGACTCCCACTCTCAACATTAAACCAAAAACATTAAGCAATCTTTTGTTTCCTCACCACCTCAAGAAAAACAATCGCTCGCTGTAAGTTTGGGTGCGGTGTATGCTCAGGGAATTATTACGATTATTAGTTGTGTTCATGATTCAGGTTTTATTCTAAGTCACACGACAGTAACCTGTGTTACTTTTAATTATATCTGTTTTATTCTTTAAATAATGTGTCTAAGAAGCGTGTCCGGACGAGTGCGACACTTTTTAGTGTCCTCTGAAAACACTTCCGTTGTGTTGTGGCTTTTACAGCGCGCTCTCCAAATGCTACACATGTGAGGTCAAAATAATGACTAGGGTTTTCTTAATTTGCTTGTGTTTTTTTCTGTTTGCAGGGGTTTTCTTATGTTGCAGCAAGTTTGCTTCTGTCGGCCAAATTAGTTTTTAATTCATTAAATCTCTGTACCAGCTGCTACAAAATAAAGAGTACTGATGTGTATTACCTTGTTTTACCAGAGTGTCCAAAAGTCTTGATCAAGAAGTCTGTCATGTTGCGTCCAGTTAAATCCAACAAGGTGTCTGTCGTGTTCTGGATCCTCTGTGAAATAAATGATTTAAAAAATTCATTTTTTCTTTAAAAAAGAGGACATTTTGAACTTAAGCTTGAGATTTGTTTTTGACTTAAAATGGATAAAATAATGGATAATAATAATTGATGGATAGTAATAACATTGTAATAATATACTTGCATACAGCTTTAGTAATAACATTGTAATAAGATAGTTGCATACAGCCGTAGTAATAACATTGTAATAATATACTTGCATACAGCTTTAGTAATAACACTGTAATAAGATAGTTGCATACAGCTGTAGTAATAACATTGTAATAAGATAGTTGCATACAGCTGTAGTAATAACATTGTAATAAGATAGTTGCCTACATCTGCAGTAATAACATTGTAATAGTATACTTGCATAAAGCTTCAGTAGTAACATTGTAATGACATAGTTGCATCAGCGGTAGTAATAACATTGTAATAGTATACTTGCGTAAAGCTGTAGTAATAACACTGTAATAAGATTGTTGCATACAACTGTAGTAATAACATTGTAATAAGATAGTTGCATACAGCTTTAGTAATAACATTGTAATAAGATAGCTGCCTACACCTGCAGTTATAACATTGTAATAGTATACTTGCATAAAGCTGTAGTAATAACATTGAAATAAGATAGTTGCATACAGCCGTAGTAATAAAATTGGAATAATATACTTGCATACAGCTTTAGTAATAACATTGTAATAACATAGTTGCATACAGCTGTAGTAATAACATTGTAATAGGATAGTCGCCTACTCCTGCAGTAATAACATTGTAATAGTATACTTGCATAAAGCTGTAGAAATAACACTGTAATACGATTGTTGCTTACAAATGTAGTTATAACATTGTAATAAGAGAGTTGCATACAACTGTAGTAATAACATTGTAATAAGATAGTGGCCTACACCTGCAATAATAACATTGTAATAATATACTTGCATACAGCTGTAGTAATAAAATTGTATTAAGATAGTTGCAATAAGCCGCAGTAATAACATTGTAATAGTATACTTGCATAAAGCCGTAGAAATAACATTGTAATAATATACTTTTATACAGCTTTAGTAATAACATTGTAATAACATAGTTGCATACAGCTGTAGTAATAACATTGTAATAAGATACTTGCCTACACCTGCAATAATAATATTGTAATAATATACTTGCATACAGCTGTAGTAATAACATTGTAATAATATAGTTGCAATCAGCCGTAGTAATAACATTGTAATAATATGCTTGCATACAGCTTTAGTAATAACATTGTAATAACATAGTTGCATAAAGTCGTAATAATAACATTGTAATAAGATAGTTTCATTCAGCTGTAGTAATAACATTGTAATAGTATACTTGCATAAAGCTGTAGTAATAACATTGAAATAACATAGTTCCATACAGCTGCAGTAATAACATTGTAATACTATGCTTGCATACAGCTGTAGTAATAACATTGTAATAATATACTTGCATACAGCTTAGTAATAACATTGTAATAACATAGTTGCAATCAGCCGTAGTAATAACATTGTAATAAAATAGTTGTATACTCCTGCAGTAATAACATTGAAATAAAATAGTTGCATAAACATGCAGTGATAACATTGTAATAAGATATTTGGATACAGCTGTAGTTATAACATTGTAATAGTATACTTGCATATAGCTGTAGTAATAACATTGTTATAACATAGTTGCAACCAGCCGTAGTTATAACATTGTAATAAGATAGATGCATACAGCTGTGGTTATAACATTGTAATAAGATAGTTGCATAAAGCTGTAGTAATAACATTGTAAACAAAAATCAAAAAAATCAAAAACAATAATATATATATATATATTACTATATGAATTTATATACTTTTTCAAAGTAGGTCTTCTGGTCATGTGATATGATATATATTTCACCTTCCAAAATAAAAGTTTCCCAGTTATTTTTGGTTGATTTTCCTATACTATAACGCTGTATTTTAGTAAAGTTAAAGTAAAGTAGTAGTTGCCCTATAGAAATTCAAACATGCATTCGGGGTTAATGTTTTCACAATCCATGTCGCATTAACCCTGTTTGTATTCTCCCAACTCCTGAAGAACAAAGATACCTGATTACTTTGTTTTAAAGTCAAGGACATTTTCTGCTAACAGTGACGTATAGATACCACATAGTGAACTTTCTTGTGAATTTTTTTGATTCTTAAAATGGAATGATATCTGAGCAGAAAGTACGGCACAATTTATTTCATTTTAGGGGCTAGTTTTTATGCTAGATTGAAAAATAAGAGTAAAACAGAGCCCCTGAAGTCCCATAACACATTTTCATTATTTATCTACGTAATTGGACATTTTATGAAGATACTTAATACTAAGTTAATAAGTTGTGCATGCATTATAAGAGAAATAAATAAATTCACAGTGCTCCATGGGTAATTCATAATGAAACACTTTTTTTTTTCCAGTTTTCCTATTTTAAATGCAATTGTTTACTATCTTGAGCTGCTCAAAATAGACATTAAAAATATCTATTAATCATATTGACAGAAATTTCCGATCCAAAAACAAATATACACCCATATATATATATATATATATATATATAGAGAGAGAGAGAGAGAGAGAGAGAGAGAGAGAGAGAGAGAGAGAGAGAGAGAGAGAGAGAAAAAAAAGCTCCCCCTAGTGAGTAGAGTGTGAGATATCAGTAAAATATGTATATATATA